>JAJHZJ010000027.1:12212865-12515365 GCA_023548195.1 Bettongia penicillata ogilbyi
CAGATTTCTTTGGGGAGGGGTATTTTATTTTGGATAAAAAACAAAGCAAAAACAAAAAACCCTGAGTAGTTTAAGATGATAGAGCAAAGAAGACTGTTAACTATATCTTAGAACTCTAAAATTGACAGTGGTTAGTAAAGTGAGCTGAAATAAATTATGGGTTTATTTTTTGAGGACAGAGATAGCAGGGATTACAGTAATGGATAAATAATTACAATAAAGTTATCCTTTACTTATCGAATGCTGTCACTATTATACACCAGCGATATAGGAACATTTTTTTACTCCTCTCTTTTTATGTGGTGTTCTAGCCTGTGTAGGTACTCAGGCTATCAGCCACCGACTTTTCATAAGTAGTGCCTTACAAATTGTTTTGACCTTTGATGCTCCCAGTAAAGGTCACTGGTTTATTTTGCATTGTGTACTGCCTGCTTCACTAGCTTTCAACCAGTTTTCATCCGTTAAATAATTCCCTGACCAATGTCCCCAGCATTCAGGTTTTGGCTTGTTAATACGGTATTTATCTTTGCTCTTCTTTACCTGACTTCCCTTTCCCCCATTAGCCATCCCTCAATCTTGTATCCCTTCCTCCCAAGTTGAGGTGCTTGTGTGCCTGCTCTTGGCAAAGGGGGATCACTATTAGTTAAAAAAGCATAGAAAATATGAAAGGTAGCTATGACAAATCTGTAGTGCCTCTGTGTGTGTGTGTGTGTGTGTGTGTCCTGTGTCCCTGTCCCTATCCCTATCTGTTCTTGGATATCTATTTAGCTGTGAAAGAAGAACAGGTAAGTGAGAAACATGCAACCATAAAAGGGAAATTGCAAAATAACCACAGGGAAAATTTAGTTATTATAGAGTCACTCCTAAAAATTTGGGGAGATGGTTACTTTTATGTTTTCATCTTGCAAAGGTCCCACATACTTGCAGGAAGAAATGTATAAGCCTGTATGTGTTTTATGGTAGAGTTCTTTTTTGGGACACCATTGCAAATACTTAAGTTATGCATGGACATGCAAGCACCTACTTTAAAATCCATGTGTTTTTAACCAGTAAGTACATTTTTAACATGACAATGCAAAAAGCCCCCTCCCTAAATATGATTCTTAAGTTATTTTACATAACAAAGGAATATAATAAGCCATGGGTGTTTCTGTTTCAGTTCATTTCTTTTCTATTTATATTTTGTGGAGTTGGAGAAAGGACATTTCTAATGGTGGTATAAAGCTTTTTAATTTAATTTTATTTTTGCATACCTGTTGCTACTAAAAATGCTAATGTCTTCTGGTAGAAGCAAAGTTTTACATTTCTGCTGACTTCAGAGATGGATTTGTTTCCTGAAGTTATCAGTTATTTTTCAAAATGCGACTCAGATATTGGAATCTTTTCCTCACTAGAGGCTGACAGCCAAAAAGCCCCTGTTTCCCTAAAGAAGAAGGAGAGGTTCAATAATCCTTTAGACAAAGAACTAAAGGCTTCAGTTTGACCAAAGAGCTGGCACATTCTGTTAGGGGAAAATAGCATATACATGACAAACTAATGCAAGATACACACACCTAAATTCTGGAGGAAGTATTAAAATAAAGAGAGTCAGGAAAGGGCTCATGTGGAAGGTGGTACTTGAGCTAGGACTTGGAAGAAATGAGGGATTCTAGAGGTTAAGATAAAGTCCTGGAATTAACCTCAGTAAAGGCTTGAAGGTAGAAGATGGAATGTCACATACAAGAAACAGCAAGAAATCTAGGTTGATTAAAATGTAAGGTGAGGGAGAGAACTGGGTAATCAGTCAAGGAAAGTAGCTTGGAAGCAGATTGTGAAACCCTTGAAATTCCCATTGCAGAAGTGGAGGATGTTAAAATTGGAGAGGAAAAGGCTTAGGTTCATTCTGTGAATGAAGGCATTCATGCCCTCCTTTCTAAATCCATGATGACCAATGATGCGGGGTCCTCATCTCTCCTCATTCTCTACTGCAGTAGCTTCCTAGGAAGCTTCCCTGTTTCTCGTCTATCACTTTACTCTTCATCCTTTACAATATTTCCCAAATAACCAAGTTCTATGGCCGTGATCTAATCCCATGAGGCAGCTTGGTTTAGTAGAAAGGACAGTAGAGTTTTTGAGTTGTTGTTCTGGCCATGACCTTTACTAGGTGTGTGACACTAGGCTTTACCTCACTTCATCTCAATGACCCTTGATTTTCTCCTATTTAAGATGAGGTCAATAATATATGTGCTGAGTACCTCATAATTTGTTTTTGCTTTTTTTCAGTCATTTAAGTCATATCTGACTCTTCATGATCCCATTGGGAATTTTCTTGGCAAAGATACTGAAGTCAGTTGTCATTTCCTTCTCCATCTCATTTTACACGTGAAGAGCTGAGGTAAACAGGGTTAAATGACTTGCCCAGAGTCACACAGCTAGTAAGTATCTGAGACCAGATTTTAACTCATGAAGATGAGTCTTCGTGATTTGAAGCTCAGTGCTCTATCTGCTGCCGTATAATTAGTGCAGTGTATCAAATAAAATAAGATAATATTTATAAAACAGCACAGTGCCTGGCACATAGTGGTTATTAATAACTGAGTGTTCCTTCTCTTCTTGCTCTCTTGGAATTGTCATGAGGAAGGTCAATGTTAAAATGCCTTATTTTAGATTTATCTGGACTGAGTTTCATCTCATTATGGTATAAAGGGGTTTCTAGAATTCCACTCCATGTGACATGATCCTGAGGCTCTTTACCGTTCTCCCTTCTTCTAAATCCTTTCCAGCTTCTCATTTATATTGACATCATACCCTTCCTTCAAGGCCCAGCTCAAGTGGTAACTTTTCAAAAATATATTTTTATTTCTTTCATTAAGTATTTCCCAATTACATGTAAAACATTTTTGGCATTCATTTAAAAAAAATTTGGGTTCCAAATTCTCTCCTTGCATCCCTTTCCCACCCCGGGAGAAGGAGAGCAATGTGATATCAATTATACGTGTGTAATCATGCAAAATATATTTCCATATTTTCCAAAACATATTTTCACATTCTCATGTTGCAAAAGAAAACACACACATGCAAACAAGAAAAAGGAAGTTTTAAAAATATGCTTCAGTCTCTACTCGAGAGTTCATCAGTTCTCTCTCTGGGAGATGGATAGCATTCTGCATCATGGATCCTTTGGACTTGTCTTGGATCATTGTGTTGATCAGAGTAGCTAAGTCTGTCATCAAGCTGTACATCTTTTATGAAATTCTTCCTGGCCTTGTTAATTTCCCTTTTTCTCTGAACTCCCAAGATGACAACACACTTTCCCCAAAGGGACTAGTCATGTTCTCCACTGATGATGGAGATATTTAGTGATCCTGGCTTCACCAGTCGCCCTGAAAGCCGAGACATTGATAACCATCTTTTGGGTGGGACCCTCCAGTCACTGGTATCCTTGCTAGAACAGCTGCACAGGCCTGACTGAGTATCCCAGCTTCTTGATGAGAATGTCATGTGGAACCAAAGTGAAGGAGAGCCTCACTGAAGTCCAGAGATAACATCAATTGCTTCTCCCTTATCTCCGCGGCCTGTCATTCTATTATAGGAGGAAATTACATTGGTTGAATCTGAGTTGCTTTTTTTCACAAAGCAGGTTGGTTGCTCTCTAGTACCTAGTGCTTTTTTAGGTGGTTACAAGTAGATTGTTTGATGATTTGTACTTTGGAGTCGCAAGCTTTCCTATTGGCTTTTGTTTCTAATGTAGATCTTCAGCCCAGAAACTCTTCCCTTTGCGCTCTCTCCTTCCCTATCTCTCCCTCCCTCCCTCCCTCCTTCCCTCTCTCTCTCTCTCTCCCTCTCCCTCCCTCTTCTTTCTCTTTCCCTCCCTCAGTCCCTCTCTCTCTCTCTTCCTTTTTCTTCCTTTTCTTTCTTCTCTTTCTTTTTCTCCCCTTTTCTCTTTTTTTCCCTCTTCCTGAAATTTATTTTTCCTTTTCTTTCCAAATCCAATGATATAACCTGGTTTTCTCCTCTCTCATAGACTTGATGGGGGAGGGGCAAATTAAAGATAAAAATTATTAAAGCCCACCTTTGGTCATACCAATCTATACTTTTTAAACTCTTATTTCTCAGAGAGTGATTTATTTACCCTGACAGCTTGTTACTTAGGGTAGCTGCTGCCAGCTTCTGAAGTAATCTGATAACGTTGAAATGTGAAGGGAAGCTATAGGCTTTACCTTGACTGACTTGCTATAAATCATGTACACGGCTGGTGTCTCTATAAGGATGCTTGGGTTGATACTGATGGAAATACAAATCAAATACAACCCATGGTAACCCAGTTCAGAGCTCAAGATTTGGGATTAAACCCTATTGGATTAATATTTTTTAAATGAAATAGAGCAGATATTGGAAACTTCAACCTTAGAAGTCTGATCTACTACTGTCACTGAGATGAGGGTGAGCCTCACTTCACACAATAGAATTGCAGGCATTTGGGGACTGGAAGGTACTTTAGGTGGTCCGTCTCCCTCATTTTTACAGGGGGAAAGGTTGAGTACTTGTGTAAATAAAGGATTTATGAGTGGAATTAAATTTAAATGCCCTGATGAGGGAGCTTGCTCTTCAAAAAAAAAAGTCCTATTTTAATTCCTTTAGGGATATCAGTAATCATTTTCTGTAATTTTGCTATGAAACTGGCCTTTTATTTGGTTTGTTTAAGGCAATAGTTTTTCTGTATGTAGAAAGGCAGGCTTAGCATGGTATACTGGACCCATGGGGAATCAAGGCCATGCTCAGCAATAGAGAAAAGATAGCAGAGGGCTAGTGCTCTTTTACCCACCTCTGATGCTCACTACCTGAATGACCTTGAGCAAATCTCTAAATCAGTGCTTCAGTTTTCTCATTTTGAAAATGAAGAGTGTTGAACTCAATGTCTGATGGGATCTCTTCTCATTATCTAATTGATGATACTATGATCCCTCAGTACAGCACAAAATCATCCGATTTTTCCATTCTGATGTAGCAAAGAGCTCCATGCCTTTGGTCTAGGCTTCCACCAGATCTTCACAATACCCCCTTAAGTGGGACATCCTTAGGAGAGTCATGTTAACAACCATCCACAACTTCCATCTACATAAAATTACCTGCTGTTTCATGCTAACCCATCTAGCCATCCCAGGAAGGCCTCTTGGGAATGCATGATGGTACGAAGTCTTGAGGGAGAAGTAGGTATATTTCCCATTTGTCACCATCACATTTCAAATGCATATCTGTCAGCATGAGGCAGGACAATCCCAATACTGTGAGTGTGATCTCTTTTAACACTGGCTTGACCACATGAGTCATACATCTCCACCTTTCCCATCTGTTGCTACAACTGAATTTGTATTCCATATGTCCATGGGGAAAAAAAAATAAGAGTGTTTAGAATTATAACATATTTCTCATTGGCTTCTGCTGCAATAGTACCTATGTTTGGGGCAGAATATTAGGAGTCAGGCAGTGTGTTGTTTTCTTAACTGAAAGTTTGGAATATGCTACTTGTTTTGGGTCAGCTGGCAAGGAAATAAGAAGAGGAACTCCTTATAGGTATGTACTGAAGAACAGAAAAGAGGGCCAGCTGTTTTCTGCCATGAAGCCGACTGCTTAATTGTACTGTTTGTGAAAATGTGGTGGGAGGCATCCTGTGAATTTGAATCCCTGTGTGATGACAGTGGAAATCACTGTGTTCCTCTGGGAATGTAGCGTCAGAAGGGAGGCTGAGATCATGGAAAGGAGGCCCAAGAGAACTCCACTAATGGGATTCTTCAGAAGGCAGTCTCTGGAGATGGGAGGAAGAGGGATGAGATTTTCTTAAAAGGAGAGTTCAAATCTTGCCTCTGACACTTGCTTTGCATCCCTGGAAAATTCATGAATGTAAGTCTCAGTTTCTTCATCTGTAAAATAGAAATAATAATAGCACCTCCCTTTCATTTTGTTGGGAGGATCCAATGAGATAATATATGCAAAGTGCTTGGCAAAGTTTAATGCACTTCTATGAATGTTAGCTCCTGTTAGTAGCTATTATATATACGTCTCTAGGTCTATAAGCTGATGAGACTTGGAACCATGGCTTCGTTCAGAGATCAGATCAAGTACCATCTCTTTTCTGAGATCTTTCCTGAAACCCGCTTTTGGTTTGGTATATATTTTATATTATTTTTCTTGTGTATAGATTTTAGTTGTTTTCATTTTTTTGAGTAGCATGTAAGCTCATTGAAAGAAATGACTGTTTTGATTTTGTTTTTATGCAATGGTTCATTATGCTAAATAAAATCTTTTTGAATGAATGAGTGAATTTAACAGGTGTCACTGTGTCAGTCCCATTTTCTCTCCCCAGTAACCTTCAGTAGTTACTATTACTTCCAAGGTCAAACACAGAATCCTCTGTTTGGCCTTTAAAACCCTTTAGATCCTGGCCCCTTCCTGCATTTCAGATTTTCTTTATACTCTGTGATCCAGCTTCTTTGCTGTTCTCACAGGACATGGCACCCTATCCAGAGACTCATTCCCTATTTGTACTCTGTTGTCTGACTGTGGCCTATGCCTGGAACGTCCTCCTTCCTCCCCTTCCTCTCCCCCTCTTCTCCCTTGGCTTCCTTATCTCAAGTCCCCTCTCTCTGTGTAGTCCTCATATGCTCCATGAATGCAGGACTGTGTTTTAACCTTTCCTTGTATCTCATTGGTTAGCCCAGTGCCTTGTGCATAATAAAGGCTTGCTATATGCTTGTGATTGTTGATGAATGGATGAATGAACAGTGTTAGGACAGGGATACCTTGTGCTACGAGGTTAGCAGTAGGACTCCTAGGAAATTATAATCTTTCTTTTTCTGCCAGACTCAGGCCTGGTCTGTTCCATTTGCCCCTCCTCTTCTATATCTTCCTCTGTTGTGTGTATAGATTCATCCTATGGTTTTATGGCAATCCCATTCCATACTAGCAGTGGGACTTTCATGAGGTTGAGACATTAAAGTCAAAACAGGATGCCAGTAATTTTTTCTGTTGAAGGCTCAAAATTCAAATGCAAAGGAGGGATAGAATTGGAAAAGATTGGAGGAGCAGGTGAATCCATGCTTATATACTTAGCTCATTATGTGTGTGTGTGAGATGTTCTCCCCCATCTCCTTTTTTGCCATCTAAATCAGAGGGTTCAAACCCAGAGCCATGGCCTACAACACTCCCAAGTATGGCTAGAACCAAATTAAAATGCCATTGGGAAATACTTAACAAAATAATAAAAAATACAATAAAACACAGATAATGTTAATACATGGTTTTCTGAGTCGATGTGGATCCTGTAGGATTCATATATTTGTGTAGTTAAGTGTATAGTTATATACACTATGTGTATAGTTAAGTGGCCTCTGTTTTTATTCAATTTTAACACCACCATATTTATTCAGTCTTTGTGGATCTGTTATTTCCACTAATTCAGATTGCAACCTGGGTATTTCTTTCCTTGGCAGACTTTGTGAGATGCTGGAGACCAACTCTATGGTCCTGAGTCTTTCTGAACTTACCTAGGCTAGTTCTTAGATGAGGCATATAGTCCTGGGCCTATACTCAAAACCTTTCCAGCTTGGTAGGACCCAAGCCCGTGTTCCACTGGTGTGACCTTTGAGAGTCCAAGATTACTTTCCTGCCATGATGAAGCTCTAGAGGGAGTATTTTAGTGAAGAATATAAATCCTACCTATCATTAAAGTCTTCCCTGAATATTTTAGTCCATGATAATTTCTCTCTCCTTTGAAGTGTTATCTCACTCATTTAATTTGACAATTATATGTTGCCATGTGACATCTCTTGCGTTATTACTTAACTCTTGTGTTGTTTAGCTTTTAATGATCCTTAATTGGGCTTCCTGTCTAGATTTTGAGTTTGTTAAGGGCAGGTACAGTGTCTTATATTTCTTTGAATCCCCCAAGCAGAGCTTTGAGCTATGTACATATTTAACCCATTTGCATTGAATTCATAAGTAGATGCATGATGAGAAAGAGAGAAGGTATTCTGCCAGTGCTTAAATCCCACTTCACCTTAACCACAGATGGGGATAATTGCACACTGGGGCTCATCATTACCCTCACATGTGTTCCACTTCCCTAGTTAGAGGCATGGGTGTTGTTGTATCTGGCCATTCTCCCTCTCCCCATGATTCACCTCTCCTAAACCCATCCTTCTCTTCTTTCCAGACCTACAATCCCTCTGCCTCTCAGCACTTTATAAGGTCCTGCTCAGGCTTCTTTTTCTTTCCCCTGCAACTTCAGCCTGATATTCAAGTCATGTGAACTCCATGATGTCCCTTGCTCTCACAATCCTTTCCTTTTTCTCTTATCACTGCCCATCTTTTACCAAATTTCATCCTAGATTACTCCCACAGCCTTCTTCTTCCATTCTTACTCACAAGCCTCTAAATACAACTGAAAGATGCCTCATAATTGTGTGAACTATATACATTATAAATTTGTTATACAACCTCAACGGGGCCCTCACTGCAGCAGTCTTTTTATTTCTCTCTAATTGATTTCCATCTTACTCCCCACAAAAGCTATCCCAAATCTTCTTCTCTCTTTCAGCCTACCCCTCCCTTTCCTCCTTCTTTTCCAGCAGAGAGCTTCCAATTTTATTTTACTGAGAAAATTGAGGCCATTTAACCTGACACTTCCCATTCTCTTCTTCCCAACACCCTTTGGCTCGATTCATCTCTTATTGCCACCTGTTTCTTCCATTCTCTTACAAAGAAGCAGTCCTTTTGCTCACCAAGGCCAAACCCTCTAACTGTGCATTTGACCTCATCTGCCCCCATCTTCTCCAGAAGATTGTTTCCTCCATCATCCCTAGTGAATTATTCCTTCACTGCTACCTTCAAACATGTTGAAAACTCCTCAGTCCTTGACTAACCTTCACTAGGCCCTACCATCCCCTCAAGAAATTGTTCTCTATCTGCCTCTCATTTCTCAGCCAGATCTCTTGAAAAAACTGTCTACTCAATCCTCTGTACTCTTTCTTTTGACTTTTATCACTAACTTAAACTACTCTCTCCAGGGATTTTTTATTTGCCAAATTCAATTTTTTTCTTGTTCTTCATTCCTTGCCTATTTGCTCAGTGAGACACTGTTGACCACTCTCTCCTCTCTGGGTTTTTGTGATGTTACTCTCCTGAATCATTTCCTAATGGTCTGATCACTCTTTCTCAGTCTCCTTTCCTGGATCTTCTTCTGTATCACCCCACTAAGAGAATGTTCACAGGTCTAGGCCCTTTTCTCTTCTCCTTTTCTGTTCTTTGTCTAGGTAACCTCATCAGCTCCCAAGGGTTTAATTATCATCTCTATAGATGACTTGGAGATCTATATATCGAACCCTAGTTTCCCCTTTGATCTTCACTTTTACATCACCAGTTATCTATCAGATGTTTCAAACTGTGTATTCCAGAGACATCTCAAATTCAGCATGTCTAAACCTGAACTCATCATCTTTACCTCCAAACCCTCCCCATTTCTGGACCTCCCTATTTCTTTTAAAAAGCACTATCCCTCTTTCAGTGTCTATGGTTTGTAACTTTGGCGTTTTCTTGGCTTTTCCCTCCACATGCATAATCAGTGACCTCATCTTGCTGTTTTTACTTAACACCCAAATCTCTTCCATCAGATCCCTTCTCTTCCACTCACATAGCTGCCATCTTAGTTCTGACCCTCATCACTTTTCACCTAGATTATTGCAAAAAGCCTCCCAATGGGTCTCCCTGCCTCCATCCCTTCCTCCCTGGATCACTCCAGTCCATCTTATATACTGCTGCCAAAATAATTTTCTGTAAGGACAGATCTAACCATTTGACATTCCTACTCAGTCCAATAAAGACTTTCTTGTACCTTTTGGATAAAATGTAAACTCTTCTGTTTAGCTTTTTTTTTTTTACAAAGCCTTTTACAATCTGGCCCCCACTTAGCTTTATAACCTCATCAGAAATCAATCCGCATCCCACATTCTGTGATCTTTGTTCCACATACATATATCCCACCGTCCATCTCTTAGCCTTTGTGCCCCATTCCTGAAATGTACTCCTTCCTTACATATCCAACTCATAAAGCCTCTCCTTTCCTCTGCCCTCCTCTGTTCTGCTGTCCTCTTCTGTCCTCTTTAAATGGTCAGTGTACAAGAAAGCTTCACAGAAGCAAATGATGCTGTGCCATGAGCAGAAGAAGCTTGTGAACCACTGCACCAAACCATGAGCCTTCGGAAGCTGGTCACAGATGTGACCAATAGATAGTGTGCTTTTTAGAAGGGAACAAAGTGAAAAATATTGGTTGGAACAAAAACACTAGACAAATAGCTTTATAGCAAAACACTCTTGGTGCCTAGCACTTACTCCTGATAGGTGCTTTAGTAGCTGTTGATTGGTTGATTTAGGTAGAGTAGATAGAAATTTGTAATCTTTGACTATTTGTGCTAATCCTAAACCAAAAACAACCCATCAAAATAAAATCTTGAAAGTTGTATTAAGGTACACAATCCCTACCCCTCCTCCCCTTCCCCACTAGCCTGTCCTTGGGGTAGGGTTTTGTCTTCTTATTTGTTGCTGCCAGGGCAGCTGGACTGGGAGCAGTTTGTAAACCTTTGTTTACTCTCACGTTCTTTATCGTACAGGGTTCCATGTTCCCTATTCCAAGGGCAGGAAGGTATCCTACTTAGAACAAATAGAGATTTTCTGCTTTGTCCCAGAAAAGTATTCCATCCTGACCCTCAATGAACAAAGGAACCAGTATTCGTTTTCAAATCCTGCAAGCCAAGTGAGGACACCAGTCTGATGACTCCAACCCCACCCTCTGGCTCCTGAGAGACAGTGCTTTGCTGGTACTTCAGACCACACAGAAGCAGCACATTCCAATTTAATTTATTTTAATTCAACAAATATTTATTGAGTGATTTCTACATGCAAGTCCCTGGGCTGGGGATTGGAGAAGATACAAAGAGAATATCCATATCCTTGTGTGTCCTTGGATGTGGAGACACAGTATGGGAAAATGGGTAGAGTTCCAGTCTTATAGTAAGACCTGAGTTCAGATCCTGCTTCTGACACTTGGCTGTGTGACTATGGGGCAAGTCACTTACCTCTCTAAACCTCAGTTTCTCCATCTGTAAAATGTAGGTAATAATACCTGAAGGGAAAGGTCATGTGATATAGTGGATAGAAAGCTGACTTCAGACCTAAATTCAAATGGTAGCTCTGATGATCCATGCTCTGTGACCATGGCATGTCACCTAACTTCTTGGTGCCCTCTCAGGCATTTCTCTAAGACCCCTGTGGCAGAGAAAGTGCCAGTCTGTGTGGATAGAACTCCCTATGCTGATGAAATCATGAGTCCAATCAAAAAAATAACTGAATTGTGTTCACCTTGTCATGAGGATCAAATGATATGCAAAGCACTCTGCAAAATTTAAAATGTTGCATAAATCATAATTATTATTTCATTATGGCAATTAGACATATATATATATATATATATATATATATATATATATATATATATATATATATATATATATATAGACAGGATCATAAGGTTGAAAGCTGGAAGAGATCTTAGGGAGGAAGGAAGGAAACAAGCATTTTAAAGTACCTACTGTGTGCCAAGCTAAGTGCTTTACAAATACCACTGGGAGGTAGGTGCTCTTATTATCCCATTTTACAGTTGAAAGAACTGAGGCTGACAGTGCTTAAGGGATTTGCCCAGGATCACACAGTTGGTCAGTGTTTGAGACCAGATTTGAACTTGGATATTCCTAAGGGACCATCTATAACACAGGAGTTCTTAGTCTGCTCTGTGTCATGAATCCCTTTGGTATTGCCTAGTGAAACCTATGAACCCATTCTCAGAATATTTATTGCATATATTCATAATTGAAGGAGATGCTAAATTTCAGTTTAAAGTTGGTGAAAAGAAAGATTTATTTTTTCCTATTCAGGTTCGGACCCCTAGAATTTTATTCAAAGAAAAATGCCTAATTTGACTCAGTCCTTTCCTTTTTGAGATGAGGAAGCTGAAACCCTGTGACTTACTCAAGGTTACATAAATAGTAATTAGTGAAGGGCAAAATTTGAATCCAAACCCTCCGCTAACAAACTTCTATTACATCATATTGCCTCTCTCAAAGAATACATAATAAACAAAACTGGTCGAGTACTTAGGAGTGGTACAATGTTACACCCGCTATATGGGAGGAAAGGGATCATTTCCAGTGTGGGGGAGGGAGATGAGCTTTACATCCTGTTGGATGTTTCAGAAGCAAAGAAAGTTTGCAGTACACACCTGCACCCGTGGAAAGAAAACGTCTGAGCCTGTCCCAACTCAAAATATTCAGATTTAATGATTTCTCTGGGTGCTGGTAGGGGAGACTCAGTGGGAAGGGTCATGCCAAAAAGAATTTAAGGGACTGATGGGGGACTGATCCCCCATTCCCATCTGAAACCCTTCTCTCAGTGTAGAACAAATGGAGACCTATGAATGGGGGAACATTTGGAGCTTTGCACCAATATTATGGTGTAAAATTATAGTTAGGGATATTGGGTAAAAACTGTAATAGTTTGCAGTTATAGCTATGGTGAGAACAGCAGGCACGACTATAAGCTTTAATTTATGTTGCGCTTTGGACATTTTTCAGAAACTATTTACCCATTACCTCTTAGGTCAGTGGCCTAATAATGCAACAAAGCACTTTTTGAAATTGCAGATAATTTTCAGTGCTCAGATCTCTGTGTAGTATTGATGGGGAGGGTGGTTGATTAGGATCTTGGGAATTGTGCTTGATGGGAACAATCTGGAAGGAGTGAAAAATTATTAAACACACACAGCGGGAGCCGTAGGATTTGCCATTGTCGTGGAGAGCTATTAATTCTCATTGCTCCATCCAGCAGCTTGAGTGCACCCTGTGAATACTGTTTATTGGAGAATGGGTACAATTTTGCTGCAGTTGTCGTAATGTAATACTAAATGCTAATTAGGCTTCTAACAATAATTAGAACCTCTTGCTAGACTTCGAAATAGAAACACTCAATTGAATTTACAGAAACAAAGACCTTTAAGCTATGCCAGCAGCAGCTTCTACTCCTCGAAGTTTTTTACGTTTTAGTTACAGAATTGCCAACACGTATTTTTTATGGTATGCATAATGAGTTCGTTTATGTTTGCTATACGATTGTTCGTAGAACAAGATGAAGCAAGCCCCTGCCCCCATAAAAAACATACAACACCCCAAGCCAAAAGCATGCACACACACGCACACGCACACACACACACATACACACACACATGAAAAACAAAAAACAAAAACACCTCTGCTCCCAGATAAATGCCAAGAAGAGTGGGGTAGTTAGAGACATGGAAGGGGAAGTAATTAGAAAGAGGACTTCTGCTTATGGCTTTATGACCTACAGTCTGCGTACAGCACTGATATTCTTCTGCCCCGAATTAAAGAACAATGACAAACCAATAACAAAGAAAAAAAAATCAAGGACTAATCCCTTGACCCTTCGGTTCTTGGCCTAGTCTAGTCTGCCAATGACACTTTTGGGTAAAGTGTTCAATGCATCAGATGTCCTCTGTAGTGAATTATAATTGACTTACTCTGAATCTCACTGAGCTTTTCTTTTTAACTCCACCATATTTAGATGGGAATGTTTTGACCCACTCTGTAATGTGACTGTAGATGTTTTTAGGGAGAAAAGGAGAGAGCTGATAAGTATCCTAGCAGTGGAGCCTGGCCCAACTCAATGACTGATGATAATGATGAAGATGAAAGCACCTTCTATTTGCATCATTTCCCAGACCAGGTATTATCACTTGCATTTTGCAGATGGAATGACTAAGGCTCAGGGAGGTCATCTAATTTCTGTGAGGATGTGAAGAGTAAATAGCCAGGCTAGCATTTCATGGGAATACTTCCAAGGAAGCTCATTGCACGGAGAGAAGACTGCTGGACTTGGAATTCAAATCTTACCCCTGATGCTTATAAAACTGTATAGTCATGACCAAGTCATGACTCACTTCTCTGAACCTCAGTTGGCAAATCTGTAAAAAAAAGTTCATGATCTCTGCAGATCAACTTGTAACTAGCAATCTTTGCTCCAATCCAGTTCTTCTTTTTGATGGGATATAATGGAGAAGAGTAAGCAAGCCCTTCGCTGTGGTCTTCTATCAGGATTTCATTGAATTTCCTTGTCTTCCCCTCATTTTTTTTCTCCAAGCCAGGTAGTACAAAACTGAAAGTAAACTTCCCTGGCCCTCCTTTCCTCCTACAACAATCAAGAATGTCTTTATTCCTGAGCTTCGATCAACAAGCTCTACATCAGTGCTAGCAATTAGCCATTGGATGTGATGTATCATGTTTCCCTTTTGTCTGCAGCCATGGTGGTGAGAGAAATATAATCTGGAAGCCCCATTCTGTAACAGTATTAAAACAACCCATGCAGTGCTGACTGCTTAGATGCCAAGTTTCAGGGCAAAGGGAGTTTTTACAGGCTTTGCAGGTTACTGGGAAACAGGTTTTATAATGGAAACCCTGGAAGTGCCTTAGTGTTCCCTAATGTATAGCTTATGGCACTTTGAGGAGGGGCCCTTCCCTCCCCACTCTGTGGGCTGTGGTTAAAGTGAATACTTTTATGGTTGACTTGGAAGTCTGTATGGACTCCTCATCCTTTATATTTCACAAGAAGAGTTCCTCTAACCTAACCCTCCAACCTGAAAAACGTGGTTCCTTTACCCTTGACCTCGTCTTCCTCCTCTATTCCATTTCAGCATCTTGTCCCCCATTTCCCAGTTCTCTGCTGCTGCTGGTGCTTTTGGTGGAAGCAGTATCATTGATGACATGCCCAAATAGGACTTTCTTTTTAAGGTCACTTGCTTCAGTTTTTCTACTCAGAAATACTTGGTCCATGTATGATAGACTTTGGAGGTCCCCTCTTCCAATCTTCTCATTTTATAAAAGCCTAGAAATGGAAAAGAACTTAGCTGGGGTCACACAGGAAAGTAGCAGAGCCAAGTTTATAGGTTAATAGTCTCAGAGCTAGAATGACATCATTTTACAGATAAGGACACTGAGGCCTAGGGAAGTTAAGTGATTTGCCCAAGATCAAATATCAGAAATCAAATTCAGGTTTTTTTCTGATTCCACCAACCATGCCCTTTACTCTATGTTACTAACCCATCTAAAGCCTCTCCATGGTATCAAGTTTATTACTTGGGGAACGGTTCTTTGATTCCACATCTGGAACTGGTTCCATTATATCCCCTTACCTTTTCCTTTGCCTCTGTTCTTCCCTCTATCCATTCTTCTTGAATGAGTCCGAAGAAGGCTTTTCACATTCCCTATCCACCTCTTCACCCCTGCCCCCTTTTTCTGGGTTGTAACGATGCTAAGTAATTGCTTAATTGGACAAATGTCAATTTTTCATAGAAATCTTCCAATTTTACAGTAAATCTCAATGCTTGAGGCTGAGGGAGGTGTTGATGAAACCCTTGACTTGTGTAGCTGTTTGCGGAGAGAGCCAGCGCATAGCGCATTAGATCCAGTGTAGATCCTAACAGGGTTAAATGGAGCCCCATGACTGGAATTGAGCTCAACCACATTTTCCTGTCATGTAGTTCATATGAAGTATGCCGATGCCATTTCTAAGTAGGTACTGTGGGAGCGTTTTAGCTCACATTTTAACAAACGTACCTGATTGCCCAGAGTGCTTGCTGGTGGGGCGGGCTATGCAGTGAAAGATTAGACTGGGGCAAGTCAAATGTTCCCCCATTTTCCAGTTCTATTTTTCTTTTTCATGGGTCAATGTCACCTGCAAATGGAGGACTTGCTGAGATAGCACCTGGCTGGTTAGCGGCTTTTGCCTTCATCTCCCCTCACGCTCTGACCATTAAATTACCTCCCTATCATGCCTGGTCGGTGTGTCTGCCAGACAGCCAAGCGGAGGTCAATCCAATATGGCTGACATGTTCTGTGTTTTCCCACTAGCGTGTCATATGTAACCGATGCAGCGACTTTGACAAAGTACTGTGGTGTGACCTGGTAGTCTTGGGTCAGAGTGAGAGAAATTGGTGTTGTACTAAGATGTATGTTAATACATATATTATTTATATAGGCATTAGCAAGTGCTATTGTTGCCTCAGCACAAACCCAGGCCCAGGCACTGGCCTTGGGGTTTTCACAAGCTCACTTTATCATGTTCCCCCCTCCCCACCTGCCACCTCCTCCTTCCTCATGAATAATTAAAAACTTAAATTACTTGCCATGTACAAAATTCATATGCTGGGGAAAATAGCTACATGAAAATTAATTTTCTGTTCTGTGAGACTGACGGGAAATCAATTAATCTTGATATATTATTTTATGCAGAGCAGGGTACAGGAACCAGCAGAGAGAATGGCTACAGCTGTTCTCTTTGGTCGGGCCATATATTATAGTTGGCGGCTTTGACAGCATCTGAAGGAAAAGGCTGAGAGGGGCATCAGGCAGGTGAATCAACTGTAAAAATTTATTGGAGGATACAAACTGTTTCCAGGGGACTGATATAAAACTCACACTTGAGAACTGAAGTATTGAATGTTTTTGTGACTGAAGCAGCTTGTTGTCAATATTTATAGCTTTTCTCTTTGTTACATGTCCTATTTGTTTGATTAACTAGTCAGATGTTAGTGTCTGTCGGTAATTTATCTGTTGTGCCTTCTGTAGCATTTTTGATACATAAAGATTTACCACCAGATAAATAAGGCAGCTCATAGACACAATATGCTAAATAAAATGACAGACCTGTTTACAGCAAGTTACAAGTTTTATAACTCACTAGGTGGATCAGTAAGTTTTGTTTACCATGTCTGTAAGCTGAAACATGTCCTCATGTATGAGATACCATGGGATAAACAAGACACCTTTAAATAAGTGGAGATTATAATCATCTCACAGTTAATCATTTAAGGGACTCTATAAAAACCTTTATGTAAAGCCATACATAATGCATACATTTATAAAATAAAATAAAACAAATGCATGCTTTTAGAATGGGCTGTAGCTACATTCCTTTCCCATGCCTTTAACATCCATTTTCCCCATCAACAGTAAAAGCACAGGATTCAGGAAAACATGGAACCAGAAAATAGGCATGCCCAGAGTAAGGCATTCATGAAGTTGGCTTTCAGAATGAGGAGGAGGAGGGAGCAGGTCCTCAAACAGTTCAGAGGAGATTCAGATGACTGACAGCGGTGCTGCGTTCTGGGTACGAATGCTGTGAGTTATCTTAATTCCATATCCATGGCCCTTTGGAATTCTCCAGTGAAACATTGATATCATCAGAAATGACGTGGATTTCATTATGGAGAAAAACTGAGAGGGTCTCTGTCACTGCTACCGTCAGTGTTCGTGGATGACTCCTCTCCGCTTCCTGAGGAAACAGAAGTTGGGGTAAATGGGTTGGTCCACTCAGCTTTAGGAGAAATATTGATGAATGGATAGGTGATAGTATCTTTAACAGAGACTTGCTGTTCAGAAACCAAGCCCAAATATAGCATTTATTAAGCCCTTACTATGTGTTTGGCATCCTGTTGAGCTCTGGGATGTAAAGTAGGGCAGAATTTTGTACCTGTTGGCAAGAAGTTCACATTCTGACGGGGCAAACAATGTACAAACAAATATGTACATTCACAATATACACAGGACAGATAGAGGGCAATCTCAGAGCAAAGGCACTGGAGATCAGGAGGAAGGGGAGGTCTATCTGAGCCAAGTACTCAAAGAAGCCAGGAGGTGGAGCTGATGAAGGGGAGCAATCAAGGTATTGCCAGTCAAGAGCTGGGTGATGCAATGTGATACAAGCAAAGTGAGGTTGGCTGGATTGTAGAACAGAGGGGACTGAAGTTTTAGACTGAAAAAGTTGAAAGAGTATAGCTTTAAATGCAACGTCTAGCATTTTATGGTTGATCCTAGAGGTAACAGGAAAGCGTACAAGTTTATTGAGTGAAGATGACTTTGGCAGCCGAGCCAAAGATGGACTGGAGTGGGGAGAGACTTGGAAGTGGGAAAACCAATTAGAAAACTACTGTGCTATTCCAGATGAAAAGTGATAAGGGTGATAAGTGATGGCTTTGTGAGTGGAAAGAAGGGGATCTAGAAGAGAGATATTGCCAGTTTAGAAATGATAAGATGGCATATCAGACAGTCTTCCTTCTGAGAAGATCATTGTGTGGTGGACATGGAGAGAGTTGGTATAACTTGCTCTTCACTGTAGCATTGAATAAATGCCACTAGGCACTGATAAGAGCTAATAATCTACAAGCATGCAGATGGGGCTAATGTTTACTGTATGATCCATAATCATGTGTACTCTTACATCACCTAATATCACCTAACACAAGATAATACCAGTACTTTATCACTTACTCTTAGCCTTAACGAAGGGATCTGGAAAGCCAAGCTGAAATGAAAGTATTTGTACATGTTATGAAAATCAGGAGAAGAATATCACTGCAATGAGACCTTAAAGGTAGAGGTTCACCCTGGGTAGTACAACAGAGAAAAGCCAGATTACCAGTAGCATAGTTCTCTTACTTCCCACCTATGACTGCAGCTAAGTCGTTATACCCATATTGCCCTCAGTTTCCTTATCTGTAGTTGGACTGAATGACCTCTTGGGGTCCCTTCAATCTCTCAGTCTATGCTCCTAACTAATTTCTCAATTCATATTTTGCCATATCCCCTGAAACTAGGCTTACCTCAACTAAGATGTCTACCTTTAGCATCTTAGAAGGGTCCAAAGTAAGCTATCTTGAAAGGGATCTCTATCACTGGAGATCTTCAAGCAGAGACTAGAATACCATTGGTCAGTGTTATTCTAGAGGGAGGGAGGGAGAATTACTGTTAAGGTGGGAGTTGGTTTAAATGAAGTCTGAGGTTCCTTCAAATTCAGTGCCTGTGATTTTGTGATCGAGGATCAAGAAGCTAGTTAGCCTACTAAAGAGAATAAATTGCTTCAGAAACACTTTGGAAGCAGCCATTTACACAACAGTCACATTAATTTCATGTTGTTCTTATCTATTCATTAAAGCAAATCTTGGGATCTCAACTTGGCACAGTATTCTGGCAAGACTGCACTAGTCTAATTGAGTAAAGTGAAAGTAATAAAACTGCGTTTTGTTAGAGAAAATGTTCAATTCAGTCTTCTCTTCATGCAGACTCTTGGTCTGAATTACCAAAGATTGATGGCATGTTAAAAGTGGTGGGCTCACCTTGTCTCCTCTCAGATCCAGGGCTTGTGTTTATTCTGGTAGCTGTTGCATATACACACTCTTCCCTTAGAGTTGCCTAGAATGAGCGTTGGGCCCACTGAGAGATGTTTCCTGTTTGGTCTAGTAACTCATAAGCCGCCTTTCTTTCCTGTAGGCTACACTAGTGGAGATGGGAAGTACTTGAAATTTCAGAGGAAGATCAATTTTTCATCCTTCGCTTAGCAAGGTGAAGAATATTTTTAATGTCCCTGGAAACCAGAGAGTTCTCAGAAGTTTTCAAAACAGCTTTGGGAACTACTCCCAGGGCTTCACACTTCATTCTTTTCCACTTCCCCTTTCTTTTCATTGTTTCATTTAATTATAATATTGTAATGCTAGAAGAAGGAACAAAGTAAATATTTAGAGAAAGGAAAGGAAATGGGTTCATTTTTTAAGCTGGCGGAGATCAGGCATACCACTGTAAGTTTGAAGTAAGCCGTGAATTTTGTAAGGTAAACTCTAATGTCCTTCCTGCAGGAGAAAAGCTGCAAAGAGCTATGAGGTTTAACATGATCTCTAAAGAAAACTGTGGCCAATGTGACTTCCAAAAAATTGAAGTGTGGGCTGTTCCAACTTTCACAGATGTTAAGCATGTGAAGATATTACTTGAAGACTGCCTGGGCTATATTAGTATTTGAGCCACTAGAGTTGCTTGAAATAGTCGGGTCCTGCTTCAATAAATTTACAGAAAAAGATATTGTGAGACATTGGATGTTCTAGGATGGTGATGCTTCAAAGATGACCACACTTTTCATGGGTCTGTCCTGCCATCGACTCTTTGGGTATCTCAGGGAAAAGTGGAATGATTTCTCTGATCCATCGGGCAGGTGAACATAATTTAGCAATATCTGTCATGGATGACAAATTATTTTTGAGATACTCTCAGGCTATGATAAGATCACATCTGTTCATATATTCTCTTTAAATACATAGCCTGATTTACAGAGCTTTTATACTGGTACAGTATCATTGTTTAAATATTTAGTGAGGGCTGGTCAGGTATCATAAGTGTGGATAAACAGAGAGATCCTTTTATCCTCTGGAGAGTTTTGGTTTGTTATGCTCTTTGTTACTCTTGTGTGATTTCATCCTTTTGAGTGAATTCTGTGTTTCCTATAGTTGCCTACAAATATATGGCTTCCATATTTAAGTGTTGAACTAGAAGAGATGTTGAGAATTATTTAGTTCAAACCTTTTGGAAGAAACTGAGTTGAAGGGAAGACTAGTGACTTGGTTAAAGTCACGTGACTAGTCTGTGTCCTAGCTGGAACTAGAATGAAGGTCATAGCATTTCCTTTTTCTTGCATCCCCAACATTTAACGAAGAGTCCCAGATACAATAATGACTTAATAAATACTTGTTGATTTGTTGATTTGGGGTTGGAGTAACCTTAGAGGTTACCTAGTCCAACCTCCTCATCTTATAGATGAGGAATATGACTTGTCCAAGGTCCTATGGTCAGTAAATGAAAGGGTTTGACCCAATGTCTTCTGATTTCAAATCCCATATATTTTCCCCTCCACTGAACTACTTCTATCCCTTACTGTAGTACACTGAGTAGCTGCACTAGATAATCTTCACAATAGAGTGATTCTCTGTATGGTAGAGTGTGATTGAATGTCCGGTCTCTCCTGAGAGGCCATACTATAACCTGGGGGAGAACCCGGTACCTTACTTTTGGTTTGATGATCAAGACTTCCACTATTTGTACGTCTTCCTTTGTTGAGATCTAGGTAAGACGTGGCATTGGGAGAGTAGGTATAGTTCAACGGGTTATGGTCAGCTCAGAAAATGAAGAATACATTTTTTTAAAATTAGCAATCACTTCTATATATCTTAGCTTTTCCCCCCTCTTTCCCCCTTCTTCCCCCCTCCCTCCCCACTCAATCCCTGAGACAGCATACAATTATATATAGGTTCTATACATACATTCCTATTAAATACATTTTCACGTAAGTCATGTTGCATAGAAAAATTAAAATGAATGGGAGAAATCATAAAAAAAACAAAGCAAAACATAATACAAAAGAAAATGGTCTGCTTCATTCTGTGATCAAATTCCATAGTTCTTTCTCTGAATGTGGAAGACGTTTTGCCTCACAAGTTCACTGGGAATTTTTTAAGTCCTTGCATTGCAATGAAGTACTAAGTCTACCAGAAAGATTCCTTGCACACTGTGGTTGTTTGTGTGTACAAAGTTCTCCTGGTTCTGCTCCTTTCACTCAGCATCAGTTCATATAAGTCTTCTAAGCCTCTCTGAAGTCTTCCTGTTCATCATTTCTTATAGCACAATAGTATTCTATTGCATTCATGTACCACAGTTTATTCAGCCATTCCCCAATTGATGGGCTTGATTTCCAGTTTCTGACCACCACAAAGAGAGCTGCTATAGATATTTTTTGTACATGTGGGACTCTTTCCCATTTTATGGCCTCTGGGGCATATAGTCCTAGAAGCAGTATTGCTGGATCAAAAGGTATGCACATTTTTGTAGCCCTTTGGGCATAGATCCAAATTGCTCTCCAGAATGGTTGGATCAGCTCACAGTTCCACCAGTAATGAATTAGTGTTCCAACTCTCCCATATCTTCTCCAACATTTATCATCTTCCTGTTTTGTCATTTTAGCCAATCTGATAGGTATGATGTGGTACCTCAGAGTTGTTTTGATTTGCATCTCTCTAATCAATAGTGATTTAGGGCATTTTTTCACATGACTATGGATAGCTTTAATTTCTTTCTCTGAAAACTGCCTGTTCATATCCTTTCACCATTTATCAGTTGGGGAAGGTAGAGAACACATTTTTAAAGAAGGCTATCAGGACCCATTGGCAAAGAGCTGATTTACCACACCCTAGCACTTTATTTGAAATATTAAAACACTCCAAATGGATGAGATAGGACCATTGAGTTCCTATCTAGTTCAGTATTTTATGATTTTATGAATTCATCTTATTTCCACTCCCCAATCAGTACCCTTCCTTCTATTCTGTGATATACAACACAGAGGGCTGAATCTTTCTAAAATACCGATCTCCTCACATACCTGACCATCTATAGTGATTTCTCCTTGCCAACAGGATAGAGCCCAAATCAAAACCTTCGATAGATGGGACTCAACCTGTATTTTCCAAATTTGCTAGTTTTGACTCCTTGACCACTCAGTCATTCATTCAGTCAGCGAATCGATAAGCATTTACTAAGTCATTACTTTTTTCCAGGCACTGTGCTAAGTTGTGAGAATACAAAGAAATCCATCCTACAGAGAAATCCATCTCCTTTCTCCCTAACAACAACAAAAATCCCTTTCTTCAAGGGGCTTACATTTTAACAGAAACAACATGCAAATAAACAGGTAACATAAGATATATGCTGAATAGATGGAAAGTAATGTGAAAATGAAAGTCTTTAACAGCTGGTGGCAGAAGGTGGGGGACTGGAAAAGACTTCTTATAGAAGTTGGTATTTGAGCTGAGTCCTGAAGGAAGCCAGGGAAGTCATGACGGAGAGGTGAGGGAGTAGACTCGCATTCTGAATCTTTTTCTGCAGCTAGTATCTTCTTAGTCACTGGTCTGCATGTTATTCAATTCAGGTAACATTTGTTGAGTACTCACTGTGTGTAAGACACTATGCTGTGTTATACCTACTGTGTGTTAGAACTATGTTGTTTTCTGAAATTGCAAAATTGAGAGAAAATTTCAATGAACTTACCAAATAGTGAGAAGACAGGACATGGACACAGGTCATGCTGTCTTCATTTCCTGTGCCACACCTTTCCTCACATCATTCACTTATACTTAGAATACCCTCCCTGACCTTGGTCATGTGGCCAGATGTTGCTATTGCTTGAAGACTTGCCTCAGAATCATAGCATCTTGGTGTTAGAAAAAACATCAGAGGCCATATAATCCAACCTATATGTGAAGTACAAAGGTGAACACTATCACTCCAAGTGATCATCTGGCATCTGCATGAAGATCTCTAGTGGGATGAAACCTACTCCCTCAGGGTGCTGCCCACATTTTAGATAGCTCTCATTGACAAGAATTCTTTTTTAATAATGAATCAAGATTTGCTTCTCTGCAACATCTACTCAATTCTGTCATTTAGGTCCAGCAAGAATTGCTGTAATCTTTCTTCCATGTGATGGTCCTCCAGTATTTGAGGATTATTATCATATCTTACCCTCATCCACCATGCCTTTTTTTAAAAAATATAATATAAATTTATTTACTTAACTTTTTTACATTCATTTTCACAAAATTTTGGGTTCCAAATCTTCTCCCCATTTATCCCCTCCCCCCGCCCCAGTACACCGAGCATTCTAATTTTCCCTGTCGCCAATCTGCCCTCTCTTCTATCATCCCTCCCTTCTCTTGTCCCCATCTTCTCTTTTGTCCTGTAGGGCCAGATGACTTTCTGTTCCCCATTAACTGTATTTCTTATTTCCTAATAGCACCAACAATACTCAACAGTTGTTCCTAAAACTTTGAGTTCCAAATTCTCCCCATCCCTCCCTCCTCATACATTCCCTTTGGGAAGGCAGGCAATTCAGTATGGGCCATATTTGTGTAGTTTTGCAAATGACTTCAATAATAGTCGTGTTGTATAAGACTAACTGTATTTCCCTCCATCCTATCCTGCCCCTAATTTTTTCTATTCTGTCTTTTGATCCTGTCCCTCCTCGAGTGTTGACTTCAAATTGCTCCCTCCTCCCATTGCCCTCCCTTCCATCATCCCCCCACCCTGCTTATCTCCTTCTCCCCCACTTCCCTGTATTATAAGATAGGTTTTCATACCAAAATGAGTGTGCATTTTATTCCTTCCTTTAGTCGAATGTGATGAGGGTAAACTTCTTGTTTTTTTCTCATCTCTCCTCTTTTTCCCTCCACTAAAAAGTCTCCTGCTTGCCTCTTGAATGAGATATAATTTACCCCATTCCATTTCACCCTCTCTCCTCTCACTACATTTCTCTCTCGCTGTTTACCTTAATTTCTTTTAAGATATGGTCCCATCCTATTCAATTCACTCTGTGCTCTCTGTCTCTGTATGTGTGTGCATGGGTGTATGTGTGTATGCATGCACTAGTGTATGTGTGTGTGTGGCTGTGTGTGTGTATGTGTGTGTGTGGTCCCACCAACTACCCAGATACTGAAAAGTTTTAAGAGTTACAAATATTGTCTTTCCATGTAGGAATGTAAACAGTTCACCTTTGGTAAGTCCCTTATGACTTCTCTTTGCTGTTTAATTTTTCATGCTTCTTCTCATTCTTGTGTTTGAAAGTCAAATCTTCTTTTCAGCTCTGGTCTTTTCATCAAGAATGCTTGAAAGTCCTCTGTTTCATTGGAAGACCATATTTTCCCCTGAAGTATTATACTCAGTTTTGCTGGGTAGGTGATTCTTGGTTTTATCCTAGTTCCTTTGACTTCTGGAATATCCTATTCCACACCCTTGGATCCCTTAATGTATAAGCTGCTAGATCTTGTGTTATCCTGATTGTATTTCCACAATACTGGAATTGTTTCTTTCTAGCTGCTTGCAGTGTTTTCTCCTTGACCTGGGAATTCTGGAATTTGGCCACAATGTTCCTAGGAGTTTCTCTTTTTGGATCTCTTTCAGGCAGTGATTGATGGATTCCTTCAATTTTGCCCTCTGTTTCTAGAATGTCAGGGCAGTTTTCCTTGATAATTTCATGGAAGATGATGTCTAGGCTCTTTTTTTGATCATGGCTTTCAGGTAGTCCCATAATTTTTAAATTGTCTCTCCTGGATCTATTTTCCAGGTCAGTTGTTTTTCCCATGAGATATTTCACATTCTCTTCCATTTTTTCATTCTTTTGGTTTTGTTTTGTGATTTCTTGGTTTCTCAGAAAGTCATTAGCTTCCATCTGTTCCATTCTAATTTTGAGAGGACTATTTTCTTCAGTGAGCTTTTGAACCTCTTTTTCCATTTGGCTAATTCTGCTTTTGAAAACATTCTTCTCCTCATTGGCTTTTTGAACCTCTTTTGCCAATTGAGTGAGCCTATTTTTCAAGGTGTTATTTCCTTCAGCATTTTTTTGGGTCTCCTTTAGCAAGGTGTTGACCTGCTTTTCATGCTTTTCTTGCATCTCTCTCATTTCTCTTCTCAGTTTTTCCTCCACCTGTCTAACTTGATTTTCAAAATCCTTTTTGAGCTCTTCCATGGCCTGAGCCCACCGGACATCCACCTTGGATGTCTGGGGTACAGAGACCTTCACGTCTTTCCCTGATGGTAAGAATTGTTCCTTGTCATAAGAAATGAAAGGCGGGAACATCTGTCCCCCAAGAAAGTAGCTTTCTATGGTCTCATTTTTCTTCCCTTTTCTGGGCATTTTCCCAGCCAGTTACTTGACTTCTGAGATTCCTGTCCACCCCTGCCTAGATCTGCCCAGCTACTGCTTGGGGTCTGAGATTCAAATGCTGCTCCCCAGCCTCAGGGCTTTCCGTGGCAGGCAGGGCTGCTATTCAATGTGAACTTAAGTTCTGGTGCTTGTGTGGGGGAAGGGCCGCCTCCCAGGCTCAGTTCCCTCAGGGGGTTTATGCAGAGACCTTCGGTAATGGAGCTCCTGCCTGCTTGGGGAGTCCTGGGCCACCGCTGCCTCTGCCACTTCCTCCCGAAGGGGCCCAAGTCACGTAGACACCCTGCTCCCCTGTCGGCCAGACCAGAAGTCTCTCTCACTGACCTGGAGTGCCTGTGGGTGGAGGGACCTTCGCAGCCACTGGAGATTCGGTCCCTGAAGCCTACTCGGATCTGTTCCTCTCGGGCTGCGTGGCCAGGGATGGGCTCCATGGGCAGGGCAGCACAGGGGTGGGCTCCGTGTCCAGAGTGCGACGGACCCCTGGGGATTGCTTTCTAGGGCTCTCTGGAACGGAAATCTCTTCCACTGTGTTTCTGTGTGGCTTGTACTGCTCCAGAATTTGTGGGGAGTTCTTTTTACAGGAAATTTATGGGCTGTGGATTTGGAGCTAGCATACGTGAGTACTACTCCGCCATCTTGGCTCCTCCTCCCACCATGCCTTTTTGTCTAGGTTAGATACCACCTCCCCCAACTGTGCCCACCCTCACCCAGGACCTTAAATGGATCTTATGGCATGATCTCAAGCAATCTTACAAAGAGTCATTTCATTTATTCAAAATGTATTTATTAGGCATCTCCTATGTTTCATGGTGAGGATAGAAAGACAAGCCCAGTCCCTACCCTCAGGGAATTTATATTCTATTGGGAGAAAAGAGTACTTGGTATATAGATCACAAATTGTATATAGAGCACCATTCCCTTCATTCAGTACTCCACTCCTGACCCTTGGTGGGACTGCATGAGTCATCATGGCTGGGATAGATTTCTTCCTCATCTCCACCTCTGAGAGTCCTTATTTCCTTCAAGACTTGATGCCTTCTAAGGTTGCCTTGATTCTTCCTGCCCCTTGCGTGTTGATGCCCTTTCCCTCCTCAGTTTTGCTTTTTTGTGTATGTGCAGTAACATCTGGGGTACTTATTGGCAGGTGCTGGTTTATTATTTGTTTTTGTAATAACCCTTGTGCCTAGAACGTGGTGAACAATTATTGTTTCAAATTGAATTGAATGTACGATGGCCCACAGTCCTATGAAGTCTTCATTTACCTTTGTAGTGACTAAGTGTTGGGAAAAATGGGGATAGAGAAGAACAGGAAGATGAGACGATAGATTTAGAGCTGGAATTGAACTCAGCAGTTCAGAGTAAGAAGGGACCTCAGAGACCCTGTAGTTCAACCACCTCGTTTTATAGAGGAGGATGTTAAATGACTTACCCAAGGTCATGCAAACAGCCAAGATTCAAACCTAGCTCCTCTGACTTCAAAGCCAGCATTCTTTCTGCTGTTCTGTGGAACATCTACATACATTTAATTTTTAACCATTGGCACTCTTAACATAAGATTTTTGCTCAGCAACTACCAAGTTGATGCCATATCCATGCTGACTTCTCACTAGAAAGGATATCAGAAAGGACAAATAATTTTTATTTTAAGGGAAGAAGGACTTGTGGGATCTCTAAAAAGAGAACAATAAGGGAGATGGTAAAGTTGGCTTAATTGTGCACCCCAATACAAAGAGAAATGTCATTCCACGGGACACTTGATTATCTCATTCTGTAATACTTGTTCTAAGGATAAGCCATCTTTCCAACTTGAATTTGTTTGTGACTTTTGAACCAATATCTGTTACAAAGGATGAAATATATACATATATATATATATATATATATATATATATATATATATATATATATATATATATAAATACCATGACAGGATTTACCAAAATAAGGTAATTTATCCCCCTAATCAGTAACTTCAGCATAAAAGTGAGCACAGGGAAGAATGATGGAGAAAATATGTTGGAGTAGATGAAGGTCAGATCCTAAGGGGCTAACTGAAATTGTGTATTGTGACTGATTTCTTCCAGAAGAATGTTGGGAGGCTATAGAGATGAATAGTATTAAATGTCACACATAAAAAAATACTTTTTTTTGTTTTTAATTTTTTAGCAATAAATTTGTAACCAAATTCTAACATTTGCATGAAATAAAGTGAAGAGACATAAAACCAGACCTTCCAAATTACTTAAAATTTGATTTAAAATATTGGGTGTTATAACTTGAAGAAAATAATAAAAGAATACTCTGTTCCCATGTAACCTTTTGATATTCATTTATATATTTATGAATATATGGGGTATTTATTTTATTTAATCATATAATTAATTAAGCTATTGTGAATATTTTACTCTTCTCCCTCCCAGTTCATTAATATCCATAGGGTATAAATCTTAGCACTTAGCACTGTACCTAACACATAGTGGGCTAGTCAGGCAATCACCATTTATTAAGTTCCTATTATGTGCCAGGTTGGGCAGTGAAGTGGCACAGCAGATAGAGTGCTGGGCCTGGAGTCACGAAGACTCATCTTCCTGAGTTAAAATCGGGCTTCAGATACTCTACTAGCAGTGTGACTTTGGGCAAGTCACTTAATCCTGTCTGTCTCAGTTTTCTTGTCTATGAAATGAGCGGCAGATGGAAATGGCAAATCACTCTAGGGTATCTGCCAAGAAAATCCCAAATGGGGTCAGGAAGAGTCAGACATGACTGAAAATCAACTGAATAGCAATAATGCGCCAGGCACCATGCTCAGCTCTGGGGATACAAAATAAGGCAAAAGATAGTGTCTACTCTCAAGCAACCCATAGTGTAATGGAATTGACACCTAATAAATAGTTAGCTGACTAGTAGTGAGATCACCAGGTCACAGAATTTCATAGTTGAAAGGACTTCAGAATCTCACTAGTTCAAGGATCCCTCTTAAAACTGCACAGTATTGGACAAATGGTCATAAGTCTCTACTTGAACTCTTCCAATGAAAGGGAACCAGCTACCTCTTGAAGTTGCCTTTTTCATTTTGATAGGATTAATTTCTAGGGAGATTTCCTTCCTTTCCATCCAGACTAAATGGTTCTCTTTGCAACTGAGTTAATTTGTATACATATCTTTTTAGGCACCTCAAATAATTAGATGGGAAGCAGGGAATGGAGTGGAATGGGGAAAAGTTGGGTGGATTGTATTTGGAACATTGCTCACTGGTTTCAGTGATCTCAATTTACTCCAACTGTGCATCATGGAACACTGTGGTCCAAAGATTCACAATCTCAGAGGAGCCTGAGTGCAGAGCAAAGACACATGGTCGGCATGTGAGAAGTGTCAGGAGAGACATCATTGAAGCCATCAAAGACAAGTGAAGGAAGCAACTGTATAGTGAGGGATAACAGGTACATGGCCCTAATGCTGCAGTGGTGTCTGTGGAGTAATAGGGGATTGAGAGGAAGTGCCTTGGATATACCCATGGGCAGGGGCGGTCATGAAATTACATGGATGATAATTGTATAAGATGAAGAGATGTGGTACATCGTGATTGACAGTGATAAAAATGCATCAATGAAGTCCAAAGATCAAATAGAAATTGGGTGTAGGTTAGCAGAAAGAACACTGAGGATTTTGCCAGTAAAAATCGCTGACATTTAGATGTTTTTTTCTTCATCAAAGTAGAGTGTTTATCTGTCCATGAGGTTGTACTAGGTACCATACAGAGCCATCGTTATGGATGGACCCTACCTTTTGGGAGCTTACTATTTTCAAGAACGCTTACTTGATAATAACTCTTACATATCGTCTCTCATTCCTATTAGAATGGGGGGGGGCAGTCTTTCTTATATTTGTATTTATGTCTATATCCCCAGGCTCAACAAGCACTTTTTATATGCTTTTCATTCATTCACAAATTGGACAGAAAAATTTAAGCCACAAGTTAAACAAATATACTAAACAAACAAATTGAGAATTTTTATTAGGTGTTAGTCAAAGGTTAATTGCTTTGAAAGTAAGTGGTGAGTGAAGAGGGAGCTGTATTCCTCTCAGCTTTGACAGAAAGACATCAAGTTCTTGAGTGGGGCCAGAACCAGGCACAGACTAGGTTCTTAGGCAATTCTGTTGATTGATTGATTAGTGGGGAGAATTGGATTCCCCATGAAAATTTGACATGAGAGTCTGGATTCCATTGTGCTGATTTTGCCCTAGTTCTAAAGGTATGAGAACAAATTGCTATGTCTTGACTTAATCAATTCAAGGAGGTTTCTTCTTTTATTTAAACATTGAATTAAACACAATCTTCCTAAACCCCACTTTTCAACAAGCTACATTTTGGGCTTACACTGAAGTTGAGTATCTCATGATAACCACATATGCTTTCCACTTTATTATGTAATTTAATTTTTCATATCTTTCTTTTATTAGCAGTAAAATAGGTTTAGAAAAAATAATTAGATTATGAGGTTAGGATAAAAAGGACAGTTCAATAAAATATGTTCAATATAATTCCTATCTGCTAAAATAAAATACAGCCTCTAAGAGATTTAATTATGGCAGTATTCAAAGAAATTTTGCCTGTGCATTGAAAACATCCAAAAAAGAAACCCCACAGAAGGTACTTTGGTTAACAACCAAAAAAAGTAATGTGATACTTGCAATTATAATTTACAGAATATGATAGGAGTGGGGCTCGAGAAGACACAACAAAACCTTGTCTTTCCCCCAAGGAGCCATAGTGAGACTGCTTTACTTACTCTGCTCATGAGTATATGAGAGGTTTGGTTTAGCTTTTTATGTCTCCTAAAGGAAAATTTTCATGCGATCATAGATTCAGAGCTGGAAGGGACCTCAGAGGCCATTCAGTCCAATCCCTTTAGTTTTAGATGAGGAAACTGAGGTCCAAAGACACCGAGGTAATAAGTGATGGAGCTGGAGGCTCTCAAACTGATTCTTTTCCCACTGCTCAGCCACCATTTTGGGAGATTGTATAATAGTAGTATTTTCTTTCAATGATGTCTTCTCTAAGAAGCCTTCCTCAGACAGATTCAAAGCTAGAGAATTGTAGGTGTTTGTAACTGGAAGAGATCTCAGAGATCAACTGGTCTACCCCCTTCATCTTACATGGGTAAGATCTGAGCTGAGCTTTGAAGGGAGGTAAGAGATGAGTCAGTCAGTCATCAAGCATTTATTAAGCACTTACTGTGTGCCAGACATTGTGCTAAGCACTGGAGATACAAAGAAAGGCAAAAGACAATGCCTGCACTTGAGGAGCTCACAATCTAATGAGGGAACAGATTAGAATGAGATACTGTTTATGATGAAGGGGTGCAGAGATGGTCTCATATGGGGAATAGCTAACAGACTAGTTTGACTGGTGTGCAAGTACATGATAGGAAGCAACAGAAAATGAGCCTGGAGCACCATTGCAACAGACTTCAAATGCCAACCAAAGGAGTATATATTTGTTCTTAGCATCAAGAAACCACTGATGCCTTTCAAATAGGTGAATGAGACATGTTTAGACCAGTGTATCTCCTTGACTGGAATCAGAAGAGAACATCACCAAATTCCATCCTTATTGAAGGTCTTGTTTTGTTAAGTCTTTGGTGTGGGATGGTGATCGTTGTTTGTTTGTTTGCGTGTGTTTCTTGTATATTCAGCCCTTTTAGATCCATTCCTCCCTCCTCCCCCCATCCTAGATTCAATAATGGCATGAAATTGTGATGACTATAACAGGAACCAAGTGTCCCCATAGGAGGTGACTTCCTTTTGGTATTTATCATCAGTTTCAGATCTTCCCCCCAAGTTTCTCATCCTTTGTTATTCATGGCTGCTCATTTTGTTCAAGCTTACATCAACTGCCTTGGATTTTCCTAATGTACAGTGAGGAAGTATTAGGTGTAATTGGTATTATCCTTAGGGTAGAGGGAAAACAACCTTGGGCTCAAAGTCAGATGTCCTGTGTTCTAGTCCTCCCTTTGCCACTAATTAGTCATGTGACTTTGGACAAGTTATTGAACCTCAGTCTCCTTCTTTATTAAATGAAAGAGTTGGTCTACATGATGGCCAAGGCCCAATACTCTATATTCTTTAACTACATATAATTCTAGCAATTCCACCTCTCTTTATCCTCAAATATTCCATTGTCATAGTTCTCCAAAGATAATTTTATCTTATCTGCCTTTTTGTTTCTAAACTCACACATAGTTTTTTCTCTAACCTAGACCATACATTTGGAAGCATCTCTCAAACCCAGTGTTCTCCAGACAAAGACATAGCATTTATAAAGCACTTTACAAATGTATCTTATTTTATCCTTTCTACAACCCTGAGAGCCCAGGTGCTATTTTAATCTCATTTTTTATATTCAGTTTGTTTCAGTCAAATCAGATTCTTGGTGACTCCATTTAGGGTTTTCTTGACAGAGATATTGCACTGGTTTGCCATTTCCTTCTGGAACTCATTTCACAGATGAGGGAACTGAGGCAAACAGGGTTAAGTGACTTGCCCAGGGTCAAACAGCTAGTAAGTATCTGAGGCAAGATTTGAACTCATGTTTTTCTGACTCCAAGTTTAGTGCTCTAAGTACTGTCAACTAACTGCCTTTCTACCATCTCACTGCTTTCTCTGGCAAGAAGTCATTTCTCATATCAGACCTACATTCCCTCATGATATCCTTTATGCCCACACTTAGTTCTCTGTGGAGACAGAACGTTTGGTTATGTGAGGGGATCTCATGTGTGACACAGATTATGAACTATGAGATCTAGTGGCATCCGCTAAGGGTATTCCATTGCTATTTTTGACAGACCACTATGGAGGGTTCATGTTCTTTAAAAACAATGTATTGCATTGGATTTTCTAAGTAAAACTTGAGAAGGTGGCTCTGTTGCTAATGTATTATTTCTTTCCATTTTTTCCAACATATAATACAAGTTGCATTACAATAAATTCGGTCAGTTCAAATGTTTTTCATCTGAAAAATTGAATACGTTCTTTTCCCTCTGTCTCGCTGCAAGGGGCAAACTTTTTATATTTTTATGGTCTTTGTTGTTTTTTCTTGTCACCATTGCTAGTATTAGTTCACTTCTAAGTAATGACTTTTCTATATTGAGAAAGACAGAAGACTTATTAGATGTCAGAGGCCATAGAAACATTTTCAACTCAGCATTTTTAATGTGTGCTCCTTTTCTTGATTTGTTTTTCCTCTTTTTCTCATTCTTCCTTTCCCCCCGTGTCCTTCCTTTGGTCCTCATATGTGTGTGTGTGTGTGTGTGTGTGTCTACCTCTCTTGTGTACTTTCTACATGTCCTCTCTCCTCATCCTCCTGTCTTTAAGTAGACTTTCATACAGTAGAGGACCCGTGGTTTGCCTGCTGGGAGCATCTGCTACTATATATGTCTATGAATCTGTCCTTCAAGGATCAACAAACTGGTAGATTTATCTGGGACCAAACTTTTGTTCTTGATCTGATACATATAAACATACACATATATTTACATATTTATTTTTTAAACTTTTGACTGTTGTGTATTTGTCAGAGCTAGGTGCATTTAAAATCCCTACTCAAATCCCTGCAAAAAAAAATTGAGCAAAGTACAATTTGTTATAGTACTAGACTCATTGAATACAATTTTGATGTTCTAAGAGCCCCTAAGACAGTAGCAGTTCTCATAAACAATTAAGTTTAAAACAGAGATTTTACCATTAAGTACAGCCTACTACTTCATTGATTAGAGAAGGACAGAATGTCATCATGGAAATTACCATGATATTCTATTCAATTCAACCAATAGTTTCTAAGCCAATTTTGTTTGCTGTGTATCTTCTTTTATGCCTACCTGTCTGAAAATTGTGGGTACAACAGTTTATAATTGTAGGAGAAGCATTACAAAAGATATCATTAGAGAAATGTATAATTAGGAGAAAAATGGGTCATTTAAATAGCAAGTGAAGGAGGGATAACCAGTAGGCAACCCATGTGCTCCAATGGTATCCATTTGATGTAAAAAAAAAATCTAGAAGAAGGTCGAGACCCTTGGACCTCTTGGGGAAGGGCTGGGTCAAGAGTAGTACAAGACGAGTAGGCGTGCATGACTTTTGATCTGTCTATGGCAGCAAAGGGAATGTTCCCACGGTTAAGATGACAGATCCATTGGAGTATATGCCAGTCACTAAATGGTACAGAAAAGTGACACTAACTCTACAAACAGGAAGCTTACGGTCTAATGGGGAGGCAAGTATACAAATAAATGTGATGCAAGGTTATTGTGTTTGTCCTTTGTTTTCACAGAGGACCATGACATCAGAGATACGATGACATGACTTGCACTTGACTTTGTTTTGAGTGAGGGTGGGCTGTGAAAGGTCACCAGCCTCACTTCTCTTCCTGAGCCATCTGCTGATACAAGAGAGGGCAAGGTAAAACATAAAGCAGAGGCCCAGGTCAGGAAAGGAACAATTTCATCTGGGAAAAAAGGGATCAGAGAAAGCTTTGTGCAAGAAGTGGCCACAGAGATGAGCCTGGAACGAAAAGAGGGACTTCAAGAGAGGGAAAGTAGTATGGAGGAATCCAGTTTAGGCATGACTGAGGTTGCTCGCTCCAACATGAGGAAACAGGAGGGAACAAAATAAGAAAGCTGCAGCCAGAAGGTAGAGAAGGTGAGGGGGAATCTTAGTTTTCTGAGATTTTATTGATGTACTTTGTTTTTACATTACAAACATTTACAGATTACTCTCACTAAGTGAGCTACCTCTGGCAACAGAGAAAAAACAATTCAACCAGATTTACAAAACATTGACCTCATCTGAGAGGGCAGGGGGCAACATTTGGTGCCTGGACCTGACCCCTTCCCCCAAACACCTTGCTATTTTTAATTTAAAAAAATTAACAGAAATCTATTTTCCTTCTTTTTATTGCAGGGGTAGAAAAAGAAGAAAAATAAATTCCTTGTAGCAAATAAGCATGGTCAAGAAAAACAAATTCGCTCACTGGCTTTATTCATTACTTACATATGCATACATACATACATATACATATATATACATTCCTACACAATATACATATGCACATATAAATATAATAAACATATATGAGTATATACATATACCCATACAGATGCATATTCACATATACATACCTATACAAATACATATCACGTATGCACATATACACACAACATGCATGTGCACATGCGTATACACATACAAACAATATACATATGTATATTGTTACATATAATATACATCCATGCATATATACACACATATACATTAAATATACAATACAGATATGCATGTACATGCACAATACACATTTAGGTACAAATATACACATATATATGTATGTATAAATTTATATATGTGTGTTTATGTATCTCATCAAGAAATCTGTCACCTCTCTGCTCTCCGTGGATATACAGGATGTTTGGTCATTGATCTTTTGGAATCAGTCATGAATAGTCATGATTGCATAGGTCATACATAATTCTTACAATTTTCACAGTTACTTGTCCTTACTATATAGTTCTTACTGTATAAATTATTCTCTCATTTCTGCTTATTTAACTCTATATGAGTTTATAAAAGTGCTCAAAATTATTCAATTTTATGATACTGTTTTCATATAAATCTCTCTGATTCTGCTAACTTACTCTATCAGTTCATATAGGTCTGTCTATATCTTTTGTTACTTATAGTACGGTCACATCCCATCACATTCAGATACCATAACTTATTCATGCATTTCTGAACTGATGGGCATCTCTTTAGTTTCCAGGTTTTTGCTATTGCAAAAAGAGCTCTGAAAGTGAATAATAAATGGTAAGGCTATATATATGAAGGTCCATAGGAGCCATGTTTTAAAGGACCTTAGATGCCAAGATTTTCAGTTTATTCAGCCGAAAATTAGAAATCACTATGATCACTGTGTGTATGTGTTGTTGTAGTAGTGGTGGTGGTAGTGGTGATGGTGGTGGTGGTGGTAGTAGTAGTAGTAGTAGTAGTAGTAGTAGTAGAGTACCATGATAGGAGAGGGAAGATAACCAGTATCATGAAGGATGGAATGGAGAAGAGTGAGATTGTTAGGCGACTACACCAGTAACCATCAAGACTAGTTAGCTGAAAAGAAATGAGGGACTGAATTGGAATAGTTACTAGTGGGAATGAAAATGAAAGTGATACATCTGGAATGATACTGTTGAAAAAGAACCAATAGAATTTGGCAACTTATTTGATATGGGCTGTAGGTGGTAAGGGAGAAAGAAAAGACAAGGATAATTCTCAGATTCTGAGCCCTTTGTCGTGGAAAGATGGTGGTGCCACTGACCAAAAGAGATTGGGAGGAGAAACAGGTTTTGATGAGAACATGAGGAGTTCAGTCTTGAGTTCGAGCTTTCGATCTAGAGGTATGCTGGAGCATGCTTATACTGAAACACAAGAACAAATTTTCAACTTTTTAGTGTGAGTATTTACATCTTAGAAATGGGCAAATGCTACTACAGATCAGAGCTTGCTTTGTTTTTCATTGTCTCTGCCTAAGAAAGTGATGGACAAAATGTTAATCATGTATATTCAACTTAAAATTGTGTCATTTTTACAAAGAGCCAATTGATAAAACATTCACCAGTACATGGCTGGCTATCATTGGGATATTCAGGTACATATGTCTAATAGAAAGTATCTGATACTTTGGAAAGAGATTGGGGAAGGGTTGATAAGTAGGATTTGGGAGTCATCTGCATAAAGCTGGTATTTTAGCACTTGGAAATAGAACTCTGAGAAATATCTGTTTCAGGGCAGAATGAGCTTGAAGAGATGTGAAGGGGATATTCCAAGAGGTAGAAGGACAGTCATGACATGATGATGTCTCAGACTCCAAGAAAGAAAATATATTTATTTATGCATCTTATTATGCATCGAAGTCTAGTTTCATTAATCTATTTAAGGGAGTAAAGACAAGGTTTGTCTTTGCTCTGTTTATCTTACTACAGTTGAACTGACTGAAAAAATCACCTGTTTTTTGAGGAATTTCAAAGTTAGGGAATATAAAATCACTTCTTTCCATGAATCCTTATTATTGGATTCCTATCTTGTGAGGGAACTTTTTTTTAGAAATAGTCCAAAGAAACTTTTATGATCTGCTGAGTGGGATTACCTAGAAAGATGCCTTGTTCCTGGTACAGCAATTAAGTTTCAGTTTGGAGAGTGGGAGGAGAGTCAGATTTTACTTTGTTATATAGAATTCTCAGGGTTGAAAACCTTTTCAGAGAAGCACAGGAGGGGAAAGAAGTTACCCTTGGAATCATTTTGGAGAAATTCTTGGTCAGGTCTGGGTTGGATTAAAATGACCTTTGAAAATCCCTTTCCAAACTGAGAGTCTTATGTTTCAGTAAAGAAAAACACGGTTCTACTGGACAGGAAGGAGCCAATAAGTCCTCCCATTGGAGTCTTCTCCTGTAAGAGATGGGGTGGTTAGAAGCTCCCTCTTGGGTCTTAAAACCATGATTGGAACTAGAAGATGAGTTCATGTGTCCTGTTATCAGTGAGCAAAAAATCGTTGGAATTCATCAGGAGCCAGTTTACAGTACATCCATGCCCTTAATTTCAAATCACATTTTAGTTCATCATTCAATAAGCATTTATTAAGGACTTAGTACATACCACTGGGCTAAGTGTTAGAGATAAATATAATATGGCTGCTCTGGTCCTAGCCCTGAGAAAGCGGGGCCAGAATACTGATGTTTGACAAAGAAAGTAAAAAACCACCACTCTCCCCAGGAGCAGCTTACATTCTAAGGGAGGAGATAATTAACTAAAGGATGAAGTGCTTGCCCCTCAGTTGTCCTTTCTGAGGTACCTTGGGAGCTCTCATGAAGAGGAACCTTATCCAAATGTGTCTACCTGATGGTGTGTGTGTGTGATGAAGTCGGTTGGGATATCCTAGGAATTCTTTGTCATGTATGTTGGTGGCTTTAACATGCAAGGACCCAAGTGTATGGGTTCTAGTGAATTAGAGTCTGGGTGCTGAGGAGTGAGGGAAGGATAATAGACGTTGGTATCAGTACGAGACGGGGGAGCAGTACGTAGGAAGAAAAGAGAGGGCAAATAGAAGAGAAAATCTGGAAACCTTTAATGAAGGAACCTAAACTTTCTAAAATGAAGTGGTGTAAGAAGTTTGAACATTAGTTGGTGGGAAGGTAGAAACAAATTTAGAAACAGAAAGGAGAGAATAATGTAGACTAAGAGAAGCGAAAGGCAACGTACGTATTAAACATTGTACTCCATAGCACTGGAGAGGACACTTGGTGTAGTTGATAGAGAATAGTCTGTACTGTTAGAACAGCTTAGATACTGGGTCCACCTCTGACATATCCTTTCTGTGTGGTCCTGCTTCTTAAGGCTTCCCCAAACCCCTTTAACTCTATCTGCATTAGTAGAGGGAATTTCCTTATGGGAAGTTCCTTATTCTAATGAAATTATGATTTTTGATCAAAATATAACACTTCAACAGAGAGCACAAAGTTAATTGAATAGGATGGGCTCATATCTTAAAAAAATGAAGTTAAGCAGTGAGAGAGAAATGTATTGGGAGGAGAGAGGGAGAAATGAAATGGGGCAAATTATTTCTCATAAAAGAGGCAAGTAAAAGACTTTTCAGCGGAAGGATAAAGGGGGGAGGTGAGAGAGAAGACATGAAGCTTACTCTCATCACATTCGACTCAAGGAAGGAATAAAATGCACACTCATTTTGGTATGAAAACCTATCGTACAATACAGAAAAGTGGGGGAGAAGGAGATAAGCAAGGTGGGGGGGATGATGGAAGGGAGGGCAATGGGAGGAGGGAGCAATTTGAAGTCAACACTCTTGGAGAGGGACAGGATCAAAAGACAGAATAGAAACAATGGGGGGCAGGATAGGATGGAGGGAAATACAGTTAGTCTTACACAACACGACTATTATCGAAGTCATTTGCAAAACCACACAGATAGGGCCTATATGGAATTGCCTGCCTTCCCAAGGGAATGGGTGGGGAGGGAGGGATGGGGAGAAGTTGGAACTCAAAGCTTTAGGAACAACTGCTTAGTATTGTTCTTGCTACTAGGAAATAAGAAATACAGTTAATGGGGAATAGAAAGTTATCTGGCCCTACAGGAGAAAAGAGAAGATGGGGACAAGGGAAGGGAAGGATGATGGAAGAGAGGGCAGATTGGAGATAGGGAAAATTAGAATGCTCGATGTATTGGGGTGGGGGAGGGGATAAAAGGGGAGAAAATTTGGCACCCAAAATTTTGTGAAAATGAATGTAAAAAATTAAATAAAAAAATATAACACTTCAAAGACCATATATTTAGTGTTGGAAGGGACCTTGGTGATCAACTGTTCTTACTCCCTCATTTTATTGTTGTGGAAACTGAGACCCAGAGAGGTTGTAATTTGCTCAGGGTCATACAGAGTCTGAATTTGAATCTAAGCCCTCTGATTCCAAGTCCATCACTTTCCACTGCACCATCTTTCCGGGGGAAAAAAAAGAAACCTTTAAGTTTTAGAGCAGAGCACAAAGAAAGCAAAATGAGACCAAATGAAGGAAAACAAGTTTTCTTTTTTATTTTATTTTCTATACCCCAAAAAATGTTGTGATGAGTACATTTTCTGCTTGTTGAACTAACAGTGGATAAATTATCATCTAGCTTGTATAACAAGTAGATTCTTTTTATTTTTTCTCTTTAAAATATATATGGAGAATTTTTCCTTTAACCCATACATAGGTTGCAAAATTCTTTGTATAAAAAAAAAATCATGCCATTATCATAAACAGCCTCATCTGCTCACTATCTAGGTGGATAGAGGACAATTGGGACCTGGGAATTATGGTAGGAAAATATGCAGACAAAACCAAAATGGGGCCAGGTGAAATATGTTCCCTTGCCTTAGCTCTGAAACTGACTTTGGGTCATTGGGCAGGCATGTATAAGGATGAGGGTGAGATGAGTGTTTGTATGTTTTCATGAAGAATCCTTAGGTATACATGCAAATATGTTTTTTGTACCCACATGCAAACACACACCTTTCTCTGCGTGTATGTGTATAAATACATACATAGGCACATCAATAAAAATGAAATTACTTGCAAAAGCGCCAAGGATAAAAGACAGCTAATCCTGTAAGTTGGATACAATCAGTGTGCTGCAATATGTAGGTTATTAAAGAGGAAATGGAGTTTAGTTATTAAGCTATCTTAGATGGCTTGATAGAGTATATATTTCCTGGCACTTTATTATTTATATTTTATTTTCAAATATTTTAAGAAGATAAACCTCTAAATTCACTTCAGTCCTCTGTGTCATCCAATTTCATCACCACTCACTTAGATCCCTAATTAACTTTTACTGTCTAGGCCCATTTCTTTGCTTGTATTTCTTTCAAGTCTCTCTAATGCTCTGTGAGTTACACTGGGAAGGAACAATAAGATTTAAGGGAAGAATTAATTTGGAAAGTTAGGAATAGAACAGATAAGGGAAAATGAGAAAAAGCAGCTTAGTATTTTGTCTTGTAAATGGCTTTGCTCTGGTAGACCAAGAAGCCCATTTATTCAAGGAGAAGGAGGAGTGCTAATGAAATAGATCATGAGTACGGCTATTACAGTAATGAATTTTAACACTCACTTTGTTATGTGATATTTTATTTATGAGCTCCTTGATCATTCAGATAAAGACAAGAAGTTTATGGCAGTAGATTATGTCTTGTTTTCATAAACATATTCAGCAGTTTAATAAACATAATTTATTTTTTTCTCCTTAAAAATCAGCAAAATTTATGAGAGATTATCTTAGGGTTAATGAAGTCTAACATTAAGGAAATATTACCCTATAATATTGGAGCCTTCAGTGGTGGAGTTGTAATTGCTTAATGCTTTTTTCTACAGGCTATTTTTATATAGTACATGCTTTGTACCATTAATCCAATTTTTACAAGTTACTCTTAGGCCAATTCATCGGGATGTATATATCCATGTTTATATTTTTCAGTCACTGCTTTCATTAAAAGATGTAGTAAAGAGTGGGAAATTTAATGGAGGAAACGGGAGGAAAAGACAATTATGTGTATTTCCTTGCAGAAAGGTGTGAGGCACGTATTACCACTGCATTCTGTATTCTTACCAATTCCCCTCATAGCTATCTCCTTCATAGGTGAGAATAAAGTGGTTTGTGGACCTTGGAGAAAATTGGCATGTAAATTCCTATTGGAACCCATCAATAGTTAAAATTCAGGCCTACTTCTGCATTTTATCAGAATGTGCTCAAATCACTTGAGAGTAGCCTGTGTCAAGCTGGTGTATCCTCTCCAGATAGTTGGGTGCACAAGTTCTCACCATAGATTGGGGCCCAAATGATAGACAGAGAGCTAACACAAAATGTAGCTCCCAGAGATCACTGTGAATTCAAGGTATGTGCATGTGACAGCTTATTTAAAATGGACTTGGTTGTATTGAGCTACATACTTTTAATGAACTCATGATGTTGAGGAGGTATCAGTATTCAAACAGTGGTGGAAGATCCAATATAATTTGACAAGCATTTATTAAATACTTACTGTGTGAAAGGCACTGGGGATAATAAAAAAAATGGGAAAAAACCCTAATCTCTTCCCTCAAGGGTCTTGCATTCATTCTACTTGGAGTAAGAATGTCCTCTCCTCTCATTCTTTTTTTCTTAGCAAAAAGCATTTTTTTCTATTTTGCATTCTCTCCACCTTCCTCCCCATTGAGAAAGTACTTAAAGAAGACTGCCCAGGCTAGGGAGGTGAAAATTTGTTGTTCTTTGGTTTATCAAGCCTTTTGCCACTTGGCTCTCATCTTCTGTCAGAATTTCCCAAACCATCCAGCCAATATCTATCTCTGAATCATTTAGCTGCTCATTAATGCTCTAATCATCATTCCTCAAATTCCTTTGGCCACAGAACACTTTAGAACTCAAAACATAGAGATGGAACCTACAAATACTCATCCAAAATGTAGAGCAGTGAGGACCAGTCTTGGGATAAAGTGAAGGGGGGTGGAGATAATTTCGAAGGAAATTAAAAGAAAACTTGCTTTTATAACCAAAAAATTCTGAATATAATTCAAAGTGACTTTTTACCCACATATAATAATCTTTGATATTTAAGATGGAAAATATTGCTAATATTAGCATTTTCCATGAGATCCCTATTTTCTTGTTGAACAAAGCCAGAGTTCTATGGAATACAAGAAACCTTTCCCAGTTCTCCTTTAACTTAGTTCCTTCTCTCTGAAATTATCTCCAATTTAGCCTGTCCATATCATCATTGTACAAAGTTGTTTGTATGTTTCTCTCCCAATAGATTATTAACTCCTTGAGATGGGGGATTGATTCCCTCCCCCCTTTTCCTTCTATTTTCAGTGCTTGACACATAGTAGGCTTTTAATAAATGCCTATTGATTTGCTTTGGCTTAGAAAATGCTGCCTTACAACTGATGTATGTGTAATGGACTACAAGAGTTAGAAGAAAGATTAGGAGAAGTACAGGTTTTGTCTGGGAAAGGCGATAAAAGACATTTGCCTCTGATGTGGTTTTGGGAGCTAACAGTGGGTTCTCTTTATCTAGACCATGCCTGCTCTCCACAACCGCAGATAAATAGGAGTTGATTTGTTGGTAATGTTGATTCTGTAATAGGTATTTATTTTATGGAGAGAACATTTCTGGCGGGTGAGTTTGGGGTGAGGAATCACTAGTCTGTATTCATTCTCATTCATCTTTTTCATTCATTCAAAAATTTTTCTTATATAGTTATAATTTGGTCAGCCCTATTCTATGGGGTGATAGCATACGAAATGTTATTAGTTTATTAGAGAGTTTATCATACTGTTTGTAAATTGGGAATGATGAGAAGTTGAGAGATGTGCCTAAAAATGTGGGAAGAGGGGATGTGCCTGAAAATCACCCAAGTCAGCAGGGTGTGCCCAAGAATACTCATGATCTTGTTACCCATGTTTCTTTGGCATTGCTTATTTGAATCTGACAAAGAGAAATCTTTCAAAAAGGAGGCATGTTGTTTGGGCAAAACAGTAGCATGGAGATTTAAGGGGTGCCCATTCTTCTCCCCATTCTTGTCTTTTAGAATTGGTTCCAAATGATGAAACGACCACTTTTTCTCTTGTAAATAGAAATGAGCACCTATGACCATTTGAGACTGGTGGTGAGATGTATTTAATAACCATGTGCCTGATGTACCTCATAAAACACCAGATGCTTATTATTTTAATAATTGAGCAAGGTGGGGCTACAAGACAGTTGAGATCAGGGATAGTTTGGCAAAGTCTCACCCCCTGCCCTGTGCTTGCCAAAAAAAGACATGCAAACTCATTCAACCCATTTCCACCTGTGTGTAGACAAAGTTACTCTTACTCTTTCAAGCTATAAGGATGCCATTTTGTACTAGTATGGCCTGAAAGAAGAAAAATGATAGAAAGGCATTGGACTCAGGGTCAAAAGAACTGACTCAAGTTCTGGCTCTGAAACTCACTGGCTTTATGATTTTTGGAAATTCATTTTTTGGAAATAACTGAGTAGTTATTTAGTCTCAGTTTTTTCATCAGTAAAATGAGAATGAGAATACTAGCAACTATCTCTCAGACCATTTTTTTTTGTGCATGAGGAAAGTGTTTTGTAAAGTACTTTACAAATGTGAGATATTTGTCATTGTTATTACTTGCAAGAGGAGACTGAGGAACCTAGGGGAGCGGAGGTCCATTTACATTCTAGCCAACCAACCAGACTGTGTGTATGTTTCCTTTTCTATGGAATTTCTCTTTGTTACCTTTTTTACATTTTGTAAACCTGTGGAGAGTAGAATATCAGCCAGAATGCTGAGAGGAGAGGATGGTTCAGATACCTTAGTTTTCTGATTAATAGAAAACTTTTCTCTAACCCTTATTAATTTTAGAAATATTTCTAAAATGTACCATTACAGTTTCCTGCCTTATTAAATATAGCATGCAAATATGTTTTAATTTTTGATGATTAAATCTTTGTCAGATTCTCAGTCGTTCTGATCATCCATTCTCATGATCCTTTGGGAATAGAAGGTATAACAAATTTGACAGAATGTGTACAGAATCTAATACACTTCACTTTTTATTTTTCTCATCAATTCTGGTAATAATTTGTTTTTTTCCTACCATATTGCCCATTTCTTATAGAATTGGAATGTAAGAGATAAATTTTGGTTAACTGAGTGTTTGGATCTAATTGAGTTCTAATGGAACAAAATTCTAACAACTGTAGATCTTGCCATCTTCAGAGACGCCTCCTTTCTCCTTACTTAGACTAGAGATTTTTTTAGATGTAGGTCTTTCTTACTCTGTTTCTCTTAATATTTTGTGCATTGCTATGCTTACTGGGGGTGGGTCATTCAGTAATTAGATAATGATAAGGGGCTATTTTATTTTGGTAGTGATAGGACCTAACACCAATCAGCTGGTTACTAAATGCTTCTCAGTTGAATGACAGTGTCCTACAGGAGGAATGTTTGTGTTTGGAACAAGTGTCTTACAATTGCACTCAAGGAAGGGTGGAGGAGAAGGTAGACTGGGACATTGGCACAAGGATGATATTGGAGGGGCCTCAGTGGTGGATAGGGGGATGGGAGTAGAACAGGGCACACATGATGAGCTCACTTGCCCAGGTACCAGATTGGTACCTTCTTCGTATTTTTGCCCATCATATGCTAACCTAGTTTATTTTTTTACTGTTGTCCAAGGATTGAAAATGTTAACTACAGCCTTTGCATTTGGCGCCCTGAATGAAGCCCCACATGCCTCACCAGAGCGTTAGATTTAGTCAGGAAGTCCTTAGTTCAAATCCTACTCTAGACACTTGTGACCTTTGTCAAGTCCCTTCAGTTCTGTCAGCCTCAGTTTCCTCATCTGTAAAATGGGGATAATGATGCCTCTCTCCAGGCTTCTTGCGAGATTCAAATGAGATAATAAAGCTTTACAAACCTTAATTTGCTATATAGACACTCTCATCATAATCATTTAACAACCTTAACTAGTTGCATAAATGTTATTGTTCTTGATGGTGATCATAGGTCTTGGAACATAAAAACTTTGTGAGTAGGGATTGTTTCATTCTCTATACTTGTATCCCTAGTGCCTGCCAAATAGTAGACTCTTAATTAACACTCATTAATTAATGAGCAGAACAAGGCACATAGTAGGCAATTAATTAATATGTGTTAATTAATGAACAATTCTGTACTGACGCCTCCAGAGCCATGAGTAGAACAAGGACAGGGACCTCAATAGTATGACTCTCCATTTGTTTACTCACAATGGCTCCTGCTTCTTTGTCCCCTTCTATTCATCCTCCTCTCATTCCCTGGTCAGCATCCCTTCCCCCGTCCCTTTTGGGTTATTGATTAAGAATCACAAAATTGTTTCTGTAACCACATTATCAGTGGCTTTCAGGGTGCCTGTCATTATGCACAGCTACACACTGTAAATGACTGGGAGAGCGATGGCGTTTTCCCACTCAAGTACAAAAGCATTTTAAACTGTGACTGAGTCCGGGATGCTTAATTTAACCCCCCTCAGTAAAGGCCCCATGCACAGGTAACGGCAGTTCATTGTAGTGAGTTATTTCTAAGAGCCCAGGTTTAGAGTCCCTTAATTGTCTGTGTTCCTTTCCCCCGCCCTTCCTTGCCCATCAGATGGGGCGCCTACAAAGGCATCGTGCAAAGTTTGGGAGCCACTGGCAGGTAGGTTTGCATTTTTCCAGGTTAATTCACTTGATGAAAAGCCGCTGCGTGTGATGTGTCATATATCAAAGGCAGGGCATCAGTAATCTTTGCTCAAGGGCATGGGTAACAGACAGATAGACGGGAGAATGAGATGGAAAAAAGCAACTCATCCTTTTCTGCTAACACCACGAAGGAGATAAAGGAAGATTTATGAGTCATCTTGGACCACATACCAGCAAGCGGTATACAGTATTTTTCACATGTGCCCAAAATTGGTGGTGGAAGGCAATCTGCTTGTCACTGTGGCCATCAGGTGCTTGAGGAAGCAATTGGGTCCTTGGGGGCTTAGGGCTGTGGAGTCAGCATCCGAGAGAGGCTGCCTTATTTATTTATTTTGGGAAAAGCATTATTGCCACTTCTGAGGAGAAGATCTGTAAGTTGAATAAAATAATCTTTGTGTTTAATTATGCTATCTGTGAAATCCAGTGGCAAATATCTAAAATAGATTTGGGTGGGGGCAGGTAGAAGGCATTCAGAGGTTATTCCTTCAGCAAATAAATAAATCCCTTGGAAATAACTCCAGGGAAATAATGTTTCCCCTTTGACAGAGGCATCCTTGCCTCCCCGCTCCCACATGAAAGTGAAAAGGCCAAAGGTAGCGAGGCTTATTATTATTTTTCCCCTCCCACCCCAGCACTGAGTCAGAAACCAGTTATCTAACTAACTGGATGCAAAATATTGGCTTGTATGCCAATTTAATTTCATTAGACTGTGTCCTGTGAGGTCACCTGGAACAGGTTTACATATAGCGCGTTGGATTGAGAGCCAAGGCGGCTCTGTTAACTCAACAGCTTTTTGAGATGAAAAAGATCTGAGTTCAAATGTTGCCTCTGTAGTTCTAAATGAGGATGGGGGGGCTGGGGTTAGCAGTACTGATGGCTTAAAAGAGAGAGGGCCATTGTTAACATTTTAAAAATACTTAGAACAGAGGGAAGTTCAGAAGGAGGCACAAACAGGTAGAATAGTTTTGAAAGTATTTTTTAGAATGTATTATATATTAGAAAACAGATAATCTGAAATGAAAATGAATCATTTCAAATAGAATCCTCTTTTTGTGTTTCACAGTGAGTGTGGGATTATTATTGTTATTTTTTTTTGGTGTTTAAGTTTCCAAAATACCCCCCGAAGTAAGCAGATCAACAAGCAAAAAAGCTGATCAAAATCCTTCCCCATCACTGTGCGAATCTGGGCCAGCTATATCCCCTCTTTGAGTCCCATTTACCTCAGTTGATCAAGCATTTGTTAAATAGTCCTTACTAAAACATTTCTTAATTATTCATTAAAAATGAAAATGAGGCAGCCCCTTTCTCCAAGGAGCTTGAATTGAATAGGGAGTGGGGTGTAGAAATGAAATATGCCCATAAAAGAATAAATACATGATAATTTGAGTAAGAAAAGATGTCTAACAAATGGACTCAGGAAAGACTTATGGAGGAGGTGGTACTTGAGTTGAGCCATGAAGGGAAGAGAAATATTTAGAGAGGTGAAAATGACAAGGGAGCGTATTCCAAACAGGTTATCCAAATGTAAGGAGGTAGGAGATGAAGAGTCTGGTTCAGGGAACTGGAAATAATTCAATTTGGTTGCAATTTAAGCACATGAAAGGAAATAAAATGAAATAAGTTAGTAAAGGTAGGGTGGAACCAGATTATGAATGGATTTAAATGCCAGAGTCTGAGGAGTTTTTTTAATCCTAGAGGCAAGAGGGAGTCATGTAAGGCCTTTGAGCAGGGGAGATGAGGTAGTCCAGGGGTCTTAATATTTTTATGTATTATAGACCCCTTTTGCAATATGTAGTAAAGCCCATGGGGCCCCTTTTCATAATAATGTTCATAAGCATGTACAGTAAAATATGTAAAATTTACCAAGAAAATCAGTTATATTGAGATAGTTATCAAAATAGATTATTTTTTTTAAAGTTCCTGGACACTTGGTCAGGAACTCTTGAGAAAGAGGGAACAATCTAGGACTATTCTTATGTTATGAGCATGAGTTATTAGGAGAATTAATAGGAAGAGAAAATTTGGAAGAGGAACATATCTAAGAGGAAAGATAATGGTCACAGCATTGGCTAGGTAGAGTTTGAGATGACAGTCAGATATCCAAATTGAAGTATCCAACAGGAATTTATTGATGGGGAAATGAAGATATGGCTATAGATTACCACTGAATATTTTTCTATATTTGAGAGTCCTCTTTATCATCGGTTAAATAAAATATAAATGTAATAACATATAATATTTATTGTGCTAAACGCTTGGCAATTATGATCTCATTTTATTCTCAGAGCAATTACCTGGGAAGGTTGGTACTTTTATTATCCCCATTTGATAGATAAGGAAAATGAGGTTAAGTGACTTGTCTAGGGTGTCAAGGTTAGGAAAGGTCTGAGACCAGATTTGAACTCAGGTCTATCTGACTCTATACCCAACACCTAGCTTACCACATAGAGGTAGTAATTTCTGTAAAAGGGGCAGGTTGGAGTGAAATAATTTGTAAGATCTTCTCTAGCTCTGTGAATTTATATCCTGAATGATTAGCATTCTTTCTGTTGGACTGTAGGATTTCAGTTAGGTCATGGCTGGGTTTGAGAAGATTTACATCAGTGGGTAATTTTAAAAGCATTGTGAATTCCAAAATGTAATGGCACACACACACACACACACACACACACACACACACACACTTATTTGCAATGGCCTTTTTAGAGAATTTCATTTCTCTGGGAGGCACACAATTAGCATTCTGCATGGAAAGACATGATTGATTCTGCACAGTGGTGGTGATATGAGCAAACTTCATTTAGACAGATGAATGAAATATATAGGAAATAAGAATTTACAGTGCCCAAAGTAGTTCATGCACAAAATAAGAAGGAGTGACTCTCCTTCCTTACCCCTTAAATGCTATGTGCTGCTTATTCTAAATCTTCCTCCCCTCTAAGCCAACTGGGGGTGCCATCTTGTGGCTTATCATTCCACTCTGCCTGGCACCATGTGACAAGGAAAGCCTAATGCCACCTAATCATTGAGTCTTCCCAGGGGAAGCAATAATTCTGCAATCAGACATCCAGGAAGAGCTTTTGGAATTTTATATGTGGCTGTTAATAGAGACCCTGCTGGGATTTTAGTTTGGGGAGAAAGGAGCTGGAGAATGGTGACTTCTGGGAATCTAGCTATGAAAATGTCCCCCACTGGGGCTTTCTGTTGTTGGTGCTTTCATGACATCTTCCCTTCGAGTGGATTATCCCGGTGATTCAGCACTCATAGCAGAGAGTCTGGGCTACCAGTGCCAGCTGTTCCTAGGCCTCTCTCCATCTCTTCCTCCACATCTGTTCACTCACAGCCCAGGCTTCACCACAGTGTAACCTGCCTGACACATCTCTTGGTTTTGCTGTTGGTAGAATAAGCTTTCTGTACCCCCTTTCATCTCTTCTTAGCTCTGAAGGTTCCCGAATGTCAGAATGGCCTCTCCTTTCTCTCTTCTTTCAGTTCCTTCCTTTGCACCTGATTTTCCTTCTTTCCATGCAATGGGTATTTCTCATGTCTAACATTGTGCCCAGGACTATGCTAATTGCTATGTAGAATCTGATTAGATACCAGTATATTATGGTAGCTAAAAATCTAATATGAATTTGAGCCATAGTAATAGGAATAAGGAGGTGAAAATCCCATCGTACTTTGTACTTGTCCAACCACAGTTTAGGAAGAACATTGGTAAGTGGGAGAATGGCCAGAGGAAGGCTACCAGAATGGTGAGGGGCTTCAGTTTCAAGATAGGAAGGTTAGTTGAAAAGACTGGGGATGTTTTCCCTAGAGAAGAGATTATTTGGGGAAGCAGTGGGCATGATAACTATCTTCAAGTGTTTGGAAGGCAGTGTTTGGAAGGCAGCAGCCTTCTCAGTCATGAGAAAGATAGACATTAGCTTCAAAAATGACATTTTACTACTACTAGTGTCATTAGTAAAAATCAATTAATAATATCCAACACATTTACTTTTATAAATATCTCATTTTCTCCTCACAATAACCATGGGAGGTAGGCGCTATTGTTATTCACATTTTAACAATGAGAAAATATAGACAATGTTCAAGTTACTTAGACGGAGATATTACGAAGGTAGGATGAATGATTCATCTGTTGGATCTGCATGGTAAAGGAGAAAGAAGTGTAAATGTTTATTCTAAAGTGACAGACTTTAGAGTATGAGGTAGAGACAGGAAATAGAGAGGTTGGGAAATAGTGGATTTTGAGGAGTTGAAAAGCTCATTTAGGACCTTTTGAGTTTGAGTTACCAATGGGACATGCAGGTGGAAACACAGAATGCAGTTGGAAATATGGAATTAGACTCTGGGTGGAGTCCTGGGGTACAGATCTGGGACCTCAGCTTTTTCATGGTAACTTATAACAAGGCTGTGCTTGGAGTAAGGAACGTAGGCTCAAGTTACAAGGTATATCACAAGCACTGATCACCAATTGTTCTGGGTGAGTCTATCCTAGGCAGAAATGAAGTGCATTACATGGGACATCTAGGAATGTGTCTGAATGTTGACTCTAGAATCTATGAAAGTGATAATATGAAAATAGAGTCCCTTATTTGCCCCACTGCCTGACAAAGGTGAAACTTTCCTCTGATGTCCTTTCATTTCTTCTCTTTCTATTCCTTTCTATTTTTCTCTTTTGCTTCTTCCTCATCTTCCTTCTATTCTTTGTCTATCCACTTTTCCCTCTATTTCCCTTCTTTCTCTTCCACTAATTCATCTTCTTTCTTTGTATTCTTTTTCCTTTTCTTTTATTTCTCCTTTTCATCATCATTCCTCCCTTTTCCTCTTAGGCATAGTTCTCTTTCTTTTTGAACTTGTATTCTTACTCCCCCTTTATGGTCATCTAATTTTTGATTGTCGATCATGAACTAGAAGGACTTCAGAAGCCATCAGGTGTAACACTCTCATTTTACATGTAAGGAAACTGAAAGCCAGGTATATTATCAGAGGTGAGATTTGAACTCTAGTCCACTCACTCCAGATCCAGTGGTCTTTCTACTGGACCACTGCTATCTCCCAACCATACTGTCCTGTCAGTATGGAACCACAGAGTATTTCCTCAAGGTCTATTCTTTTCTTTGTAATGGTCCTTAGCCCCTAGTGCAATATAAGACCACTTTAGAAAAAATACCTATTGAGTTATGCCTTGGTATGCCCAATATACATAGTTACTCTGTGCATTAGATTTCTTTATATGACAGTGGCAAGGAAAATATTAATTTAAAAAAATAATTTGAATAATCAAGTTGAGTTCATTTTGAACTGTGAGGAAAATGCTTTTGCTTTGTTTGTGATTACCTTGTCCCCAGATCTCTCTTTTTTGATATGTTGTTCCCCCTCATCAAACATATAGTCTTTTCCTCCCTAACTTGGTGAAAATCTCTAATTCAGAACTGAAAGATCAGCAGTGATAGAGCATTTATTCCCAGTACAAGGCAGAGATGATTGATGCTGAGAACTTGTATGGGTGAGGAAAGCTGTCCTGTGAAACACGTTGGATGAGAAAGGTTATGATTGCAAAAACTGCAATCAAAGATTTGCTCTGGTCTTCATATCATGGCAGTTTGGGAAGCCTCACTATGAGTGGAGTTACTAGAGACACATGCAATCATCATCCTTATCTGCAGAAGGCTTTACTGTTTCCAGCAAGTTGTGAAAATGAGTAGAAGAAGCTGGATATGATACACCCACTTGGATTGTTACTTATGAGAAAACCTTCCAAATCTGAGAATTATTAAGAAGTGAGAAAATCCCTTAATTGCAACAAGTTCCCTACTGCACAAAGGGACTCTCTGGCAGAGAAAATTGGCAGTGTTCTGATGATCAGATTTAACAGCTGGAAGAGTTCTATTCAAACTACTTTTGTAGTAATAAAGCTAATAATTTTTCCACAAGCTGCTGTGATAGCCATAATTCTGTTTTGTTAAGATGTCTGTTCTCTATATTTGAATGCAGACGTACATACTTATTTTGGCCCATCATTATTATGAGTATAGAGGGGTTAATGCAATCTTTTTTCTTCATTTTATGTTCACCTCTCTCTTCTTCTCTCTCCTCTGTCTCATTTCTATCTTCCCCTCTTTCTTTTCTCTCCTTTCTAGCCTGTCTTCCTTCCTTCCTTCCTTCCTTCCTTCCTTCCTTCCTTCCTTCCTTCCTTCCTTCCTTCCTTCCTTCCTTCCTTCCTTCCTTCCTTCCTTCTTTCCTCCCTCTCTCTTCCTTTCTTTTCTCTTTCTCATTCTCTTCCTTCCATTTCCCCCTTTCCTTCTTCCTTTCCTCCCTCTTCTCCTCACCCCTTCTTCTTTTCTCCATTGTTCCCTTCCCCATCCTCCCTGCTTCTTTCTCTCTTTCTCCCTTCTCCCCTTTCTCCTTCTTCTCTTCTTCCTTTCCTCCCTTTTTTCCTCCATTTCTCCATCCTTCCCTCCCCTTCCTTTCTCCCTTCCTTTCTTCCTCATGACCTTCCTTCATCTTTCCTCCTATAACATATTTGTGCCACAACATTTGGGATCTGTTTAGTTAGGAAAACGAGGAAAGTAATACTGACATTTGTTTTCTCAGTTGCTCATCATATATATTCTTTAGCACTCTGTCATATTACCTTTTCTAGTCCTTAGCACAAAATCTATGTGTTGAGTGGACTCTGTAATAAAAGAAGTAAACTGGGCTCACCTAGAGGAATCTTAGAGTCAGGAATGGGATGAAGGAAAGAAATGATGACATGAGGGTTGTGGGGACCAGGTTCTGTTTTGAAATGGAAACAACCTAAAGTTGATAAGGGATAGATAAGGCAATGGAGATACATCAAATAAATATGTATGGTAATACCATTAATGAGTATGATGAATACAAGGAAATTGAGAAAGGCCTTTATGAAGTAAGGCAAAGATAAAAAATGGATTCTGAAAGATGGAATATTGACTCAGTATGCCTGTTGAAAAGGATAAGTTAATGAGAATGGATGGAAGTCAACAGAACAGTGAGAAACATGTTGAATTTGACATTAAAGGACCTAAGTTCCATCTGACATCTGCAGCTTACCATATGTATGCCACACAAACTCTCTGGGCCTCAGTTTCCTCAAATGCGAAATGAGGAAATTGAGCTAATTGGCTTCCAAGATTCATTCAGATTCTTAATCATAACAGAGAAGCCTGATGAGGACTTAGAAGTAAGTAAGAATTGATATGATATTCTATTAAAATGAATTTAAAATAATCAGTAAGTTTTAACTGAGCATATTATGTTTATTCTTAAGCTTTTAATAAAAAATTTAAAAAAAACAACCTTTAGTATTGTAATTAGAGTTTGAAAAATAACTCCATTAGAGGTTAGAGATACACCTATGAAATCTCTCTTTGCATACAAGCCCTGTGCCATCTTCTTTGTGTAGGAGAAGGATGAGGGAGAAGCCAGAGGGAGAGAACAAGCTCCATGGAGACATTATTTGCCAGGGTCTGTGGGGAGGTAGCTGGGAGTAATGGTGTGAAGTTAAGCAGAGAGAAATTTAGGCTGGAAAAATCAGGACAAATTTCACAGTGGGGCTACGTCTGATCAAGTGTATGGATGGAGTCTCCTTGGGGAAGCGGTAGAAGTCTCAGTACTGGAGATGCTGGAGACAGAACTTGACAAAGCATGAGAAAATATATCACAGGAAGTTATCCCTGGGGATCAATGTGGTGACCTTAATAAGTCTCTTTCCTCTTCATCTCCTGATTCAGTGATTCAGCTTCAAATGATCCAGCAGCAAAACAATTGGTTGGAAAATGGACATGGTGATGTGATGTGTATGACAGCAAAGAGTGGTGTTGGAATTTGGGTCTGGGTGTTTTTTTTCTCCAACCGTTTTTGTGTTTCTTCATATTTTGTCTTCTCTGCTCTCTGAGGGTCCATTTGTTACTGCCTCATGAGGTAAATTTTTGATGTGTTTAGGAGATTCTGACACAACATCAGTCAGGCAAGAGTATGGGAGATGTACTATGAGTTAGAGGTGAAGCTAAGAGGTCTTTTGCTAGATTGTCTCGCAACCTAATGTCCGAACAGCAAATATTTATGGAGCACTGACTTTAGAGCTAATGTAGGTAATACCACATGAGAAGCTAAAACCAGACCTTCTGGCCATCAAGGAGTTTTACAATCCCAACCCTCCTCCTTTTTCCCCTGGGCCCTTCACTGAATGGTCAAAGCCAGCATGGACTGAATTTCCATAGAAAGAATGATATTCTTATGTGCCCCAGTAAGACTGTTGGCCTGATAGCTTGAGTCTCCTGTTCTCTGTAAAGTATGATTTTCTACTTCACTGAGAAAACTAGTAGTTTGATGCTAATGTCCTCTTCCCTCAAACCCACTGTTGTTGCTATATCAGGATCAGTCAGCTTTGCTTTAGGAATCATTCCATAGGTTTGTACTGATGCTACTGGAAGAGGATGAGGCCAGTGGAATACAAGGAAGTCTAAATTAGGGGCATGTCCTCAAGGATGCCAAGTCAGAAGAAAAAAATTGCCCCAAATCCCGAGTCTCTGGAAGATCATAGGATTTTAGACTTAAAGCTGGAATGGAAACTTTGAGGACATCTAATCCATCTCCTTTATTTTACAGATGAGGAAACTGAGGCCCAAAGAGGTTAATTGATTTGACTAAGATCTGTTCCACAGATAGTAATTGAAGCAGGACTCATACCCATGTCCTCTGACATCAGATCCATTGCTCTTTCCACCATAGCCTAGTGGTGTCAAGGGCTATGATGGACTGGCCATACTCTGGAGTGCCCAGGAACCAGATTGAAATGTAATTGGGAAATACTTAACAAAAAAAATAAAAATATAATAGAACATAGATAATGTTAATATGTGATTTTCTAAGTTAGTATGTGCCAGCAGGAATCCTTATGTAGGATTTAGTGACCCCTTTTCTTTTTGAATTTAACATTACTGCACCATAACATCTGGATTTTAAAGGTATGTGCCCATTCACATCTGCAAATAATTGAAAAATAAAGTAAATTTCCTTAAGCAGATAAGCTGACAGGCTGAAATGTGGAGGGGAATTTATTCTTTTACTATGGCTGCCCTTAGAGTTGGTTTATTTAGTCATATTCCTGTTAGTTTTCTATTGCTAATGTTCAGTTTATCCTGATATACATATATGTCAAATATATGTACTCATATATATGTATATTTTTGAATGCAACTGTTTGCCTGTTGCCTCCCCCATTAGACTGGGAGCTCCTTGAGGGAAGGAACTGTTTCTTGCCTTTGTATTTCTAGAGCCTTGCACAGTGCCTGGTACAAAGTAGACATCTAATAAATTTTTGTTGACTTGACTTGGCTTGGACCTGTTATTTGGAGGGAAATGAGGGCAGACTGGGTCATTGTGACCCTATGGACTGAGCTGTACAAGGATTTAGAGTCAGAAAACTTGGATCCGGATCCTGGCTTTGTTATGAATGGCTGAGGAGATGTTTGTTATATATGACTTGGCCTCAGTTTCCTCATCTGTAAAATGACGTTTTTGGACAAGACAATTTTTTAAAGGTCCCTTTCAGGGCCAAATCTCTTCATCGAGTCATTGCTTTGAAGTGGGGGACTGGATTTAAAAGAGGATTTCTCTTTTGGATAGAAGATTTCTCAGACTGATGGAACTGGAATGGAAAAACCCTTTAGAAACATTCTAAAAGTACCTATTTGACTTTTTCCCACTGCCTTCCATCCCACCAGCTCCTCTCTATGCTGTTTCTCAGGTAGTCTATATTTATCATATATAATGCATATGTGTATGTATATGTGTGTATATATACACATACACACACACGCTGATTTAGCTTCCTGTGTTCTTCATTAGACTATAAACTTCTTGAAGGCAAGATCTGCTTTTGATTTTTCTTTGTATCCCTAGTGCTTAGTAAGGAGCCTGATAACTAGTGAGCTTTTAATCAATGCTTGTTGATTGATTGACCGATTATACCGATAGACTAAGTTTTAATTTTTGTACTCTCTGTAGAGCCCGATGTAGCACCTTGAAGTCGTAGACACGTGGTCGATATTTGTCGAATAGAGCTAAATTAATTAATTTAGTTAGATTAAAAGATTTGGGTATGGGGTTCTTCAGCTGGTGCCCCCACACTCCTAGGCTTCAAGGGGTCTGTGAACTTTGGATTGGAAAAAAATACATCTTTATTTTCTAACTTCTAACTGAAATTTAATATTTCCTTCCATAAAAACAAAACAAAACATTCTTCTGAGAAAGGGTCCATAGGTTTCACCAGATATTGCCAAAGGGGCAGAAGGCAGAGGTGGGAGGGGCATGATATAAAAGATGAGGAGTCCCTGCTGTAGTTCAACACCCTCTTTTTATGGATGAAGAAACTGCAGTTCTCAGAGGGGAAATGATTTACCTATTTTCCCACAAGTGGAATTTGAAACCAGGGTCCTGAGGGTAAATCCAGGACTCTTTCCACTCAGCTACATGTATTTCTTGTTTCTGAGATGTGTATGAACTGAAGCCCAAATTCTTGGTTCCCAGGGACCTGCTCCTGAGACTTTCAGGAATCTTGGAATGTCAAAATGGAAGGGACCTCAGCATCCAACCTAGTTGAAAAGAATCCCCTCTTTAATGAGAAGTGGACATCCCACCTCTGCTTACAGGCCTCCAGTGAGGGGGAGACCAGTACTATGCCAAGAGACCCAGTATACTTTTAGGTCAGTGGTCAGGAATATTTTTCTTATATCAAGCCTAATTATTTTCCTTTCTTCTTCCAGTCACTTAGTCTGTAACATTGGGCTTCTCATTGTCCCCAACACACACCCCATTTACTCTTCCTACTGGACCTTTGAGTATGCTGTATCTCCCTCTTGTCTTCCTATCGTCTTCATACCTTTTCAAAGACCACCTTGTCTGTCAGGTATACATAGAATTCCGTCTCCTCTAGGAAGCTTAACTACCCTGACCCACACTGTTCTCTCCCATCACCAATAATTATTGTTGCTAGCACTTCATATCTGTTCTTCATCACATAGTGCTCTTTGGGTGATATTTGTGTGGCCTTGAACAAGTCACTTTCTTTTTCTGAGCCTTAGTTTCCCTATCTGTAAAATGAGGGGATCAGACTAGATGACCTGCAAGGTTCCTCTTAGCTCTGAGTCTGTGATTATGTTTCCCAGTTCACGAGTTGGTCTGTCATCCTGGTGAGATCACAGACTATGTGTGAGCCAGAACTCAACCTTCTGCCCAACACCTCCAGGAGTACTGCATGTATAATAGGTCCATTTTAAAATATTAATGAAATTGAATTGACAGTTAAGTAAATCAGCTCACCCATCCACTCCTACTTTGGCCTGTAATTTCCAGACCTGCATTTTATCCACACATAACTCTTTAAATAGTTTAAGGAGACGGAAAATGTCTTGACAGTTTTTCCAAACATAACAATAATTTAGCTTAGACTTTTTTTTCCTATCAAAAGACAAGTATAATATTTCGAAGTTACTGTTCCTTTTTTCCTTCTTTCATTTCTTACTTCCTCTGTGTTCTCTTAATGTCATTTTGGATTCCAAGGGTATAATTTTGAAATTATGATTCCTGTTGGTCTTATGAGTATTTCTCCTTTTGTGTATATGTTTCAAGAACTGTTGATGGGTAAATGTCATTTTTATACTTTTGGATTCATAACTGTTCAATTACATTGAAAAACAATTAATAATATTATGTATCTTAGAAATCGCTGTCAGGGATCTGGTGAACATGACATATTGTTAGGTATTTCAAGTTGAAGTTTTGTATCCAGGCCAAGTTAGAAAGATGAGAAGCAGACTGTTTTTTATAGACAAGCAGAAGGATATGGTACATTTATGACAAAGCATATTACCATAATGTAACCAGGCTGGGAAATCTGTGTGGCTTCATAACTCGTAAAATAAAACAGTGATCAGTAGCCTATCTCTACCCTAGTGTGTGGGAGTTGTTGTATTTTTTTGCATTGTTTACTTCTGCTCTCAATCTGAAAACAAGAAAATCTGACAAGTTGAAGGAGAAAAGATTATCACCAAACAAAAGCTGATTGGGGGCACTTTTCCCAGTTTCCTGTGTGTAGCTTTCTCCAGCTCAGATACAGCAGTTGCCTGAGTTCTTGAGCCTAATTGGGATTGAAAGTTCTCCATAAAGGGCCATTGTTTTTCAAATAGAACCATCCCTGTGGTAGGAAACACTAGGCTCCCAAGGGTGACGTCAACTCTGGGAAGAAGCCCACTCACTACTTAGCTCCAAAGAGGAAAAGTGCAGGAATCAGGTTCTTATCAAGTTACATGGCACATTCCTTCCCTTAAGATTGCATCAAAAATGGTTAGAACTCAACTTTTCCCTCTGAAAAATGGGACTATTGATGACATGAGCTTTCTCCTTAGAATATTTCTAGGACACCAGTGGTTTATGTCTTGGGGACCTTCCAGGCGAAGAAAACACCTTGTGGTCCTGATAAGCAAGTAATTTAATTAGAACTTAATCTGAGGAAACCCCTTGGGCTCATCCCATAAGATATATCACCTTGACTGCCATGTTGATATGGCTGTGTCAGAAAGCAACAGTTTGGTTACTACTATGGAGATTCCAAAGGGACATCTTGATATTTCGTCTCATTGTTGATCTTTCCATGACTGCATTCTAAGCAGCATTATCTTTGGATGGCAGAGAGGCACCCCTGATATCAATGTGATATACATGGATTCTTCTATCCATGTGAAGGAGTGGGGCTGGGGGCGCTTTATGAAGGCCATGAGCACAGGACACTGCTACAGCTCTGCTAATAGGGCCTTCTTTCTGCCTGAGGCTGTCCAAAAGCTTCTTTCATTTTTTATCTCTTGGTGGATCCTCAAGAGTGACTTACTTTGTTTGAACTCCTATGGTATCCACAGAGTCACAGCAAGGCATTGAGGATAGATAGATGGATAGATGGATAGGTGGATAGGGGGATAGATAGATAGATGAATAGTGGGTAGTAAGATAGAGGTAGGTAGATAGATAGATAGATAGATAGATAGATAGATAGATAGATAGATAGATAGATAGATAGATAGATAGATAGTGTGGAGCTTGGGATCAGAAAAATTTGGATTAAATCCTACTTTAAATGTTTACTTTAAATCTTACTTTGCATGTGTGATCCTGGACATGTTCCGTTAACCTCTCTGGGCCTCAATTTCCACATCTGTAAAAACAGAGTTTAGAATGGCAGCTGACTAAGGCTCTGGACCTGGAATCAAGAAGACTAGAATTCAAGTCTAACCTCAGACACTTACTAGCTATGCAAGCCTTGGGATGTCTCCCTCAGTTTCCTTATCTGTGAAATGGATATGGTAATAACACCTACCTCCCAAGGTTGTTATGAGGGTAAAATGAGATAATATTTGTAAAGTACTTTTTTGTGAACCTTAAAGTGCTTGGCTATTATTATTCGCTATTATAACTTAACTTCTCGGCTTCAGTTTTCTCATTTCTAAAATTGGGTTAATAATACCACCCTTAAAGAATTATTGTGAGGATTGAATCGTGAAGCACTTTTCAAGTATATAAATGCCAGTTATTACTGTTACCATTATTTTCCTAGGAAGATTGCTACGAACATCAAACAAGCTAATCTTTGTAAAGCATCTAGCTCACGTTGATTAGTGATTTAGGGGGCTGTGATTATTTTTCTTTTCATCACCTGGTTTTGCCCACAAGTTGGGTGTGGTTCTCAATTCTCCCAGAATAGGCTGACTCTTCAAAAGTCCCTGAGCATCAGTTTCCCAATGGGTGAGGAATATAGCGCTGAAGCTTCTCTGGCCTAGAAAGGTCTTGAAGCCAGGTCTTGGAGATTCAGTTTAGAAGTTCATCGGACAAGAGAGAAATGTGCAGTGTTTTCTTATTTTTCTCATGTTTTGGCTTCTCCCATCTCTTACCTGAGAAGTCTCTAGAAATTTTAAAGTGACAAACTGAGTATGTGTAATCTTTCTTCTTCATTTTACTCCCTTGCCACTGTGGACGTCCCCTAAACTCAGAGGTCAAGTGTCAGGGAAGGCTTTGAGTGCTATTTTGTGTGGCTGCTTAAGTGGTGCAATGGATAGGATTCTGAGCGTGGAGTTAGGAAGATATGAATTCAAATTCTGCCTCAGACCCTGGCTGTAGCACCATGGGCAAGTCATTTATCCCTGTTTGCCTCAGTTTCCTCATCTGCAAAATAAGCAGAAGAAGGAAATGGCAAACTACTCCAATATCTTTGCCCAAAGCAACCCAAATTAGGTCACAAAGAGTGGGACGTGACTGAAATGATTGAATGCATTATGTGTTATATGATGTTGTAGTTACTCCTTTATTACGTAGCGAGCTTGAAGCCAAACATTTCATCTAGTGCCCTCTAGGCAATCATTCTACAAATACCCACGACTGCAACCCACAGGGGCTTTGGGAGACAGTATGAATGAGACTATTCCCTGTTATCAGAGAGACCACAGTACTAATAACTTCCATTTATATGGATGGTGCTGTGCTATTCTAGATTCCTTTCTAACATAGCATCTGATTTGAGGTTCATAGCAGCCTTAGGAGGTAGACACCATGGTCCTTTGATGGAGCTGGGTGTGACCTTGCCAATATGCATACTTCTTCCGGTGATGTGAATTGCCACCCTCCACATGCTCTCATTTTGACCAACTCTTGGCCATGACTTCTGCCTGTTTTGTAGATGAGAAAACCCTCATTCAGAAAGTTTGTGATGTTTGTGGCATAAATTTTGGTTTATGGAGTCCATGTCTTAATGTCTTCCCCTTTAGAGGAAACTGTACTAGAGACAGGAGATGTATATAAGTGTGAAAAGGTACCAAATAAAGTATTAAAAATGGCTCCAGGACAGAGATCATATTCTTTATTATATCTTACTTAAAACACCATGGATGGATTTGTGAGCAGCATCATTGTATCTCATCCACCCTAATGATCTCAATCACAGATTCATTAAAGTATTTAAAATGCCATTTTTCATTTCATATCCTAAAGGCATTGTTGTATAGGATATGATACTGGGAATGGGCTCAAGAAGCCCTGAATTCAAATCCTGTCTCTTTTAGTAGAGGATGACCATAGGCAAGTCATTTGTCCTCTCTGAGCCTCAGTTTCATCACCTGTAAAATGGGAATAACAAAATCTGTAGTCAGTCAGCCTGTATTTATTGAGCACCTACTATGTGTCAAGCACTATGCTAAGTGCTGAGGATACAAAAAAAAATACAAAATTCCATACTTGCCCTCAAAAAACTTACAATCGAATGGGGGAGACAATACGTAAACAATTGCATAATATACATAATCATAGCTATTATATATAATATTATGTATATAATATAATATATATGATATTAGGAGCAAGAAGCCAAATATAGTGTTTGCCACACTATATTATATATGGATAAAATATATATATTTTATAAATTGCACATTGTATGTTATTGCATTGTTATTGTATTATTATATAGATGTTGCATGTTTTATATATGTTATTGATGATATATCTATGCTATGTATATAGTATATATAAAAATATATTATATACATACATATATATATAAAACACCTAATAAATTGCAGAGTTTTGAAGCTCAGATGAGAGCATATATCCAAAGGACTTTGCAAACTTTAATGAGCTATATAAATATCAGGTTGTTTTTATTTTTATTATAATTGTTAGCCTCCTTGAATAAGTTAGTGAACATTCTATTAGTGAGTGACTAGCTTTGTGGTCTTAGAAAGAAAAAAACCTTCCTATCTTCTGTTTGCATATCTTTTATGAAAACAATCCACACTGCACCTGTTCAAATTTTCAATGGAAATATTTGAAAGGTAAACAGTTGATTTTGGAGTGCATTATGAGGCTGTATTGTTTAACATGGCAGCTCTTGATGGTCGTCGGTAATTATATCCCCACTGTCAGCTCTGAAAGTCCTCACTTCTTTGTTGTCGATCAGATATGGAGTTTGAGGTTTCCAAAGTTGGAAAATATGAAGGAGGGAGCAGAGTCCATCCGAGCTCATTCCATTAGGCATAAGCGGAATGGAAGACATCTTGCCTATAGAGGCAGAGGGATCTCAGGGATCGCCCAATATTCTCTCTCCTCCTAATGATGGGTAACAACCCTAAGGACCACCGAGTCACAGCTAACTCAGGTAGAGTCATGCTAAAGTTAGGTGAGGGTGATGATTTTAATGAAGCTGCTTGAAAAAGAGGGTATCTTCTTCTTACTTTCCTAAATAGATGAACATTCAAGGAACAATGATCCAGATAACTTGTTCTGAGAGATAAGCTTAACACATTTAAGTTAATAGTAGTGGGGAATGGGGAGAGTTAAGGGGGAAGAGGTATAGACAGACAGGGACAGAAAGAAAGGTCAGAATTTTCTACAAACTTTACCATCACACATGAACTTAGTGCCCTGCCAGATCTAAGTTAGAATGCTTCTGTTTCATTAAGAAGTCAGGGACAAATGAGTTACCATATTATTTGATTCATCTTCAATTGGGTTAAACTGGATAATGTCCCAAACCCCAATAACATCCAAGGTACCATGATTCAGGACCATTTAAGAAAGTAGTAATTTTACCAGTAGAGGAAAAAAAATCCTAATTAACCTACCCAGGAAAAAGAAAAAAGGACCCCAGCTATGCAAATTCAAGCCAACCAAAACTCTAGGAACAATCTCTGGTGTATTTAATAAGAGGATCATAAAAAGTCCTCTAAGCAAAAATTGGATCCTAGAACAATAGATCATACATCGGTGCAGAAAGCGGAGGGTAAAATGGAAGCAAAAACAATGCTTAGACTGAGAGGATAGCAGCAAGTGTAGGAGTAAAGGTAGAGGAAACCATTAGAATGGGTCAAACCCAGGGAATTAAGGGTAACCTATGATCAAGGTACATTTAAATCAGCAGACTGCTTTCAATGGGCACCTCTGAAAATGAATGTGAATAGATTGCTCCTTGAGCTCAGTGACCAACTAGATAAGACTTGAGCCAGGAGAAAGGAAGGAAGAGAAAGGAAAAGCTCCTGATCCTTAAGTACAGAGGAGTTTTCTCCATCTTTCTCATCCAGTACTGCTCTGCTGCCCCTGACCATGATAGCTTAATGACATTAGGGACCACATCATGGTTGTCCTCCGTTCTCAAAGAGGACCAAAGTGACATCACCATGAAAAAGTGAAATTTCATTGTGTCCGACTGTGGCTGATCAGACCAATATGAACTCGGAGTGCTCTACCACAGGTTGGGAACAGGTAGTCCGTTGAACATTTGGAGTGGATACCCCAAATCTGTGCATCCTGCGTTTACTTTGTGCTATCTCAGTTTGCTTTGCTCATAGAGTACAGCACCCTTTCTGATGTGGGCATGCTATGCTGACCGGTCCCATGCCAGTGTCTCCCATGTTGTACAGCCAAATCCAAAGTTCTTGAGAGACTGTAACAGAGAGGTTCTGTACACCTATGGAATCTTACTGTTTCTATGTTCTTGTCTCACACAGGATCACAGATTTAGGAGTGGAAAGGACTTTAGAGTCTATCTGGTCCCATCATATGATTTTATGGTCAAGGAAGGATGGAAGTAAAGAGGGAAGGAAGGAAGAAAAGAGGGAAGGAAAGAGGGAAGAAAGAAAAGAGGGAAGGAATGAAGAAAGGAAGAAAAAAAGAAGGAAGGAAAGAAAGAAGGAAGGATGTAGGAAATAAGTGCTGGGGACAGTGTTTGAGCCCAGATCTTCCTGACTCTATGTTTACGCTCTAACCTTTAGACCATATTTCCCCACTGTGACCCTTCACTGTCAATGATGCCCTCAAACTCAATATCTTGTCTACTTGTCCTTCTTTCCTTATGGTTTCCTCTCATGAAGAATTCTTCTATTCTCATAACTTCAAGTATCATCTCTGCTGATTATTCTTCAATCTATTCCAATCCTACCCTTCCACTTCAGATCCAGTTCCACAGCTTCAACTGCCTACAAGATTTCTTAATTAGACAGTCTTGAAACCAGCTCCTCTCCCTACCTTTCAACCCTTGTCATTCACTGGTACCACCATCATCTCAGTCATGCAGACTCATGACGTTAGAATCATCTTTGCCTCAGCCCTCTCTTTTATTCACCATATCTGGTTATTTCTTAAGGCATAGCACCATGGACCTAGGGCTAGAAGGGACCTTAGAGTCCATTTTGTCCAACCCTTCATTTTACAGATGAGAAAAATGATGCTAGAGGAACCCAACTACATCTCCCCAAGTAATATGGGTAGTAAGCATCAGTGATAGGATTGAAACCCAGGTTCTCTGACTCCAGGATCAATGTCTTTTCCATGGTGTCATGCTAGTTTGCCTTTCAAACACATTTCATATCCAAGCCAATTCTCCTGTTCCAGCCAAGTTCAGATCCTCACCCCTCACATACAATCATGGAATTTTAGCATTAAAGAGAACCTCAGAGTCGAATTCCTTCTATAATATAACTGGCAGGTGGTCATCCAGCCTTTGCTGGAAGGAAGACTTTCAGTAAAGGACTAACCTTGAGTTGGGCCATTCTCCTTTTGGATAGTTCTAACTGTTGGAGCATTTCCCCTCTCACATTAAACTGCTATTTATCTCTCTGTATCTTCTTTTTGCTTCCAGTTCTCCCCATGACCCCAGCAGAACAAGCCTGATTTCCATAATACTTGTTCCTAACCTTATTCCTAAATCCAGCTATCATGACTTCCACTTTAGCCTTCAGTCTTTCTTCCTCCTTCAGGTTGATTGTTCCACGTTCCCTCAACCAATTCTCATATGGCATAGACTGAAGAACTTGCACCATCATGATCCCTTTTCTTGAACTCTCATATATAAGTACCAGTGATTTTCCTAAGCTATAGTGCCCTATATGTTTTCCAGATATGTTCTGAAAAGGATGGAGTAAAATTGTATTATCTTCTTTGACTAACATATACTCTTAACTCCTCTTAAGCTGGCAATGCACTGTAGCACCCAGTCTTTTTCCCCACTAAAGATTTGCTTTCTGGATTATTGTAGCAGTCTACTAGTTGGCTTCACTGATTCCAGTCTTTATACCCTCTCTTCTCCATAATGCTGCCCACCAAGAGGTTCTTAACCTGTGCTCTGTGAACATAAATCTCTTTGATAACTCTATTTTAATATGGTTGGTTTTCTTTGTAATTCTATGTATCTAATACATTGAAAAACATTATTATTAGGAGTCTATGAGCTTTACCAGATTGTCAAAAAGGTCAATGATATAAAGAAAGTGAAGAGCCCCTGTTGGAGTTGACATTTTCATTATTTCCTCCTTCCCTATCCTCAGAACTGCCCAGTAGCTTAGTATTTCTTAGCGCATCAAGCCTTTTTTGCTAGACTTCAAGGCCTTCTACAACATGGCTCCATTTCCTCTACCCTTATTTTCCATCATTCCCAGCACACACTTTGGCTCCAGTCCAGTGAATTTCTTCCTGACCGACAGAGGAATTAACTATACTTACTCCTACTTTTGTTGATGTCTTTTCCTTTCCCTCTACTTATTTACATTGTACCCATCATTCAGAGATTCATTCAGATCTGCAAGAAACTTTGCCTGTTTATTTCAACTCTGCTTAAATGTCCCTTTCACTGGAACTCCTAGAACACTCCGAATATGTAGCTTATCCATTTAGCACCAAAATTAGATAGTCTTTTGAGCATCTGTAATTGATTCATGTGTGTTAGAGATTGTACCAGGCTACTAGATTTTACTAGGTTAACAGGATTGTAAACACCTTGAGGCTAGGGATCCTTCCTTATGTCTCTAATTCTACATGCTTAGCATAGTGGTCCTTAGAGTTAATAATCTTTTGTAACCAATTGTACATTTTTTTCTTGACAATGAGGGCTGCAAGAAGGAAATGAAAATGGAGAGAGAGAAAAATCAGTTTAGGGAATTATTAGGGGCTTCCTGGGTTATTGGGACTCAGTTTATATAAAAGTGGGGAAGAGTAGAATTTCCATTTCATGGCAATATGAATGTCCAGCTGAGGAGAGTAAGACATTAGAGCAAATGATCATTTATACCCCTAGGGCCAAGGACGAGAAGCCATAATGATGTCATGTTAAAGCCACTGGATTTGAAGTCAGGAGAGACAGAAGTTTGGTTCCTGCGTCTGACATTTTATTAGCTGTGTGATAATGAATAAATCACTTAACCTCTAGGAAGATGGGGTCCCTTTCACTGTCCCTTTCACCAGGTGGTTGCAAGGAAGGTATTATGTAAGTCATCCTGCCCTAGAAAGGTTTGTCATGGCTGTTAATGTGTCTTGGCAAAGCCAAGCTTGTCTCACTCTGAGGGAATTCAGGGAGGGCTGGTCAGCTTCTTTGATAACCACTCAGCAAGGTCCAGCCTCTGCATCTCTGCAAGATTTAAAAGGAAGCACTGATCACCTGCTGAGCTATTTTCATTTTGTTCCTAGAAATAATTCATCACCCAGTTTAGTGATGGTTGTTGCCACAAAGTGTTGGCTTTAATCCCCAGGGGTGTATTTTCCCTGTAAAAATGTTTTGAAATTTTAATAATAAAAGTAAGTTAATCCTGCTGTTTAGGTGAGTATGTACCCTATGCTATATTTGTAATTGAAGCCTATGGAGATCCCAAACAATTATGTGAAATAGAGGAGTGTATCTCTGCATTTGGTCAATTTCTCTCCTTTTCCTATTTCTCCTCATCCCTTTTTCCCTCTTCCTTCCCTATTCTCTTCTTTTCTCCTCCTTCCCTTTCTCTTCCTTTTATCAATTCTTCTTTCCCTCAACTCTTCTTTTGTCTTTCCTTTCTCCCTCTTTTCTCATCTCCTTATTCTCTCTCTTCTCTCCATGCCTCTCTCCTCCTCTATCTTTCCTTACTTCTTTCTCCCTTTTCTCTTTTCTCATACTCCCTTCCTCTTTCTTTCCCTTTTCCCTCTTCTGTCCCTCCTTTCACTCCCTCCTTCTCTCCTTTTCCCCCTCTTTACTTCCCTCTATCCACCCTCCCACTATCCCCCCTTTCCCTTCTCTTATCTCTTTCTCTTCTTTTCTTCTCAGTGTAGTGGAAGGTGACAGCATAATCAGCCTTACAGCAACAAACATATTTGGTTTGATATTTTTTGCAGACATATGGTGCGTGCAACTTCCAGTTTGCTTTATAGGCAACAGAGAGCCCAAGGGGAGGTGGGATAGTTGCATAGTATTTGCTGAGGGACTTCTCACTTATGAGTAGAGAAAGGGCATCTTTCCCCAGGGCTAGGGTCACTGCCCTCCTAAGTCTCTCTTGATTTCTGGCACTAATAGCCAATACCATTTCCAAGTGGGGTCAAGGTAAGGCTACGATGCTTTCAAGAAGTGGACTACAGAGAAACAACAAACAGATGTTCTTTGATGATAACTGTTGAGAAAAGAGGATTTGGCTGAGAGATCTGTGGCTTTCACTTGTTGAGAACCTTAAGCTGGAGTTAGTAGTGTGGAGTTTTTTTTTCTTGGTCTTTTTTCCCCCCTCTCTTTCCCCCCACCCCCCAGAGTCATGGTGTACCTGCTGTTACTATCAAGCCACTTGCCAACAGTGGCATCTGTTCAGTGTAGCCATCAAGAATTTGAATGTCAATATCTTTGCCTTGAAATGAATGGAAAAGTATTTGTCACTCAGCGGCAATCACTCTTCAAATAAAAGGTTAGCCAGACAGGGCCCTTAATCAAAGAGTCGGTCTTTTCTGTCAGCAGTGCCTTTTAAATAGCAATGATGAAGGCTGGCTGTCAGGGTATGACTTGATGAGCCAGGTGATTGATCTGCATAAATCATTTTCTTTTAACATTGTCAGTGAAGAGTAAATTGGCGGGACATTTTGGGTATTAGCTCGGTTGAAATTAATATGCAGTATCCTAGGTGGGTCCTCCCTCCCAGAGTCGCCATAAAAGAAATCACAGGGAGTATTTTAGCCTGCATTTTTCCAAGAGTTGAAATCAGATGGTTGGATCTCCTTGCTCTGGTCATCATCCTACATATTCAATTTACATGTTAAGCATTTTTGCATGCATTATGAAATCCAGAAGGAATCATGTTCATTTGGGAATTAACTAAAGGTGGGGACTTGGAGCTACCAGTAAATCTGCACAGATCCAGTGATTCTGAGGTCAAAAGCCAAGGATGAATCCCAGTTTAAACAATAGCCACTGCAATCCTACATACATGTGGTTTAATGTGCCTAGGATCTTGGAAGCATCCTGATAATATAGTAAAAATTAAGGATACTCCCTTTGGGCTATTGGATCTTTTCTTTTCTTCAGTACTCCTTTTTTTCTGGGGAGGGGGAGTACAATCTGTAATTGAATATATAATATGGAAATCACCCAAAACAAAACATAGACTGATCACATATGCTCAGAGAAAGAGCTCATGTGCTCTGTTAGGGGCTGCAATGTTAAAGAAATATGAGGAAAGCCCTACATTTGGGTGAACCCCAAAGTGGAGACCTGGAGAATATGGAGTAGAATTACACCAGGCAAACAGTCATGGATGGATAGCTATCCCTGTTATTGAAGGGCATCTGATACTGAGGATGATCACAGTTACATTGGAGAATATTGGAATAGACTTTTCTTTTTTTTTGGAAGACTATTTTATGGAGAACTTGCATAAGGCAAGTACTCATATGATGGTCAGAAAAAATGGTACAAGGACACTTTTTATCTCTGAAGAATTGTAGTATCAATTTTGAGATATGGGAGATGAGAGCACAGGGTTGCCCAGCATGACTTGCCTGTATCAAAGAAGATGCTATACTCCATGAGTAAAGCAGAATCACAATAGCACAAAGGAAACGTGAGCTGTACAAATCCAGAGATATCTCCATCTCCAAAGTTCTAAGGGACTATTTGTGCCCAACCTGTCCTAGAGTGTTCTGACTTGTATTGTACTGGTAAGTCCCAACTGGACACACTGTACCCTGTAACATTGTGATGTCGTTGGGTCTTTGAAAACGAAGGATGGACAACATTGGAATAGAACATGGAAGGAAATTCATTGTGAGTGGGTAGTACAATGTGATTAGAAGGTACATGGTAACCATTCTCATTATCATTAAATCAGAAGATACATCTGGGTTTTGGGGGATTTAACTCCAGAATTTATTAATGTAAAGGATTCTCCTGAAACCTATTGATGTGAAAGAAGGGAATAAATGTCCTTAGACATTGAGATAAATGAAAGGAGTGAAATTCTTGCATTATCTTAGATAATGTTGGAAAGACTATATGCAAGAATGGTTTTTACAGGAACCACTGGCCACTTAAAAGTAACTCTTGAAAAGGTAAGTGGTCACCAAACTCTTTTCCATTCCCTCATTTCTGAAGGAATCAAGTTGATGGTGTCTTGGTGACAGAGTCAACGAAGAGGACTTTTTTCTAGTTCATAAAACAATTTTATTAATTGCTTATCTAATGGCTGAAAAATGAATTTTGTAGGGTCTTCCTACAAATTTTCTTCACTTGGTATATTGGTGATAGTATACTGCTCATTCGGATTACAGTACCTTCTGTGCAAGTAACATCCCTTGCTAAAGACTCTTATACCTTATGCCACATTACAGATGTGAATGCCTTGTAAATATACTCATACACACATAATACTCTTGGCTTAATTTGTGACTAAATCTTGACTAAAGAAAAGCTGGACAAGCAGCATCCCTTGGTTTTGGTTATCTTTTAAATTCATATTACTGTGACCTTTGACTTTTTACATTTTGAGGGACAGTGTTTGGTGAGAGTTAATGATAATAGTAGAAATAACTACATGTATGACTGGAAAGGAATATGGGTGCATCTTGTAATGAAAATGAAAGTTAATAGATATTCAGATTAGCTATGCAATGCTAAGAATATGAAAGGTATCAGAAGAAAGCTTCTAGACTATTGTATAAATACTCTATTGATGAGTGGACAAGAAGATATTCAAAATTCATTCATCCAAGAAACATTTATTGAGCAGCTACAATGTATGAGACACTGTGATAAATACTGGGGAGAGATGAAAGGGTAACAGTGACTTTCCTCAAGTAACTTATTGTCTGCTATGGGATATCCCAGCTATACATGGAAGACTAATGCAAGGTAGTATTGGGATGGAGGTAGAGGGGAATTGAAAAGTAGCTACTTAATAAACACTTGGTAATTATTTGATTGCTTGCAGTTATCAGAGGGATATCTCACCAGTTGACTGTGAATCAAGCCTATGTTTTACCCTTAGCCATCCACTCCCAAACTCTCCTGCCTCCCCCTTTTTACCAAGTCTAAGTAGCCAGCTTTGAGCTTTCCAAGGTTGCTTTTCTTTGCTACCCAGCTAGTCCTAACTGTTCTTGAACTGCCCAGACCTTGAATGAATCTAGAGGTGATAGAAGACATTCCTTCTTCACTTTCCTGCCTCTGACTTTGTCTGCAAAGGCAGAGATGGAGGATATGGGAGGAGAGAAGGGGTAAGGAAACATTGGCCCAGGATCTCTAGCTGGCCACTCTGTTAAGTCTGGCCATGTTACGTTTGATATTCTGCTCAAGATTAATTTCATGTAATGAAGCTCTGAAACAGGGTGTTTTAAAGCTTATCTAATGTTTCATTTATAGCAATCTATCAAAACGATAGATATTTAGCCTTCTTTATTGGATATGAAACATTAACTTAAACTCAGGACTGGTTTCTGTTTTAAATACCAATATCCATTACACATTTCTTGCTGTAAACGTCTCTGACCCTTGCCCTTCATTTCATCAAGTATCATGAAAAATAAGCCACCACCTGCCTAACTAGACAGCCTGGTGGATTTAGCGTTGGGTTGCTGTTTCTTTTACAATTTTAACTGTTCATCTCCCCCTGAAGCCTGTTTCCCCTTGCTGCCCAGGCATAGCTTGGGTCTTTGCCTTTTTATATTCAATAAAAATCAATTACTTAAAAAAAATACACTGAGTATCTACTGTGTGGTCGATCCTGTAGCAAGTGTAAAATGCAGGAAAAGAGATTTAGAAGTCACCAAGCAGTGCGCTCTGCCCTTAAGCTTAGTAAACATTTCTTTTTCAAATCTAGCTTCTATAGTCTGATGATACCTAGTAAGGCTACTTTAGTCTTCCTTGTACTGTCTTTCCACTTCTGACAGCATGAGAAATGCTAATTTTATAATCATTTCTGAGCAAAACGTAACAGGTAGATGGGGTGACCAGATATATCTTTCACCTAGAAGCATGGACATTTATTGAATCCTTGGGTTGTCTTGCTCAGTTTAGGCTGCTTTCACACTAGTAGATCTCTCAGAGAACAACCACCACCACATGATTGTACTCAGATTCTCTCAGGATCCTAGGGAGGCAACCCTGTTGAGAAAAAATAAAGTCTTCCTATTCACAATATGAGCTCTTTAGTCCCTACCAATGGGGTTCTAGTTGTACAACTAGTCACTTAAAATTAATTACACTTTTAGATAGTAAACATAATCACTTGACAATGACAAAACAAATAATATCATAGATACTTATATAGTAAAGACAATATATAAATAGTAAATATATCACAATCCACATATAAACTTGGGCCACACTCTCCCACCAATACACTCAATATTAGTGGAGGACAGTAGATGCACACTTATGGAAACCTGCCGGAGAAGCATAAATGAGGAAAACCTGTATTATCAAAGTAACTCATAACTTTGGAAACATAAACTTAGGTTGTCTTCTTTCTGTCTCAAGAGCTGTTTATAAAAGTTTGGTGAGTATAAGTTCTATATTGATTAAATGCTTCTATTGCTAAGCTAAATTGTTCCGTACTATGTTTGACTAACAACTTGCTGGATTAGTTAGTCTAATGTGTGACTTCTGTTTTTCTGCTTCCAATCAGTTATCACTTCCTACTTCAAATTTATCTGGTACAAGGTTGTAACCTATTTACCTCTTTTTCCGTTTCATTTTCTGAGTTCAGATTCTAGATTATCAGATATATTATATTGGTTCCCTAAATCATACAATTGTGGTGTTTATATCTCTCTACCATCTTATAGCATATTTAAAACTCAGAAGCAAGTCTCTTAGCACTCAGTCAGACTCATACCCCAGAAACTGTTTTTTAAGTGTAGCTCTCCATGGAAAGTATAACTCAGCAATAAACTTTAAAGGGATAATATCTTAAAATGGAATGAGCATATAGCCAATTTCATATTCTTCTTTCCAGAAACTAGATTGAGATTGGCTTTCTATTTACTTAAGGATCTTATCTAGATTCCTTAACTGATACTCAAGATGCTGAATCAGTGGCTCCCCTACTCATACTTATTTCTCAGTTATGTTCTTCTTGGTGTTCTGCTCAGGAGTCCTTGCCTCTAAAACTTTGTTCATGTTATTTTCTCAATTGGAATGACCTCTTTATACTTTTTTCTAACCCACATCATATCAGGTCTTCAGTTATTTAATTATCTAGGGAACCCATTAATCTTTCTTCCATGACTTTACTTATTTTCCTTCTTTGAATTCCTATAGCCCTTAGAATGTATATGATACAATATAAACATTTTCACAATGACATTGATAAAGTTAGTGTTACCTTATAGGATAAAGAAAAGCAAAATATTATCCATAATGATGGAGAGCCTATAGCTCTTTCCATATGAGGACCTATCGAAATAACTGGAGTTGTTTAAGTTGGAAAAGAAGAAACTTAAAGGGAATAAAACAACTGTTTTCAAGTATTCTGCAGGCTGCCATGAAGAAAAGTGATTAGCTTTGTTCTCTTGGTTCCCCAGATGACATATTGATAAAAGTGCCAAAGGAGCACACTTAGGCTTGGTATAAGGAAAGACTTCCTGGCTCAAGCTATATGGTGTAGGTATAGGCATAGGCATAGGTATAGGTACAAATATAGATGGAGATGATATACATATAGTTATAATTAGCGGAATAGGGTTCCCATTCCTCTGAGGTTCCCAAGCAAAGACTTGGAAAGTTTGGGGTAGAGTGAATTCTTGTTCAGGTATAGATAGCCTTAGATGATAGTTGACAGCTCTTTCAACTCAGATTTTGTGATGTTATAAAATGCTTTCATACATTTGAAATGGGAATGCCATCATCCTTGGGATCATCATCATTATCAAGTAATTATGACGCTCCTGTCTGGATCCCACTCTAGTCCATCCTGTACTTGGCTATTGATGTACTTAAGAGTGCAAGTGTGACCTTGTCACACTCCTGTTCATTCCACATTCATACTACATTCCAGAGGCTCCTTGTCTCCTCCAGGGTCACATACAGAATCCTGCTTGATGTTCATAGCCCTTTAAATCCTGACTGTCCTTTACCTTTTCAATTTTATTATACCTTACTTCCCTCTACCTACTTTACTGTCAGGTGATATTGGCCTCCTTGCTGTTCCTCATGAAAAATACTCTGTCTTCCAACTCCAGGTACTTTCACCGAATCCCCCTCATACCAATAATTTTCTCCCTCCTCATCTCTACTATCTAGCTTCCTGTCTCCTTTTCAGTACCGGCTAAAATCTCAATACCCCCTTGATGCTGGAGTCTTCTCCATGTTGATTATCTCCTATTTATTTTGTATCTGTTTGTACAGAGTTGCACAAACTTACATGTTTTTAGTGTGTTGTCTCACATATTAGATTGTGAACTCCTTGAGGAAAGAGACTTTTTGATACTCTTTCTTTGTATCCTGACACACAGTAGAAGCTTAATGAATGGTTTATGATGGATTGACTGATTAGAGTTTTGTTATTTACAAAGAGAACTTTTTGGACACATTGTCAATGTCATTATAGTACATCACTAACCACAGGTATAGGGTTAAAAGAGTAATAACATGAAACAAAACATGGATGTATAGTAAAATATAAAAGTGTTCATAAGCAGAAGGTCGAAGGGATAATGATTAAATGGCTTAAGAAAGCCATAGAGGGAGTTTGTCCAACTTAGACAATGACGCTACCGACTCTCAAAGAAAAGACATCAGTTTGATGTTTGTTTGATCTATAGTCATAAGAAGCTTAAAATACATTGCTTCACATTTATTTTTGTGTGTTTTAAATATCTAACAAGCTGTCTACATCATTATCAGGTTGTGGTTTTTTTGCCTATCAAAAATCTTGAGTGAGTGTTGAACTGGTCAGAAAATAATCAACATAAAACTGTCTTTCCTCTAACACTATAGAATGTTGCACAGATGTGTGGTTAAGTATTTATTATGAACATGCAAATATGGGTGTCCCTAAGGTTCCTTCTTTGATTTCCAAACTGCTGTTGCTTTATTTGGTATTGTTGATTAATACAGGTCTTTGCATTGACACACGGCATGTCTCACACTAGGGTCACTGAGACACTGCTGAAGAGAAGAAAAGGAAAATCCATGGATTAATCTTCTCAGGCATATACAGGATTTGAGAATGGGGGTCACCTTGTAAGAAATGTCAGCAGGTAATAGAGGGGTGGCTTATGGGGGAATGTGCTTACTCCATAGCAAGCACCCCTGAAATTGTTTAGTTCATTCGATTAAATGTAGAAGGAGAATGGAATTATAGGATTTGAAATCAGAAAGAACATTAGAGATTGCCTACTCCAGGGGTTCTTAACTCAGGGTCCATGAACTTTAAAAAAATATACATATATACATTTAAATGAATATATATGTATTCTGTATGTGTTTAAGATAACATATGTACATATGTATATGTATATATACACATGCATATACATACATACATTTTTTTAGTACTGTATTTCAGTCCTTGTGGTTCTATATGTTTTATTTTATGCATTTTAAAACTATTATTCTGAGAAGGATTAATAAGCATGCCAAAGAGTCTGTGAAACAGATTAAGAACCCTGATCTAGGCAATCCTTATTTTTAAAATCTTGCTATAACGAAACTACAGAGGCTGGTACTAACTAATATAGCTGGGATTTGAACCTATGCCTTCTGTCTCCAAATCTCATGATGTTTTCCTATTACTACGTGTGGCAGTACACAACATCATGAGAGAGTTCTCCTTACCCCTCTACTTGGCTATCATACTAATTTTGAATATACAAATTTGAACCTGTAACTCCCCTGCTCAAGTAGCTGCTATGCCTCCCCACTTCCTCCAGGATCAAATACAACCTCTTCTGTTAGACTTTTGAAGTCTTTTGCAGTCTGGCTCCAGCCTACTTTTCCAGATTACTTTTGTTCATTTTCCTTCATGTACTCTGTGCTGTGGCCATAGCAGCCTACTTACCATTATATATAGAACATTCTAACTCTTACCTCTCTGTGTTTGCACAGGCTGGAATGAGCTTCTTTCTCACATGTATATTTTAGTATCCCAAGCTTCCTTCAAGGCTCAACTCTCTCCTATAGAGGGCCTGGTGTTAGTGCCACCCAAATTACTTTGTATGTATTTTTCTATTCACTAATCCTGGCATGTGTTGTTCTCTGTCCTCCATATTCTCTCCTTCCCCCAAGGAGCAGCTAAGCTCTTTTAGAGAAGGGAGCATTTGCATTATTTTCTCCATCTCCAGTCCTTGTTGGGTGTACGAAAGACAAAAACAATGGGAGACTTTAATACTGGACTAACTATAAGAAAGCTTGAGCTAAACATCAGGCATCTGAGGAGGTTGTGATATTCCCTCATTTATCCTTTCAAGATGTATTGAAGTATGTAGACAATGATACATACACACACACACACACACAGTTGTGTCTCATGGTAGCCATCTCTAGGGCGGAGGGAGAGAGGGAAAAAAAAGGGAAAAAAACCAAAGTTACATGAGGAATTTATTATATATTTAAAAAGAAAGACAAGTTCTACATAACAGATTGTTTCATATGCAATCATTTTCAAAAAATTTACTTTGTTATGGGAATACTTATTTTGTTTCTTAAATAAAGAATAAAATAAATAAATTTTAAAAATATATAATCTGATTTTATCTAAAATATCAAAATTCTCCCTATTAAGCACTGTTTGTATACACTGCACTGTGCTAGTGATTGGGAAAGGTAATGAAATTTACTTCAATGACTTAGTCATGGTATAACAGATTTGGAAGGAAATTGAAAAATAACCTAATCCAACTAATACATGAAAAATAATTCTCTTGACCTCTATGAGGCTGCAGATTCCCCATCCCTGATTTAACCCGAAGAGCTTCATTGGGGGCAAACAGTACTCAAATATCTCATCCCACTTTCTTAGGATGCTGTTCCAACCAGCCTGAATTCATCCCCTTTCAGCTTCCACACATAGAGCTCCTTAAACCTGCTGCCTGAGGCCAAACAAAACAAATTGAATTCCTCTCCTACACAGCTTCAAAATATTCCTCCTCCAGCTCTTCTCTTCCCCAAGAAAATGATCATTATTTCCTTTGATTAGTTCCTATATTGCACCGTCCTAAGGCCTCTCACAACCTGGTTGACATTCCCTAGAAATTCCCCAAGTCATCAGTGCATCTCCTAGGCCATATGCCCAATTGATCAATCAGCAAATATTTATTAATTGCACACTCTGTGCCAGGTGCTGTTTGAGGTGCTGAAAATACAAGTACAAAGAATGAAACAATCCCTCTTTCTAAAGAACTTACATTTGAATGGTGAAAATATCAAAATAGGTACAGAATTATTATAAAATGAATAAATAAAAATAAATCTATATGTAAGTATATACACACACATACATACATAGATACACATATGTGTTTGCATAACCCTGGGCAAGTTATTTAACTTCTCTAAGCCTCAGTTTTCCTAAAGGTAAAATGGAGATTATAATAGGACCTATGTCAGAGTTGGTTGGAGAATCAAATGAGATTATATGTGTATATGTATATATATATACATATATATATACATATACACATATACACACAATGTGTGTGTATATGACATCTCTATATATGTGTCTATATGTCTATATATCTATATATCTTATTGTATATATTTAATATGCTTTGCAAAGTTTAAGTCACTCTGCATGGGTTCTTAACCTGGACTCCATGAGCTTAATTTAAAAAAAAATTGAAAATTGTATTTCTATATCTTGGTTTCTTTTTTAATACTGTGTATTTTATTTTCTATATTTAAAAAAAACTATTGTGAGAAAGGATCTATAGGTTTCATCAGACTGCCAAGGGTTCCGTGATGCACAAAAGGTTAAGAATCCCTGACCTATAGAACTATAGAAATAACTATACAAAAAGGAAACAATGTTAATCTGTGTGGGTATGACAAATCTGAGTCTCCGTAGAACTTATTGTCTAAGTAAAGGACTATGATATACACCACACAAACCAGTAAAACAAAATATTGTATACTTATATTAGAGAGGTACAGTGATATGCAGGGGTCAGCATGAAGAAGGTCGTTGCCAACTTTGTGGATTAGGAAAATTTTCATGGAGAACTTGCAGCTGTCAATCAGTGAGAGTATGGGTATTGGGACTGAAGGAGGAGAAAAGGAAAGGAATTCTTGATGTAGGCAATATTGTGAGCAGAGACATAGTAATGGGAAAGCCCACAAATAAAGTAGTAGTCAATTTGTTTGGAGCAGAATATGCATGGAAGAGAATAATATAGGATAAGGCTAGAAAGCTTGGGTAGTATTAAATTGTAGAGAGCCTTCAATGGCAAGGTTAAGGAATTTAAACTTTATTTCATAAGCAACAGAAAGAAATGGAAGGATTTTGAACTGAGAAAATATATGATCAGACAAATGGAGAGAGATGAACTTCGTGGAAGGGAAGGTAAATTCTTTAGTAGCTTACTAAACCAAACTTGTTTCCTATGGATATAAAGTAAGGCTAGATGTTCTTATCCTTATTTCTTGGCTTTGTCTTCTCTATCTTTGGGAGTCCTTTTCTTGGGATCTCCAAAGGAGAACTCCCAATTCCATAAAAGTAGGGATTCCATCAGTTTCACTGTAAATATAGACATTTCTATTTCCATTTAATGAACTACTAAATTTCAAGAAATCAAAATTGGTGTGTATGTGTGTATAAAAATATTTTATAATAAAAATAACTGTTTAGCCAGAAAGTGGACAGTGCACCACTCTAGAAGTTCTTGACCAACTGGTAATAGAGTTGCTAACATGTCAAATCTTGTTTTGCTTTTTTTTACAGCACCAAGCAAATATAACCCAATAAAATACAAAACCAAATGTAAGCAATCCATAAAACCAAATAGATTGTAATAAAGAAAAAGTGAAAATGTATTGATACAACCAAACAATGTAATTATCATTATTTTTTAATAAATCCATTTGTCATCAATAAATACCAAAGGGATCAGGGAGAATTTCAAGCACAATAATGCCATCTTCCATAATTATAGCTATTAACAATTTAAAGCATAATTACGTGAAGTAGAAACTTTTAAGAAACGTTTGCAGTGTTTTCTACAAACACAAGTCAGACCTTCCATATCTCTTGAAAACACTCCAGGATGATTTCAGTGTTCCTAGAAAACTGGGAGGGGAAGGTGGGAAGCAGGGGGAGGCACGATGTTACTTGAAACTTAAATATCTTCATTTTGCAATGTGGTTTCCTTCACGTCCTTCCTTGACTGTTTCCATTCCCAAATCAGCCATTTGTCCTTGATGAAGAGCTTGAGTTGAGCAAGAGGGTAGCGATGCTAATTATCTGTCCAAATTCATAAATGTCTCCAATTAAAAGAACTTCTTGTGGCAGGGAGGGGTGTGTGTGTGTGTGTGTGTAAATCTAAGTCTTCACCAGCTCTGCCTTGGATTCCTTAGTTCTTGGTCAGATGGTAAGGACCATATGCTACTCAATGAGAAGATTGGGCAGTACCACGAATGCTTTTTTGTGCATTTGGAAACACGCACCTGGGAAGCAGCTTGCCTTTTGCTTGGCTTCATTACAGCCCTGTTTCCACTCTGCTATTTCCAGAGAGAGCTGGAAGTTGCAGTGGGAAAGTTTGTGCTTATTATGGTGCTATCTTAACAAATAACTGTAGCCCAGGGTTGTTTCTCAGTGAAGGAGTTTCTCTAAACTTATCCACATGATAGTCTGCTCTTTTGGACACCATGCCTATCCTGCTATTCCTCCATGGTAAGCATTTCTTGGTTAACATGAATTCAGAGTGACTATTAACTTTATTACCTCATAGCTATGTTTTATGAGGAAAGACTGGGCCAAATGACTGAGGATCTTAGGATCATGTAGAACCTCCCCCAATTAAATGAACATGGTGTAATGAGTAGAGTACTGAACCTGAAATCAGGAAGACCTGAGTTCTAATCCTACTGCTGCGTGATCATGACCAAATTATCGAAGCTTTAGGAGCCTTTGTTTTCTCATCTACAAACTGAGAGGGTTTTACTAGAATGTCTTTATCGTCCTTTTATCACGAAATCTGTGACACTATGAAGTAGTAACCATATATATTTACCATTCACTGTGCTAAGTAAGCTCTGCAGTTAAAAACAAAGAAAAAGCCCTGCCCCTGAAGTGCTCACATTCTAAAGGAGGAGACAACATGTATATAACTAGGTACTTACAGAGTAAATTTTAGGTAACCTTAGAAGGCAAAGGCACTAGGAGCCAACTTGACTTGCATGTGTCAGCTCACTAGTTATAAACCTAGGGTTGAGTATGTAGGTGGAGGTTCTTTACCCCCAAAGAGCCTGTGATTAGATTGCAGGGAGGCCCATGGACTTGGGTGGGAAAAAATTCACGTCTTTATTTCCAGTCACCTTTGGTTTTCTTTGAATCATATGTTTTCATATATATACATATATATACATATGATTCATATGTATATATATATGTGGAGTTCCACAAGAATTTGAACTCCAAATTTTCTCCCCATCTCTCCCCACCCCTACCCCAGGACAGCATACATCCCATCCACCTCTTCCTCCAGTCTGTCCTCCCTTCTATTACCCACCCTTATTCCATCCCCCTTCCCCTCTATTTTCCTGTTGGGCAAAATAGATTTCTATGCTCTATTGTCTGTATAGCTTAATTTCTAGTAGTATGCTAAAACAATTTTTAACATTCATTCTTAAAGCTTTGAGTTCCATATTCTCTCCCTCTCTCCCCACCAACCCTCACTGAGAAAACAAGCAATTCAATATAGGTCATACACGTGTAACAATGAGCCCTGTGCAATAGACCTTTCCTGTTGGCCTTCCAGATTGTCTTTGGCTGGAAATCTCTTTTACTCTGTCGTTTTGTGGCTTTTGCTGCTCTAGAATTTGTTAAGAGTCATTTTACAGGTATTTTGTGGGCTGTGGGGTTAGAGCTAGAGCAGGTCTGTCTTTGTATGCCACCGTCTTCGAATTATATTTATTTTATTTAATATATTTCAAAAACTATTTTGAGATGGCATCCACAGGGGCCCAGGATACACAAAAATTTGAGACCTCCTGATTTGCAATAATGAATTTGTATTTGCCAAGCACCTACTATGTGCTCAACCCTCTGCTAGACTATTTCCTGTTTTGTCTCTGCATTTCTCTTCCTCTCTCACAGAGAGGATACATGTTCATTCATTCATTTGGTAGATGTTTCATAAGTGCCCCCCCTTCGTTCTAGACAGTGAAGCTCCAAAGACAGCAATGAAATCATCCCTGACTTTGAGGACTTCACAATCTGTTGTTGACTCTCCCTGTAGGGTCATGATGGGTGGGGGTTTGGCAGCTGAACTTCTTGGCAGAGGGGGAGGAACCAAGGCTTAGACGAGTACAGAGAACTCCAAAGAACCAGAGCAAAAAGCAGGTTCTCTCCCACAATCAGAACCTGAAGCTTATTGTCGCTAGTCTGTGGTCCATCTGTGAGTCATACTCTGAATGAAATTGAGCTAAACTTTTTACTCACACATGTATTTACCAGCGTACTTACAGTGACATGACGTATACATGTATGTGTGTGAGCACATGCATACTATATAGAAGGAACTAAAAAATGTATTAGCAAGAATGAAATTTCTAACAAAACCTCGAACCTTGTCAATTTGTAATATTGTGTTTGTATGTCTTCACCTACAGCATAGTAAATTCCAATCTGTGCAATTTGCATAGCAAACTATACTATGTTTACATATAAACTATTATCTGTTTGGACATATTCACCTATAGCATAGAAGACCCCACTAATATATATGTTTGCTTACATATCAGCTTATAGTTGAGCTAATATATATTTGCATATATTCATCTAGAGTGTAGAAAATTCTACTAATCTTCAACAGTTCGCAGCAAGTTAATAGATTGTGTCTGTGTTGACGTTTCTGTCCTTAGTTCAGTGACTTGTTTCGTTAAAGAAGGCTGTAATTCTTACTGGTGATCTTGCTGGTTATAAAGGAGGTATTGGAAAGCTTAACAATTCGGCTTGGGAATAAACAGGTCATACCAGGACAATTAACTATTCAGCCAATCTCAATACTGCCATCTTTGTTTTTGCTGTTTTGTCATGCAAAGAAAATGACAACAGTTATAAATTAAACAGTGCATTAGGTTGAGAGGAAAGGTGGTAAGAGGATCAGAAACCACCTGCAATAGTTAAAAGTGTATTGGTACAGTGGAATCCCACCAGACTGGGGACCAGAGAAGCTGACTTTGAATTCTGGCTCTGCTTCGTGCTCTCTGTTTCACCTTTGGCAAGTGGTAACAGAAGCACAGAATAGCAAAGTTGAGAGGGATGACTCAGGTCATCCAATTGAACTCATACCCAAGCAAGAATTTTCTTTACTATATTCTAAGAGAGTTACTGTCCAGATTTCTTAGAAACCTTCATGGAAATCCATTCCACTTTTGATTGGTTCTAATTCTGGAAGTTTCCCTGTACATGAAATATTAATTTGCTTCTTTGCACTTTCTACTTCTTGTTCCTGGTTCTGGCCTCTGGGGCCCAATGGAATGAATCCAATTCTTTTTTGACATGACAGATTCTACTCAGACCTCCCCTAAGTCATCTCTTAGCCAAATATCCTCAGTTCCTTTAACTTATCTTCAAATAGCATGAACTCCAAGACTTTCAGCATCTTAATTGTCCTCCTCTGGAAACCCTTGTCTTGTCAATATTGGGAGGAAAATATTGTGCCCACAATTGAACATAATGCTGTAGCATGTGGTCTTCTCCTGAGTCTCGGTTCACTTGTTATTCTGAAAGTACTTTGAAAACCCAGTATTAAAATGTCTTTAGGGTTGGGACAGAGTAAAGTGTCTGACTGGCTACACTTAAGCCCAGTTGTGGAAGTTGTTTCATTGTCCATTCTACTTGAGTTGCCTGTGTTGGAAGAAAATTTCCCCATCATCCATTTAGCTAGTGTTTCTATACTGCATTAAAGTTTGAGAAGCACTTTACATGTTAATGTGTTTGATTCTTATAGTAACTGTGTGCTATTATTATCCCCATTTTTACAGATAAGGCAACTGAGACTGAGAGAAGGTTAGGTCTTTGCCCAGAGTCACATAACTAGTATATGTCTGAGACAGGATTTCAGTGAAGGTCTTAATGACTCTAGTTCTAGCACTCTTGTTTACTGTACCACCAGCTGCCAATATATCTAAAGTTTAGATACTAATTATGAATTCTTACTAGTGTATGGGATGGCTAGGTGGTGCAGTGGATAGAGTGCTGGGCCTGGAGTCAGGAAGTCTCATCTCCCTGAGTTCAAATCTGGCCTCAGACAGTCACTTCATCCTGTTTGCCACAGTTTCTTCATCTGTAAAATGAACTGGAGAAGAAAACGGCAAACCACTCCAGTATCTTTGCCAAGAAAACTCCATGTGGGGTCACAACGAGTCATACATGGCTGAAACAACTAAGCAATAATAATAATTATTGATCTACTTTGTGAATCAATGCTAAATATTTGTGCCCTAGTCACATTTACAGTCAAATACATGATTCAGCAGAATTTGCCCATTTTAAAGGCAAGAGCTGTTTCATTTTTTATGCTTGTATCTCCAACACCTGGCACATAGTAGGTACTTATAGGTGTTTGTCGGATTGGATTTATGGATGCATAGTACTCCATTACATTAATGTACTGTATTCTGCTTAGCTACTCCTCAATTAAGGAGCACTTTGTTAGCTGCCTTCTTTTATAGCTTATACTCAAAGAAACTAAATGATTTGCCTAAGGTCACATATCTAATTAACACTGGAGCCAGAGAAGAACCCAGGACTCCTCGCTTCCAATCTGACTTTGTGTCCCTATGAAGACATCTTTCTAGACCATCCCAGAACAGTTACCCATCTTAGGAGAGAGTGTGAACATACAGGTATGGCTGTCTAATGGGGCCCCTCTCCCCCCTGCAGATCAATCCCTGCCTCTCCTTCCTTTCCTGCAATCTCATCAGGCATCTGCTGACCTGTCCGTTGCTCCTGTCAGGTCAGAGATATGGTGGCCTTTGTGGTGTACCCGGGCAGCATGTCATGTCCCAATGCTGTTGTACATCTTGTTTCAGAGATACTTTCCTGTAATCTTCTGTGACCTTTCCCATTGAGTGAGGCAGTTGGAGAGCCACTCAGTAAGGGAAAATTGAGCTGTTTTATTCCTCCCCAAGGAGGCTCCTGTTTCCTTTCCACCATTCATTTGAAAGCTATCATTTTCTTGATTTTATAGCTGAAAAACACCATTGATTCACTGGATGTTAGATGCTAAGAGTTCTCCTATTGACAAGCCTATTGACAGTTTTCAGTATATTCTGTGTCTAATTATCACTCTTGGCTAAATGATACACCTTGTGGACTTGAGAGATGGAGTCAATAGCTTCGGCCACATTGTTCTAGCAGCCCCTATTGAGCCCAGTGTCAAAGCAGTGTGATTTATGTGATCAGAAAAAAAACAACCCAAACATTTCTCTCTCTGTGCTGCATAATTAAGGTAAGCACAGAGTGACTGGTGACAAAAAACCCCAGGCTTGCCGATGTCATCAGCAAAAGAGAAGAGATCTCTGCAATAAGTAGATGTGATGTTGAAGCATCTCTTTTGGCATACTGGCTTTGTCATTTTCAAGGGTTGGATATGCTCCTTAGCCCAGTTGAGAATTCCTCCTCCATGTCCTTATTTTGCCTTCCATTTTCTTGAATTAGAAAAGTCACTGTGTTGGTTTTCAATTCCTGCTCCTGAGACTTGTACCTGAGATGTATGTTGAGTGGGTTATGGGTTTAATTTTTCCCTTGTCCCTTTGAAATGAAGGAATATGATGGTGTAAGGAAACCTCTAGGCAGATGAGGAAATGGTCTTTTCAGGCAGGCTCATTGATGTATTCAGAGTGGTGTGACTAGTCAATGTTCAAGTCAGAATTTGAACCCAGATCTTTAAGCTTTAAGTTCAGTGCTCTTTTCACTGTTCCATGCCATAGCTGATTGAATAATACTGGTATGGAATGATTTTTTTCATGGGTGTCACAGGGCACGATACACTATTTATGTGCTCACAGAGATATACTATTACATGTGAGCATATAATAATTATCTTAATGTGAGTTAAGAACAATCTCTAAGCTTTTTGGTCATAAAACTCTGTCAGTTAAAAACTGAGGATCAGGAGTCAGGAAGTCTCCATATGCATCTCCAATATGTATATATTTAATTATTCACAAATTACACACATATACTACCATACTACTAATAGCTAACATGTCTGTATACTTTTAACATTTGCAAAACGCTTCATGTGTACTATCAGCCTTGGGAAGAAGGAGCTATTTTTATCTCCATTTTACAGATGAGGAAATTGTCACAGACAGGTGAGGAATGACTTGGTCAAGGTCACACCTCTAACAAATGTCTAAGGCAGTATTTGAACTCAGGTCTTCCTGAATTCAAGTTGAGTATACTTTGCTAATTATTGTTATTTGCTAATTATGTGCTAATAATTATGTACATCATAAAACAGACAACGTAAGAGAAATTAAAAATGGATCAAGCAAAAATAAAATGATATTTGATCTTAGACTACATGGGGAGTCACTGAAGTTTATTGAGTAAGAGAATAAAATGGTTAGACGTGTGCTTTAGAAAATCATTTTGGTTGCTGTGCAGAGGAGAGATTGGAGAGAGAGAGACTGGAGGCAGGAAACCAGTTAGAAGATATTTTGAATAATCTAGAAAAGAAATGGTCTAGTCTTGAACTAGTGTGGTAATATGAGGAGTCCCAAATGGTGTCAATGTTATGAGCATGAGTCAGTTGAAGTAAGGTGGTGCTCCTCACAGTACTAGAGAAGTAGAGGAAAAGGTTGGATTTGGGGGCAAAGCTAATGTAACAAATGCTGAGGTCTGTAATCTAAGAGAACACATTGCTCATCCTCTGCAACTCACTCTGTCTCACCCAAAATGAAAAGCAGGAAGGTGGGGCTCTAATTCACCCATCACTAACTTAGATCCAGGTATACTTGGCCTCCCATTGGCCATGTCCCCGGCATCCCATTCACCACCCCCATCACCACTTCTAGCACTTCATGCCCATCAAGAAAACATGGCGCCCTCATTATGACATCATGGTAGGTCAATACCCAGACACCAGTTTTGCAGCTTTAACTCTTCATGAGCACTGGATGATTAACTTATTTAATGGGAACTCAGGGAAGATGGTATGTCAGCTTTATGACCCAGATTCCTCTGGTACTATCTTGCTAAATAAGTTTGATTTTAGAATCTGCCACTAGAGGAGCGCCTATAGCTATGAGGTGACCTATAGCAGACGGAGGGAATAGAACAGCAGGATTTTCCCAGTGGTACTTGCTGAACTGTTGCTATGGCTGCCCTGGTAGAGTTTAGCTAGATTATGACTACCTTGAGGAGAATGCTCAACTCAGAGGGGGAGACTTGGGACTTAATACAGCTGTGGGAGGATGAATGGGATTATTGGAAAATAAGGATAGCTCTGATTGTGTCCAGGTATAATTACCTCCAGATAAGCCCTCATGATTAACTATTCTGTAGATGAGATGCAGCCAATCTTCCTATCCTCTGTTTGATCACTTGGGGTTAGGGTCAGCTTTTGTCTCTCCAAAGCACCTGGGACTTACTTTGAGGAACATTTCTCTAGGGCAGTTTTCCTTGGCCATGAATGAAATGAGGAAAGAGCTCTGGATTGGGAGCTAAAAAATTTGGGTTCCATTCCAGTCACCAATATATTGTGCTGATCCTAGGAAAACCATGTAATCTCTCTGGTCCTCAGTTTCTTCTTTTTTTTAAATGGAAAAAGAATGGCCCTTCTAGGTATAAAATTATGACTATGATTTTATGAGCAGAGAAACTCAAGGGCTTCAGAAGTGGCTTTTGGGAATGTGACCCAGTTTATCTCTTTTTTTTGGAAGTATCCTTAGTCATCATCAGAGAAACCATCAATACACATTTATTGGGCACCTACTATGTGCTAGCTACTGTCCTAATCATTGGAACAGGAGGTATTCTTGTTCTGTGCATTTTAGTGACTAGTTAGTGAGAATAAGCACCCTACAGGTTGTGATACTAAACAGTGAAACAAGGACAGGAATCACCTAAAGGAAGCAGAAGCTAAAGATGTTTTCAGATATCATTTAACTCTTTGATGTGGTATAATGTTTACAGATCATTTTTGAAGAGATTAAACTTTGGTGCATGAGATTTCTGAAAGTACAAACAGAGGTAGGGGTGTACTGAGGTTATCTTGAATTGGCTTATGAGCTGATTGTTAAATTTTCAGTATGAGCACTTGTACTTCAGAAATTGGCAAATGCTACAAATCAGAACTTGTTTTATTGTTTTGTTGATTGTCTAGACTTGAAAAGTAATTGACAAAAGGCTGATAATGCAGATTAATTTTAGAGATATATCACGTGCATTATCCTTTTTTAGGGAGTGGAAGGAGAGCCAGTTGTTAAACTTTTACCATCAAACAGCTGGGAAAAGGAATGAGCAGCTTTCCTCAGTGCTTGGTAGACATCTGTTGGAGGGTTTTGAGGACTAAACTGGTGACAAGTAGCTCCCTGTATTTTAGTAACTCAGAGGACTCAAGGAAGTTAGTACGCATGTTGTCAATTCCATACAGGATTTCCCGGAAGGCAGGAGTTTCCTGCTGTTTCCATTACCATCAATCAATACTTCATGAGCATTTCAACTAGCATGGCAGTAAATACCCTTCAATATTCTAGACTTTGATTGTCTTAGGAGATGAAAATGCTACAGCGAGGTATAGAGGGAAGGGTACAGGGGAGGGGAAAGGAGGTAGCAAGAGGGTGGTGTCAGAAGTATGCCTTGGAAAAACCTCCCTGCTGCCCCCCTTTTAATAACTGCCTATGGAACAGTGGTTATGGAGCAGATTTTTATGGAAAAATGTACATATAATAGTAGTCTCAGTAAGACTGATGATACTTTAAAGACATAAACATGGTTTGTGATTTGGGTAGAGAGGGTGGATAGAGGTCCAGCCTTAGAATCAGAAAACCTAGAGATTGAGACCTATCTGATCCATACTGTTTGACCTTGGGCAAGTCACTTAGTATCTGTTACTTTGGGTCAGGAAGACCAGCCTCAGACTTACTATCTGTGTGACTCTGGGAAAGTCATTTAACCTCTGTTTGCCTCAGTTTCCTCAGCTGTAAAATGGAGGCAATAACAGCACTTATTTCCCAGGGTTGCTGTGAGGATCAAATGAGATATTTGTAAAGTGCTTACTAGAGTGCCTGGCATAGAGGAGGCACTTAAAAATTCTTGTTTTCTTCTTTCCTTTTCATTTAATAAATGAAGAAACCTAAGCTGAGAGAGATTAAGTGAATGTTGCCGCATCAGACCTTTGAAATCATCGAACCAGATGCACCTCACCCCTATAAAAATCGACCATTGTTAACTCAACCACCGAACTTCCTCTGATTTCTATAAGTTATAATTATAATGATGATGATAGATAATAGTTTAAGATTTGCAAAGCAGTTTACATGTATTATGTCATTTGAGCCTCACAACATGTCCATAAATGCAATTATTCCTTTCATTTTGCAGACTAGGAAACTGAAGCTGAAAAGATTAAGTAACTTGCCTAGGGTCAGGATTTGAACTCGGATCTTTAAGTATTCTAGGGCTCATGTCATCAATTCTGCTGTCCCTATGTTACATATTCACATCACTGAGCTTATTTAGAAAATAAGGACTCCAACTATATATCTATATGTATATGTGTGTGTGTGTATGTATATGTGTGTGTATGTATGTATGTGTAGGAGACTAGGCATAGATAAGAGATTATCTTCTGGCCAAATGGCTATGCCATTGAACTTCCTAGTCAAATCCTGAGTTTTCTTCTCTCCTGTGTTTCATCTTTGTCCCTTTGTGAAAAGTCTCAGTGGTATATAATAGCAGAAATGCTTATTCATTTGCTCAACATACTTTAGCAAGTTCCTACTGTGTACTACACACTGGGAGGCATGCAAAGTTTGGAAGGCACTGCCCTTGCCCTAGTTCAGCTTACAGCCTAGAAAGGAGAAGATACACACATATTATCAAATATGACATCAACTCTCAGAGGGCTGGAAAACAAAATGGTAGGGGAAGTATGAGGAGTTGCTATTGATTGAAGGAATGTGGGAAACTTCATGGGAAAGGTACCATTTGAGTTGGGCTTTAAATGCCAAGATGTTTTTCCCAACCACTCTTAATTCTGTTGTCTCCCCTCGATTAATTACTCCCTACTTATCCTGCCTATGACTTGTTTATACATATTTTTCATCTCCCTCATTTGCTTGTAAACTTCTTGAGGGCAAAGACTATCTTTCATTTCCCTGGGCTTAGCACAGTATCTGGTACATAGTAAGCATTTAATAAAGATTTATTAACCAAGTAGGAAATCAATAGGTAAATAAAGAAAGGGATGGCATTCTAGGCATAGAAAGGAAGGGGAGCAGAGGCTCCATAAGGGTTTCAGCAGCTAGTCAGATGAGAAGGTCCTAGGGACCTTAAGATGCAGCAGCAAAACAGCTTATAATGCATCTTCATTAATGCCATTTCCACTGATAAAGTTCTGTCTGTTTCTGATATTGAATCATTTGACAATGCCCAGGACTTTGGTGTTGAGAACTTTCTTTTCTTAGGTAGTTTTGAATGCTGAGGAGGGGAATGAGGCTTTCAGCAGCTGAAGAAAGGAGTTCTTAGAAGGGGCAAATTGTTACAGAGGTTGCTTCCCTGGTTATAGGGAAGCATCTATCTATCTATCTATCTATCTATCTATCTATCTATCTATCTATCTATCTATCTATCTATCTATCCATCCGTCCATCCATCTGTCTGTTCATCTGTCCATTCATCCATCTATCACTATGGGGCTGGTTGGAAGCAAAACTGGTTTTCTGAGGGGTATTGCCATTTCTAAGGTTGTTGGGCTTACCTGCCTGAATGCAGCAAATGCTCAGTGGTTAATATTGGTGCTGACCAGGAAAATAAAGCAAACGTCTACAATTGTATCCCACTTATCCTCCAGAAGGTGTTGTTTTAGGTCATAAAGACACAAAGATAAACCCTGCCCCCCCAAAAAAAGAGTCCCTGCCCTCAAGGAGCTTAGTCTACTGGAGGAGATATGACCTGTTCTTAGATAAGAATAAAACAAGGTAGAGAGTGATGGGGGCAAATGACAGAATTAGACAAAAGTGACCAAGAATAATTGAGTATGGAAAGAACACTGATTGGAGGGAATGGAGAGGAGTTAGTTCCTCACCTAGGTCTTCAAGAAAGAAATGGATTCTCAAAGGTAGAGAGGTAAAAGGAATACATTCCAAGAATGGGTATGGCCTGCTCAAATATATGGAAACATAGGCAAGTCATGTTAGGGGAACAGCTAATAATTCAGTTTGGCTGGAAAGTTAGAGAATATGAAGGGAGCTAGGATGAAATAAGGTGCATAGGAAGATTAGAGGTAGAATATGGAGGACCTTCAAATGTCAGACTGAGAGGTTGGATTGTATCTTGTATGTAATATGGAGTCACTGGAGGTTTTCTGAGCAAAGGAGTAAAAGACCTATGTATTAAGAAGATTATTTGGGGAGTCATGTGAAGGATGAAGGGAGGAGTCTGGAGACAGCGAAACCAGTTAGGAGACTATTATAAGAGAACAAGAGAGAGGTATGTAGTTATGTAGAAAGAGTCAACCAGAAAAGAGCAGGGCCAGACAACCTAAGGAAGGAGAGATTATGCAGGTAGAGGTGGTTGGCAATTGTGTGGAACATTGCAGAAAACTCAGAGAGAGGGAGGGTGATTGTGGGAAAAGCTGTGAGACTGAGTCAACAAGAAGTCATTTGTATACTTTGAAAGAACAGTTCCAAGAATGGTGGAGTTGGACAGCAGATTCTAAGGAATTGGAGAGTGGGTGGAGAAAAAGTGTCAGCAATAAATGCAGCCTGTTCTTTGTGTAGTTTTAACAGTGAGGGGGCAGGAGAGATAAAGGATTCTAGGGGATAATACCAAGTCATGGAAAGGTTTTTTTTTTATTGTACTTTTATTTATGTCATTAAATATTTCTCAAATATATTGACCATTAACATTCATTTTTAAAAATTTTGAATTACAAATTCTTCTCCTGAACCCTTCCCCACCCCTTGAGAAGGCAAGCAAGATGATAACAATTTTATATGTGAAGTCAATACAGTACATGTTGGAAAAGAAAACATGTTCAGAACACCCCCTCAAAAAAAGTAAGGAAAGTGAAAAATGTATACATCCATATCTGTACTCTCTGGAGGTAGATTGCATTTTTAGTATGGGTTCTTTGAAATTGTTTTGGATCATTTGCATTGAACAGAGTAGCCAAGTCTTTCACAGTTGAACATCATTACAATATTATTGTTACTGTGTACAATAATCTGATTTTGATCTCTTCATATGAATCACTTCATATGAATCTTCCTAGGTTTTTCTGAAATCATTCTCCTCGACATTTTTTATAGTACAATATTCCATCATAATCACATACCACAATTTATTCAACCTTTCCTCAATAAATGGGCATCCCCTCAATTTCCCATTCTTTGCCTCCACTAAAAAAGCTGATACAAATATTTTTGTATATATAGGTCAGTTTCCTTTTTCTTTGATCTCTCTTAAAGGTAGACCTCATAGTGACATTGATGGGTCAAAGGGTATGCACAGTTTTATAGCCATTCGGGCATAGTTCCAAATCGTTCTCCAAAGTGATTAGATGAGTTCACAATTCCACCAACAGCGCATTAGTATCCCAATTTTTCTGTACCCCCCTCTAGCATTTGTCATTTTCCTTTCCTATCATTTTAATTTGATAGGTGTGGGGTGGTACCTTAGAGTGGTTTTAATTTGTATTTCTTTAATCAATAGTTTTTAAAGCATATTTTCATGTGACTATTGATAGCTTTGATTTCTTCTTCTGAAAACTGCCTGTCCATATCCTTGGATCATTTATCAATTGTGGAATGGCTCTTATTTTTATAACTTTGGCTCATTTCCCTCTATATTTGAGAAACAAAGCCTTTATCAGAGAAACTTTCTGAAGGTTTCCCCCTCAGCTTCCTGCTTTCCTTCTATTTTTGGTTGCTTTAATTTTGTTTGTTCAAAACCTTTTTAACTTCCTATCATCAAAATTATCAATTTTCCTTCCTGTGATCCTCTCTATCTCTAGTTTGCACATAAATTCTTCCCTTAGTCATAGATCTGACAGGTAAAATTTTCCATACTCCTATAATTTACTTATGCCTAAATAATTTATCTATTTTACTGATGCTGAGTGAAATGAGCAGAACTAGGAGAACATTTTACACAGAAATAGCCACAGTGTGCAAGGACTATTTCTGATAGACTTAGCCCTTCACAACAATGCAAGGAGCTAAAACATGCCCAAAGGACTCATGGGGCAAAATGCCACATCCAAAGAAAGAATTATGGAATTGGAATGCAGAAAGAAGCAAACTATTTTCTCTTGTGTTATGTTTGGTTTTCCCCATTTATTTTAATTCTTCTATGCAACATGACTAGTGTGAAAATGTGCTTAATAGGAATATGTGTGTAGAACCCATATAAGAGCACATGCTGTCTCGGAGAGGAAGGGGAGAGGGAGGGAGAGAGGAAATTAAAGACATATGGAAGTGATTGTTGAAAACTGAAAACAAATAAATTTATTTCAAAAATAATATATCTATTTTGATTTTATCTTGATATAAAATGTCAGATCTTCATCTATGGCTAGTTTCTGACAAACTGCTTTCTAGTTTTCCCAGCAATTTTTGTCAAATGGTGAATTCTTACCCCCAAAGTTTGGATCTTTGGGTTTATCAAACACTCGATTATTATGGTTGTTTACTACTACTTATGGTATACTTACTTTATTCCATTTATACACCCCTTTATTTCTTAGCCAATACCAGATTGTTTTTATGATCACCGCTTTGTAACATAATTTGAAATCTGCTACTGCTAAGCCACCTTCTTTCACATTTTTTTCACTGATTTCATGAAAAGATTTTTCTTAAATTATAAATAATGTTTTATTCCTAAGTACATGTAAAAACAATTTTTAACATTCATTTAAAAAATTTGAGTTCTAAATTCTCTCCATCCTCCCCTCTGAGATAGTAAGCAATTTTATATAGGTTATATATGCTCAATCATGCAAAACATATTTCCATATTAGTCATATTGTGAAAGAAAACACAGACCAAGAAAAAGAACCATGAAAAAATAAAGAAAGTGAAAAATAGTTTGCTTTGATATTCATTCATACTCCATTAATTCTTTCTCTGGAAGTGGATAGCATTTTTCATCATGAGTACTTTGGAATTGTCTTGGATCACTGTGTTACTGAAAACTGCTAAGTCATTCACAGTTGATCATTATGCAAAACTGCTGTTACTGTGTACAGTCTTCTCTTGTGTCTGCTCACGTCACTTTGCCTCAGTTCATTTAAGACTTTCTATGGGAAGATTTTTAAAGATAGGTATTTAGGTTGTGTGTTTGTAGGCAGCAGAGATGTGCTAGTTTGGTTATGGAAAGAGCTCTGGAGTCAGAAAACCTGGGTTAATGTCATCAGGATCTCTAATGCTTACTATTTATTTGACCTTGGTCAAGTCACCTACACATTTGTAAAAATGAAGAGTCTGGACAAGATAAGTGAAAGCTCTAGATATAGGAACAAGTCATCCTATGTTTCTAGCCAACAGAGAAATAGAAATGGAAGAACAGAGAATTACAGATTTAGATTGGAAAGGTACTTGAGAGGCTACCACACTGTATTTTCTCTTTTTAGAGAAAAGGAAACTGAAATTAGGGATCAGCGAATAGAACTGTGTCCTGAGGAAGAGGAGAAGGGAGAGGATCATGTGCATAGAGCAGGCAATAATAAAGACCATCTTATCTTCTGACACTGGAGCAAAGAGAGGGAGGCAAGTGAAGATCTTCAGTTCTGTCTGTTCAACACTTCGCAAATCTTAAGATGTTATATTTAGCATCCTATATATTATTTGTGTATTATAGATATTATAATATATCATATGTATAATATATATTTAATATACTATATTAGTCATTTGTAATAATAGTAAAATTATGTTATCAAGATACTTTTTATCATGTTTTATCTCTTGAATTTATTTAAAAAACAATTTAAATGTGTACAAGTCATTTAGTGCATGAATACCCTTTATAACTTTATAAAACTTGACCCAGCAGGCACTAAGCGAGGGCTGGCCTGTCAGCCATGTGTCCTGTCCCTCAGGGCTCACCTAAGGCCCATTTGGGAAGATAGTTAAGAAAAGTCTATTTTTAGATTTGTATATCATCTATCACTCCTTTGACCACTAAGATCAAGCTAAGGCTATATCCCCTTTGGTTCAGAACAGAGGTTCTAGTAGGAGGTCCCTTCTTCAAACTTTATGTTTACATTAGGTATACAAGAACATTTAATATGCCTCAGTTCTAAGACTTATGTGATCCAGCCAATAAAAGGAGAATACTGCTTTTAATTTCCCTTCCATGGGTAGAGGAAACCCAAGTAAATTTCCAGGCAACATATAAACAGCATAGTGTTCACCTCAGACACAGGTGTCTCCTGTCCTTGCCTGTTTTGATGCCCTAATGTTTGTGGTGATATGGAGTGGAAGAGTATGTGCGTATGCGTGCGTATATATATATATATATATATATATATATATATATATATATATATATATATACACACTACACATACAATATAAAAACAATATATCTGTACCGAGTTCATCAGTTCTCTGGAGGTGTATAGCATTTTTGATAATGGGTCCTTTGGAATGGGGAATTGTAGTAAGCCCTGCTACATTCAGGAAGCTGTATTTCCCCTGTGAGACTGACAAAAAAAAGTAGGGTCCTTTGAGAAAAAAATCCCAAACTACAGCAAGTCAGGGTGAGTTCTGTTACTGGGTAGCCCAAAATGCAGAATGAATGGGTCACATCACCACACTCCCCAAGAAACAAAAGGACAGATTTAGAGCTCCCCATGAGTGTGTCCTAGGGCCCCCAAAGCCCATTCTTGTTTGAATCATTTCTGTCTTTGCAATTTTGCACATTTTTGAAAGATCTGGAAACCAAAAGGTGTGCACCTCACAGACTCTTCTTTTAAAAGAGGTGGGTCTCCCTCCAAAAACAAGAAAGGTTTGTAGTTCCATTAAATGTCTTTTCTTATGCATTTCATTCAGTTAAATGAACAGTAGCCTTACAAATGGCAGGGGATTAAATTGATATAATGTAGGAATGGGGTAGAATCATCTGGAGGCTTTTGAAGTAACATAATGTACTTTGATCAGCCTTGGATGAGAACTGTAATATACCTGTATTTATGTTGATTCTAAATAGAAATTGTGCAAACAGAGAAAATGTAATTTTTTTGCAGCCTTCCTGTTGAAATTAAATAGCTATCTACATTAAGTAATGGAACAATTTCCAAGTAATGAGTTGAGTACAGCTTTTGAACATATGCATCCTTTAGTACCTTATAATAAGAGCATTTTTGGTCATTAATTTGCATTCTGATTGCCCAAGTGCACCATGACATGGGCTTTCTAGATTATTCTGTTGGTGAAGGGCATTTATTTTTAGTCTGAGAAAAAAATCACCTTTGTTATGTTTATTGCCTTAATGCAATTGCCTTAATTGCATCACAAGAACAAGAAAAAATAAGCAAAATAAATACCTCCTCCTTTCTATCCATCTCCTAACATGAAGAATACACAAATAAGGTTTGCCTGCTCTCTGGAACACTTATTGTCACTTTCGTCTGGGAGCCATCCTTCTTGGATGGCCCCAAGTATCTACTGCAATCAGCTGGATACCCATCAGCTGGTATCTATCGGTTACTGAGAGCCATTAATAACCATTGAGAAGCAAAGCACTTTGGCCATTACAAAGCACTATATATTGCTTTTGTACATTTTAATAGCATACTCAGTACATTGACAAACCATGTACAATGAAAACCATGCTGACCTTGAGATCTCTGGACCTGAGCTTGAATACTGACTTTGACCCTCACTGCCCAGGGAGTGTTGGGAACATCACTTCATGTCGTTGACCTTCAATTTCTTCATCTGTAAAATGAAAGGTTGGACTAAGTGTTTTCTAAAGTCCCTTTCTACAATTCTGTGATAATAAGATGATAGTCATAATATAATAATGGACATTGATATAGCATTTTAAAGTTTGCAAAATCCTTTGTATATGTTATCTTATTTGAAATGTAGGAGATAAAGAGTACAGGAATTAATGTGCCCCCCTTTTTTGGTAAGTGGAACTCAGAAAGGTTAAGGAAAAGTATGATACAGTAGGAAAAGCATTTGGGGATCAAATTCTGACTTTGGTGCCTATGAGTAGCATTGCTTTACTCTTGGGATCTTGCTTTCCTCAACTATAAAATGATGAGGTTGGACAAGATGGCTTTAGGAAGTAGCATCTGGCTCTAGATCTGTGATTACATAATCAATAATCACATGGCTAGTAAATGTCAGAGCAGGATTAAAACCCAGGTCTTCTGTACTCTTTGATACAGAATTTTATCCATCGCATCATGTTTCTTTATCTCCCTCAAGAGCACTATACACAGTTCTGGTCACATAGTTTGTAACAATAGATATTCAATAAATACATAAATAAACTTAATAAATGTGAGGAATTTGATGAGATCAGAGCAAGGAGGAGATACAGCTTACTCTACAATGGAAAGAATGAGATTCAAAGTTAGAGGATCTAAATTCACATCCCAGCTTTTCTATTGACAACATGACTTTGGGCATCTCGCTTAACTACCCCGGGCCTCAGTTTCCTTATCTGCATTGAATGAGATGGCCTCAGAAGTCCCTTCCAGCCTTCTATCTATGAACTTGTTCTACTGAGACATTATTCTGTGTTGCTATGTGAAGGAGAATCTTCTGAAAGTGCATTTAAGACACATGAAGCATGCTCAAATGTAGGCACCATTAAAATAATTTACTGTTCCCTTAGTAGATCTCTAGAAATACACTCTTTTGGATTGAGGACAGCTCTTCTTTTGGGCAGCTAGGTGGTAGGTACAGTGAATAGATTGCCAGACCTGGAGTTAAGAAGACTCTGCCTCAGTTTCCTCATCTGTAAAATAAGCTGGAGAAGGAAATGACAAACCATTCTAGTATCTTTACCAAGAAAATCCAAAATGGCATCATAAAGAATTGGACATGACTAACATGACTGAACAAAAGCAATTTGGGTACTTAGGGTCAAGAGCCAGAAATTTACCCTCAAATCAATTTTCAAGGGCAGCTAGGTGGCACAGTGGACACAGTGCCAAACCTGGAGTCAGGAAGACTTATTTTCCTGAGTTCAAATCTGGCCTCAGATAATTCCTAGCTGTGTGAGCCAGGACAAATCACTTAATTCTGTTTAACTCAGTTTCCACATCTGTGAAACAAGCTGGAGAAGGAAATGACAAATCACTCTAGAATCTCTGCCAAGAAAATTCCAATCAGGGTTAGGAAGAGTCTGACACAACTGAACATGGAACAACACCTCTCCTTTATTGCTAGAAGACCATTTAAGGAATCATGTAGAGCATCTTGAACCAGGTGGGAGTTGAGGAAATGAGAGTAGGCAAGAATGATCCCACCTGGATTCTAATCTGAGCTCTCCTATCCATAAAGATTACCCCTTGAAAGCCACTCTCCTGTCCATAAAGATTACCCCTTGAAAGCCACAGGCGTTTCCCTACGTGAATGTTGGCTACCAAGTGTAAAAGGAGGAACGCTCATTGGAGTGGGTGAGGTTTAGATTCAGTAGCTGACATTTTTTTTTTTTATGAAATGAAATACATGTGCTTGTGTGTATGTATTAAGCATCCTACATTTCCCAAGGAAATCATTTTATCAGGAAAATCCTGGAGCCTTCTATGTATATGACTAATGTTTTTGTGTATTTGCTTGTTTTTCTCTAGATCTATGATTTCACTGGTGTAGGGGAAACTCTTTTCCTTAGTGCAGAACAGCAGTCTTTTGTAATATATAGTCTTGGAGAGTAGCTGAGCCACTGAGAATTGAAGTCAGCCTCTCAGCAAGCATATATTAAACAGGACTTTGCTGAATGCTGAGGATTCAAACAAGCAGAAGGACAGATAAGCCCTCAAGGAGCTTATATTCCAAAGTGGGAAGGAAGACAGCCCCAAAGGAGCTGAAATTGGAGTGATTTGCCATGGGTCATGCATCCAGTCCGATCTGAGGAAGAACTTGAAGCCAGCCAGGTCTCCCCAATTCCAAGCCTGGCCCTCTGCTCAGTGGTGATTTTTATTCTGCTTATCAGTCAGTGCTTCTTCAAATGAGCTTTTCTGACCTTTTTTTAAAACCATATTCAGCCAGTATTTTACTCTCTTTGCCCAGGCTGCTGAAATGAAGCACATTGTTTTCCTTGAGGATACCATTCAAAGTCAATCATGACCTTTACAATGACTAATAGTCTTTACGAAGCTTTAATTGTGATTTTTTTTCTTTTGAGAAGTGGGTTGAGCAGAATAGGATCAGTCAGTTTTCATATGTCTTTTGTATCGGGGAATCAATAAAAACTGCCGCCTTTTGTTGATGCTATAGGAGGTTTTATGTCGATGACAAGGGATTTGATTTAATATTCTCTTTAAATAAGATCAACACCGCTGCAGTTGTAAAATCTTCGAAAAACTGCCAAGCCCATCAATATGGTATGAAACAAAAAGTTAGCAGCTCAGGATAAATTAGCACATGTGGCATGTCTTTGGGAAAGGTGGTAGATATTTATGGGCATGTGTTAAAATAGATACGTTTAGAGATATGTTTGTGCTCTTTAAAACGCACATAGGAAATGCAAGAAGGTAGCTTTCATTAATGTGGCCTTGCAAACTGCAAACTTTCTTTGTGGACGTTAATGATTTTCATAGAGCCATTTGGGATGTGGTGACATGATATAAACAGGTATTTATGATCTGTGGTAGAATCTATAGGGAGTATGGATTTATAGTTAAATGGTAAAGTGGGAATGAGGCTGGCTGTTATTGACAAAGCCCCTGGAATCTATATCATGTTCGTTTCCCTCATTCTCTCTCACACACACACACACACACACACACACACATATACACACACACACATACACACACACACACACACACATACTGTCTCTCTTTCTCTTTCTGAGGATGGAGTGTCAGTGTTGGCTGGGGCACCTGTTTTGCACGGAGTGGGGGGGGACTTTGCCTTTTCTCAGCTAGCAGCACCAATCAGAGATAAGGCTTCTCCCCATGAAAATGGAGGCCATTGCTAACATGTTTGCTGTGGTGCAAGGGGGAATATCTTGCAAAGTCTATTGGTTGGTTTTGTTTTTTTTTTTGTGTGTTATCATTAGGCGATTGCTGACAATTCAAGATCTTTCCCTTCATGCTTCTTTCATTGCTTTCATTGCTTGCTTGTTTCACTGGAGGCAATGAGACCTGGAGGGTGCAGGTAGGATTTTATAAAGTGCCTCAGGGGATCAGACAGGGATTATCAGAGCAGGAGTAACCATGGGCCACTATAGTACAACAGTGCTAAGTAAGTTATATGCTAAGTAGGTTATATTATGGTTATAGCTAGAGCTTTAAATAAGAATTATTTCCCCTAAGGCAAAAATGGTTGGGAGAGGATAGTGTAAAAGAAGTGCAGAGGACAGTCTGGTGGGGTGAACGTAGCAGCTGAGCTCAGTAGGAAAGTAGTGGATGTAGTAGTAGGGGCAACTCATCCCCCTCTCTTCTCTTATCCTTCATAGGTTCATCAACCTCCTACCTTTCTCGAGGTTCACCTTTCTTCCCAGTCCCATAGAAGTGTGGACAGGAAGCACCTCCTTGGAAGGAAGCATGCCCCTTCACACCATTTTGGTGTCTGGGACAAAGCTCTAATTGTCCTGCTCTAGTTGCAACTCTGGTTACATTGCTAATAAGACCAATAGGAATCATAGTAGTGGAGTAAGGTTAGTCAAGATTCAAGGTCAAGTGATCTAAGTTCAACCAAGTTTTATTCAGGCAGGCTGGGCTACAGTAGAGCCAGTAATAACATCAAAAACTCCAAGCAGGTTGAGTTGACTGGGATCCCTTGCTAAATAAGACCCTTGAGGTATCAAATATATCTCCTCTGATTCATCTGAATCTGAGGTTCCTTGGATTAAGTGATGCTCTGAGTGTATTTCAGAGCCTCTGGCATGGGGTGGGGGGGGGGAGAGAGAGAGAGAGAGAGAGAGAGAGAGAGAGAGAGAGAGAGAGAGAGAGACAGAGAGAGAGAGAGACAGACAGAGACAGACAGAGACAGAAAGACAGAGACAGAGACAGAGAAACCATACTTAGTGAATAGATTTGAGTGTTACACTGACTTTATTGAGGGGACCCTGGGAGGGATACTTAACAGATAATAGTACTTAATACGTGCTTTTCGATTGATTGATACAAATACACCTAATTTGCCAGAATCAACCTCTGACCCTTTGGGATATTCATTTCTAGTCTCTGTAACCTGGTTATCCTTTTGGATAGGCATCCTAGCTGTGGAGAATCCCGAGATCTTTCTTGGAATAATTGATTCTATCAGGCATGTTCCCTGGAGTCTTCTATCTTTTCTTTCTTTCATTCCTGGCTTGGAGATCCCTTGGCATGGATCCTTTTCAGCTTGTCTAATCAGCTGACCCCCTTCTTCCTATTCCCAGGGAGATTTTTGTTCTTGGCGGTGATGGTGGTAGTGTTTTAAATAAAGAATTTTGCTCAAAGATTCCATGATGAGGCTTTTCCAATTAAATGAAAAAAACATTTATTAAATGTTTGCCTAGCTTCTCAGTGCCAGACATAGTGCTAGGTTTCTGGGGATACAAAGGACAAATACAAGCTGGACTCTGTCCTCAAGGATTTTGCTTCCTACTTGTGGTCAGGTTTCCTCTTTGTCTTTACTAGTGCCAACTGGTTAAGTCTTCTCTTTTTAGTTTGTCTATTATGTCCTTGGACATTAAGTCAACAGGTGACACTTGTCAATGCTCACTAATTGCACAGTGATACCCAATTAACCTTCAGAATTCCAAATTACCCAAGATCTGACCCTCTCTAATCTTTTTTCCACTTTATCTTCCTTTTCTACTTGCACCTTTTTCCACTCCCTTTTTGTCATCTGATAATCATTTCCATCTGCCTACAGTGGAGAGATGGGGAACACTATCAAATTAGGAACTTAAAAAGAATCTTTGCAATAAAGATTTGGCTAGAAAAGACCTGAATCCATTGACTGAAAAGTTTAAAGGCTTAGCCAAAGCAGTCATTTAATGGTAAAAGTCATGTCATCATTAGTTACTATGATCTACTATCCTAGGAGCTCTCCTTGCCTTATCTTTGGGCCAGCTTATTTGTCTGTATCTTAGGTCTCTATTATTCTCTACAGCCAGGTAGAAATTAAAGCATTCAAATCCAATTCCATTTGTTTTGTCTGAATAATATCAAAACTCTTGTGTTGGGGAACAGAAACACTGGACTAAGAGTTCCAGTTTTCATCTGGAGACTTTGTGTTGTGTAGATAAAGTATGAAATGACAAAGGGGCTAGGGCCAGAGATGGCTCAAAACAGTCTGAGGCATCCCTGGGACCAGGATTCATTGACCTTGAAGGGTGTTCAATTCAACTCCTTCCTTTTCCTTCTCATTTGCCCAAGAGGATAGATGGCAGGACAGTTAGCACTTCTTAGAATATGCCGGTTAGGCAGATTTCCTTTTCAGTAAAGATTTTACAGCTTATGTTTAATGTTCTTATATTAAATTAGATTTTTGTTAAGATTGTATAAAAGGAACTGGCAGTAATATGATTACATGTTCTGATCTTCCCTTCCCTTCGCCTTTCTCTTCCACTTCCTTCCTCCTTTCTTTCCTTCTTTCCTTCCTTCCTTCCTTTTTTCTTTCTTTCTTTCTTTCCTTTCTTTCCTTCTCTTTCTTCTTTCTTTCTTTCTTTCTTTCTTTCTTTCTTTTCTTTCTTTCTTTCTTTCTTTCTTTCTTTCCCTTCCTTCCTTCCTTCCTTCCTTCCTTCCTTCCTTTCTTTCTTTCTTTCTTTTCTTTCTTTCCCTTCCTTCCTTCCTTCCTTCCTTCCTTTCTTTCTTTCTTTCTTTTCCTTCCCTTCCTTTTCTTCTTTCTTTCTTTCTTTCTTTTCTTCTCTTCCCTTCCTTCCTTCCTTCCTTCCTTCCTTCCTTCCTTCCTTTCTTTCTTTCTTTCTTTTTCCTTCCTTCCTTCTTTTCTTTCTTTCTTTCTTTTCTTTCTTTCTTTCTTTCTTTTCTTTCTTTCTTTCTTTCTTTCTTTCTTTCTTTCTTTCTTTCTTCCCTTCCTTCCTTTCCTTCCTTCCTTCCTTCCTTCCTTCCTTCTTTCTTTCTTTCTTTCTTTCCCTCTCCTTCTTTCTTTCTTTCTTTTCTTCTTTCTTTCTTTCTTTCTTTCTTTCTTTCTTTCTTTTCTTTCTTTTTCTTTCCCTTTCCTTCCTTCCTTCCTTCCTTCCTTCCTTCCTTCCTTTTCTTTCTTTCTTTCTTTTCCCTTCCTTCCTTCCTTCCTTCCTTCCTTCCTTCCTTCCTTCCTTCCTTCCTTCCTTCTTTCTTTCTTTCTTTCTTCTTTCTTTCTTTTCTTTCTTTCTTTTCCTTCCTTCCTTCCTTCCTTCCTTCCTTCCTTCCTTCCTTCTTTCTTTCTTTTCCTTCCTTCCTTCCTTCCTTCCTTCCTTCCTTCCTTCCTTCCTTCCTTCCTTCCTTCCTTCCTTCCATTTAGAATGTCTAGTTTTTACTCTGCTATTCAGGGATGGCTTTTCCTTTCTCCAAACCATACTCCATCAACTGAGAGACTTATATTTTTTCTGTAAGACAGATTACCAGCTGAGTGCAGACAGCAAGTTGACATGACCAGATCAAAATGCTTTGAATTTTGAAAATGATTCCCCTCTCTTGGTTACTGTGCCCAGTGATGAAAGCAAAGTTGTTGTCATCATGCAAACAGTACCATATCCACAGCAGACCATTTCCAATTAGAAAACTTAAGATTTATATAAGAAATGACCTGGAGCAGTGAGATGTTAATGGTGACGCTCAGGTAATGGGGATTTCTGTTTTAAGGTTTGGAATCTTTTCCACCTGTAGTTATAAGAAAATCATTGCACATTTTTTGTAGCTTGTAGTTCATCTTAGCAAGTTTTTCCCCACTTACAATAGCAGCACCCAAAGCTATGGAAATGGTGAGCACCGAGTTCTTATGGTATCCTCAGGATAACTTGAACCTTACAAAAGCTTCCATAGAAAAGAGGTCAGTTGAGTAAAAAAATCCAAGCACCATCCTCACTTCCTTCTCCCCACCAAACCCTGAGTGATCAAATTTTCAATTGAGTTTTTCTTGTTAGCCAAGAACAGCCTATAAACTTAGCTCCTCACTTATTCAGGAAGGTGGATATTGAGGCAGTGAGAAACTATTAGAAGTCAAGAAGAGAGACAGATAGACAGACAGAAATCTAATGCCCAGCAGGTACCAAGGGAATAATTACAAGGCCAGGGCAGATTTTCTGAAGTAGGAATATATGGCTGCCCAGATGATATATCTGGGATGGGGCTGCCAAGCAGACTTTATCTCTCCTAGAACTTAACTTAGCATTGATCACTATACTATTGTATCTTTATTCTTTTGGATCTTAAACATAATATTAATAATAATGACTGTAGGCAAAATGTGTAATTTGAGTGTCAGTTTTCTCATCTGTAAAGTAAGAATAATAGCAATACCTCTAATAGCTACTCACTGGGACTGTTGTAAGAATCAAATATACGACTCTAAAGAAGTTTGTAAACTTTAAAAGTCTATTTAAAATCCGTTATTATTACTCAACTCTCTCTTCTCACCATTTTGAATAGAGTTCAGATATGATCCTCCTATTTTTTCTTTTAAATGTTCTATGAACTTTTGCATATGTAGATAAAATAATTGCTTTTTATAATTGAATTAAATATTATAATATAAGGCAGTCTTCTATAGGCTTCCTGATAGCATCCTCACAACAATTCTGGTAACTGACAGGATGATTGGAATGATGTGAATTTCATCCTGTTGCAACATGAATTTGTTTTCTTCTGCTCTTCTCTGTATATTGAAAAGTTTTGTTCCATGTAGTTTAGAGATTATTAATATTTGAAATGGTAACAAATTAAAAACACTCTTAACATTTTATGGATCAACATTAGGTCTGGGCGATTTGACAATAGTTTGCTCTGTGATTATGCTCTAGGTCTGGTATGCTTTCAGAACTATTTTAAGTATTGTTAATATTGAAATATTATTAATATAGGGATTTCTTAGCTTTCAGTCTGTGCAAGTTAGTGAGCTTCTGATGTATCATTGTTACCTCTCAGGCTATGTCTTGGTAGGAATTTTTTAGGTACTAAGTTTGATAGGCTGCAGAAATGTGTTGCATAGTTTCTAGGAGTGACTTGAATAGCCTTCAATAATCGGTAAGTTTAGATTTCTTAAAAATAACCTTTTTGTTGTTCCTGGTGTTGATGGTCCTGAATTGACATAATAAGTTTCTCTGTCATCCTAATCATATCCATTTGATCAGTGTTTCTTTTGTGACAAAAGGTTGGGACGTTGCCCAGGGAGGACCTTTTGATGGTAATATTTGATCTTAATCATTTCAAAGGTTCCATCTGGAGGTTTACTTCAGTTTCCATTTGAAAAGTCCAAAGGGATGTATTCCTACCTGTTGTCACAATTTATTATTGCTCAGTGAAGTAGCATTTACTTATTTCAAAAGTTTTACTACATGTATTTTTTTTTACTTGTCACATGCTCTAGGAATGTCTATGAATCCTCTTCCTTCTTTTTACTCTTTCTATAGCTGTCCGAGGGTGATGTGCCCTGTGTTTCATTAATATTGCATGGGCTTTTGTTAGGATACTTTCCAAATCAGTAATGAACCATTTTACAGTTCTGAAATTGTTCATTAGGATTGATATTATGGAGGTATTAATTGCTTTAAATGTGTTCTTTACATTAAGTTTTGATTTCAGAATGCCAGTAAGTCTCTTAACATATTCAACCATAGCTTCTTCTTGAGAGTTATATGCTTGATGTATTTTGCTTAATGGAGGCTAAAGTATTTGTAAGTACCACCTTCATCCATTGGCTCAACTTGACCTCTGGGCTCAAGCTTGAGGTTTTCAGTTTGTATCTTTCTTTGGCCTGCATTAAGAATTTTATACTTAGCAAGACTAAATGACATTTTAATATTCTTGGAACAAGATTCTACAAGATGAAGGAGCTGTTTAAAGTGTGTGTATGTGGAACCATATAGAGCCTGATGTCATCCACATACATCAAGTAATTAATAAGATGTTTTGATTCTTTTAATTTGAAAAGCTCACTTAGTTCTATTTTAGAGAGATGACAATGGATTAAAGGCAGATTCTTAGTGGGTTTAATTTGTAGCCTTGAATTAATCAACAAAACCTTTTTAAATATTTACTATAAGCCAAGCATAGTAGAAAGCATGGAGTATACAAAGAAAAAATGAAAACCCTTCCTCCCCTCAAAGAGCTTACATTTTCATAGGGAAAGCTATATGTATAGAAACACATACACACACACAGTAGAGTCAAGGTAACTTTGGAGAATCTCCCCAAGGTAACAAGGGGAAGGCACTAGCAGTCGGGGGCACAGGAAAAAAGACCTTAAACAGAAGGTGGTATTTGAGTAAAGTATTAAAAGAAGACAGAAATTCTAAAAGGTAGAAATAGGGAAGGAGAGAGTTCCAGACCCAAGGGACAACTGGTAGATAGACTGCTGTGTGTGAGGAAGAGGAAGTAGTAGACCATACAGCTTGAGTGTAAAGAGCATGGACAAGGGTAATGTATAAGAACACTGGCACAGTGGATAGAACTCTAATATGTTAACTTATTATTTTTATGTATCAGTCTTGTGACTTCATTGATATAAGGAATTTCTTGTATAGAAACTCCCACCAATGCAGATCAGCCCCTGCTCAGCAAATTATAGACTTTAAGAGTTACTTGGGGCCCTTTGAGGTTAAGTGACTTGCCCAGGCTCACAGTCAGTGAATTTCAACCCAGGTTTCCTTGATTCCCAACCTAGTTTTTCTTCACCATGCCTTCCATATAGTAGACAATTAATGTAAATTGAATTGAGATGACAGCAAGGAAGTGAGGGGGAGGGAGATTTGGTTGGAGTAGTGGGAGAAGCAAAGGAATGCTGAACAGAAATGAGCATGGTGTTGTGGGTGTACAGCACTTGGAGTCATGGGTGGTTCTTGGGTTGCAGTAAAAGCAAAAGTTTATAGAGAAAGTTGAGGTCATATTGTGGTGAGCCTTGGATGATAAGAAATGAAATTCAGACTTAGTTTCATAGAATCTTAGAGCTGGGAGATAGCTTAAAGATCACTGAATGCAACGCACTCATTTACAAGTGAGTAAACAGCCCTGGAGAGATGGATTACTTGCCAAAGATTAAGCCTCTAGATGGTAGCCCAGCCAGATCTGGAGACCCCGTTGTACCTCATTGGCAGAAAGGTAAGCTCTCCTGGTTTCCGTCTACAGTTCCTCCATGAGGAAATCTGTTATGGCGCCTTGCCATTGGAACCAGTGAGCTCATGCAGCTGTTTCTGCCGAGCGCGTTGAAAGCCCTTACTTAATGGCCAGGCTCCCCAAACGAGTGAAGCGTGGGTCATATGAAAATGTTAGTTTGGCCTCCCCTGCTTCCTTCAGCCTACGACCTCATGCCAGGTATTCCTTATTTCTATTTGCTAAATGTTAGTTGAAACAAAGGACTGTTTTGTTAGGATTGTGTTTCCCTGTGGAAAAGATTACTTTAGGCACATTTTACGAAAATGCTTTTAGAAAGAATTTTGTGTGAGTTGAAAACAGAGTGAAGGAAAGCAAATGTCTTGATGGCTTTTTATTACAATAAAAACTGTAGCAAAAGCTCTCTCTTCCCTCCCTATCCCTCCCCCCCCCCCCAGTCAACTCAAACAAACCTCTGTCTGTGGGAGGACAGCAGGAAGAGAGATAGGGGAAATGGTATATTTTTTAGGTCCTACATCCTAGAAAAGTAGCTGTCATTGATATATCCTAGAGTCTGATGGGGGAATGGGAGGGATGGAAGGAGCAAAGGACCACAGAGGTCATTACCAGAGATAGCAAAGTTATAGCATTGGCTATAGAAATGAAGGTTTGTCAAAGGAAGATTTTGCCTTTAGATACAAGGGAAATTACTAAAAATCCCTAAAAATATAAGTGTATATTTGAGGAGAGGGGCTATGGGGAGTAAGCAAAGATCCAAATGGTAAAATCTTTTTTTTAATTGACTTTTAACATTGGAGTGCTTTTCTCAAATATATTTAGATTTGCATTCTGATTAATGACAAGGGGCTCTTATAAGAGATGTGCCAATTATGCAGGAACAACTCCTTCCCCCCAATTTTTATCCTTAGAGTGAAGCTTTTTGACTATCAGATAACTGCCTTGGCAGCTGGAAGTCTATGGATGTACTGGATATGGTAGGAAAAAGTGTGTGGCCTACAGATTTTATCTCAGGGACCCCTTCTGAAAAGATGTTCCTGAATTATCTGTTGAATCAGCCAATGAAAAAATATTTATTAAGTATGTATGTGTCAGGCATTGTGCTAGGTACTAGAAATCACTCCGATGGCCAAGATTTGTAGGGACCAGTAGAAAAGAGCAAGATACCTTAGAAGGATTCCAGTGAAGGGGGACCACATGTAGCCCTCTAGGTCCTCAAGTGTGGCCCTTTGACTCAATCCAAACTTCACAGAACAAATTCCCTTAATAAAAGAATTTGTTCTACAAAACTTGAACTCAGTCAAAAGAGTGCACCCAAGGACCTAGAAGGTTGCAGTAGGACCTAGGCAGTAAGAGAACTAATGTAGATAAACAGGGTAGTCACCTAGGGTGCAACATGCCAGGGGAAAAACAAGAGACAATGGATTTTTTTTAAGGTAATGCACATATCTCAGTGCCCCCAAATCCCACTCTTTACATCAGGCAGACAGGCATTTTATTTTGTGGGCAATGAGAGTGTCTCTGTTCCAGTAAACCCTAAAAGCCTCCACAGGACAATAACCCAAAGGTTTGTATGGTGGGGTTACTACCATTTTCAGACCTTGACTGAGTGGCTGAATATCTTCTCCTGGGTTGGCTACTAGGATTTAGAAATCTTCTGTCCTGAGGCTGTTCATTGCATTTATGGGGTAATGGAAAATTTCATAGTGGTAATATTAATAACCATAGCTTACATTTATATAGCACTTTAAGGGATATAGAACCCTTTACATATGAATAGTCAATAAACATTTATTAAGTGGCTCCTATGTGCCCAGCCAGGTGGCACAGTGGATAGATTGCTAGACTTGGAGTCAGGAGGAGTTCAAATCTGGCCTCAGATACTTACTAGCTGTGTGACTCTAGGTAAGTCTCTTAATGCTGTTTGCCTCAGTTTTCTCATCTGTAAAGTGAGCTGCAAAAGGAAATGGCAAATTACCCCAGTATCTTTGCCAAGAAAACTGCAAATGAGGTCACAAGAGAGTCGAACTCAATTGAAAATGGCTAAACAATGTATGTGCTTAGTGTGCTAAGTGCTGGGGAGACAAATAAGAGAAAGACAGTCCCTGACCTCAAAGAACTTGTAATCTGAGAAAAGATAATACACAAAAAGAAGCCAAAAAGGGGTTGGGGACCCAGTGAGTGCTTACTGAAGGATGAAAAGGAAGCAGAGTAGCTGATAGAAAATGAAGAGTTTAGCTGGAAAGTTCTGAGATCTCTGTCAAGGAAAGCTTTAGGGGGAATTTATTGCTCCTTCTTCCATGTCTCCAATCAGATGGGGGAAATATCTGAGGGTGCTGAGAAGATGCTGAGCATCAAAGCTGAATCTGTCTCCAGAATGATGGGATTTCAGGGGATGGGTTTAACCTGGGGGAGGCACTATGTTGGGAATATCTATGTATCTATCTATCTGTCTGCCTGTCCATCTATATCATAAGGTTCACTGATTTGCCCAGGGTCCCATAGCTAATAAATGTCTGAAGCAGGATTTGAACTCAGGTCTTCCTGATTTCCTAATCCAGAGCACTATCCATGATGCTATCTATTTGCCTCACTCTACCTGGTCTTCAGGATGCAATTTTACTCTCAACTAGACAGATGGACGTTGTTCTTCCTTTTCAAATATTTTCATATTTTACTCTCCTGACCACTTTAAAAGATCTACATAGTACCTAGCTGTTCTTCCTTCCTCACCCAATGCAAGAAGCAGTAGGGAATCTGCGTGGGGCCCTCTGAAGCTTGGGGGCTACCACTCTGACAGCTGTAGTGGAAGCATGAGTATCACTCCTTAAGTATATGAAGTGGAAGAAGGAAAGAGTTCCATTCAGCAAATACCTGTGTGCTTTAGGACACAATGAGTGGGAAGCAATCTCTGTTCTCGAGAAGCTTATATTCTACTAGGTTAAATAAAAGGGATGGATAGAGGGATGGGGTATTGTCACCCCTCCCACCCCACCATGGCAGGTAGAGTGCTAGTCCTCAGGAAAACCTCAGTTCAAATCTATGCTTAAACACTTAATATCTATCTGACCCTGAGCAAGTCAGACCTATCATCTGCTTCAATTTCTTCATTTATAAAAAGGGACCAATAATTTCACCTAACTTCCAAGGTTGTTGTAAGGATAAAAATGAGATAGTATTTGCAAAGCACTTTGCAAACCTTAAAGCACCATGTAATTGTTAGCTATTGTTACTATTAGCTATTATTTCTCAAATACCCTGGCTGGATGAATTCACTTTCCCCTCTTTAGATTTTCAATAAAGCACTTTAAAGCATATGTAAAGCAGAACACTTTACATATGGATGAGCATGGCCTTCTGTAGAACCTGATTTTGAATGTGATCTGAGGCTGGAGACCAGTCCTCCGTGTTATCCTGTAAGGTTTTGGTTTTTCTCTCCTTTTTTTTCATTCTTTTAAAGCAGAAACTTTTGTTTGGCTTCTTAAATCTGGGCACGGAATCTTAAATTAAAAGCGTGGTGCCTTGGAAGGACCGTTGATTATAAGTCAGAAGGCTTGGGTTCAAATCCTGCCTCTCTTACTACTTATGTGTCCCTAAGACAAGTCATTTGAACTTCTCGGGGCCTCAGTTTCTCCATCTATAAAATGAGAAGGCAGGATGAGATAGCATTGAAAATCTCTTCTAGCTCTCAATCCATGATCCTATGATCTAAGTTTTCTGAACCTTCTCTAAGAGAGTATGGGTAATTTCAAATTCATCCAAGTAATCCTCTATTTGCTTCCTTCTGGAGACAAATCAGTTCCCTCATATACCCTGAAGTTGCTTCAGGGATCACAAATACCTCTGCTTCAACTCCTAATCCCAAATACCTGTGAATCTCTACTATTTCCTTTTTATATTATAGCATCTGGAGTTTTGGTTCCTAGTGTCAACCATTGAGAAGTCGCCTATGAAGAGAAGGGCTACAATCCATCCATCACCTCTCAACTGTGGGGATTTGTATAGCTTCCTGGTGTGTCCCCAGGGGAGTAATGAGTGGGTTGGACTCATGAGTAGGCAGCTAGCTATGGTATTGGAGAAGGTACCTAGAAGGGTAGTGGTTCAGTGCCTTCCACCAAAGTAGTAACTATTCTAGTGACTTGAGTCATTTTGGGTGGCTCCTGATGGTGGAGATTGAGGAAGCTGAGAGGAGAGAAGTTCTGGTATGACAAAAGGTTGCTCAACCAGACCATTTTCACCATTTTGCCTCAGATCAGCCTTGGCTAGAATGATGAAGGGTTTTCATGATGGACAGCACCATAGTCCCAAGTGGAAAATGGGATACATTCAATGTGAAGCTGCTCAGGAATCCCCTCTCAGTCTCCTATACTGAAAAGACAGAGATGACTGATGCACTTCCTAGGAAGCAGCTGTGAATTTGAAATAAAATTTTAGGTGAATTCCAGTGGAATTAACACCAGCCTGGGCCTGGGAAGAATGATTTTTGCAAAGAATGGAGTTATAGTATTCAGAATGAATTACAGGATGGGCAATATGTGATTTACCGCCTATTGTAAATATAACTTCACACATGGTGTATTTCTGCTGTGTGAGTTAGTTATTAACTGCAAAAAAGGGGGAATTCATTTACAAGACGTGCCCATTTTTTATGAGGTAAGGCTGCCTGGAGATACATGGCATTTTAAAGCAAACAAATTCCTGGGAGAGTCCGAGCTTACCACCCAAGAATGTGGCAAGGAATAAAAACATTTACACCAGTTTAATATGAATGGTTGAAAAAAATTTATATTGCACATTGAACATGATATATGAAACCATAACCTACTCTAGTGTAGTAAGCAACGGAACCATTCCCGTAACAGATTACGATTCGAGTTGACATTATTCTGAATCTTTTCGATCTTCTCTTGCCAAGTGCTGGAGACTGTCAGGAAAACCCAGCCAGATACATACATACTCTTGGCCTGGGGGTTGGGAACACAGATGAATCCTGAAGGCAGAGGTTACCCAGTGATCCCCAGGGCTGAAAACGATGATGAAAACCAAACAATGACAGCAAATGTAAACAGTCAGGACTGCCACGATGTCAAGGTAGAGACAAATGGAGGAGGGAACTTCCCTGTCTCTTCCTCTCTGCTGTTCTCTTTCTTGTCTTTGGGGAAGACACCATGTATGCTATTTCCTTGGATAGAAGAAAGAGGACCACGTGATACTAATCCACTCCACCTTGTGTCTTCATCTACCTCAAAATTCTTGATTAGTTTTAAAAACAAAGGTAGATCTTGACTTCTCCTTTAATGCCTTTGGGTTCCATTTGGAAGGAACCATTTCAGGACACTGTAGAATCATGAGGACTATAGAGCTCTGAAAGTCACCGTAGTGAACATTAAATCTAATACCTTCATTGTATAGGGAAAGGATACTGAGACACGAGAAAGTTGCATGATTTATCTCAAATCACAGAGATTGAGCTAGGAACTAGAATGACAGGATTTCTACTTATTGTTCTTTTTGCTCAACCACATATCATCTCTATATGTCTTCTATTTATTTGAACTTAAAAAGCAAAATTTTTTTTTCTTGGGCAATTGAAAGTAATCTCCGCTCCTTTTATTTGTAATAAATATGTGCTCTTCATGGACACAATAAAAATTGTAATGTTAAGACTTAGACATAATAAGAAGTTGATGCGTTCATGTTAGTTTGGATTGGACTGGATCCCATGAGGTTCAGGTCCCCATTATTGGGAATGAAGACCTATGTGTGAAATGGTCACACTATTCATTACACTGTATTTTCCTGTATATTTCCATATTGGCTAGAAAAAATGATCCTATTTTATACAAGTATAACTTCAGATAATATGATTTGGAATATATACACATACTTCACAAGATTTTGTGATTTGCACTATTTGGGACTTTGCTCCGTATGTTAGAATATGGAATATTTTTCTTTGCATCCCTGTTGTCTAGTACGGGGCCTTTCTCATAGTAGGTCTTTAGTATAAACTTACTGGATTAAATTGTGTTGAGTTGGACATTACCAATACAGTAAAATTGAGAGCAGAGATTATTTAATTTCTGTCTTTGTTTCCCCAGAACCTAACAGAGTTTCTCATAGTAGGTCTTTAGTATAAACTTACTGGATTAAATTGTGTTGAGTTGGACATTACCAATACAGTAAAATTGAGAGCAGAGATTATTTAATTTCTGTCTTTGTTTCCCCAGAACCTAACAGAGTGCCTGGCACACAGTACGTACTAATAAATATTTGTTGAATTTAAATGAACACTAAAAATACACACCTTCTATGATGGAAAGGAAATTCTCAATCTCCTTATTGACCTTGTTAGAGTGACTATTATTACTTTGGATCTTTTTCATATTTTTTGTTAAAATATAAGCCATTATACTTCCTTTAAAAATATATGTAATTCATCTTATTTACACAACTCTCTGCTCTACTCCTCTCTGACAAAAGCAATAATAGTAAGTTAGACTTTGGATGGATTAATGTATTGGAGATTTTCGAGAATTAGCATTATTGTCCAATGAATTAAGACCTTACATAAATAAACTTGAGAGATTGAGACTCGGTTTGGCTACTGAGCAAAAGACATTCTTAATAGTGTGAAATATATGGGTTTTGACATTACCATAATTTAAAAATTACCAGAGTATTTCTTCTGATGTTAGATTACGTGACCAAAATCCCTTCAGTTCAAGATTACCATGAATGTTTGGGGTTACATTAATTGTATTTCATTTGTATAATTTATATGTTTAGTGGTCATATATTTAAAACCTTTTTGTGAATGCACAGTATAATTTTGGCTGAAAATTACTTTTTGTGTTTCTGTGATGATCCCATGAGATCATTTCTGCATAAATCCTGCCTTCTATTTTCAGATACAAATCTGTTGTACAGATGAGTCTCCTCCAAAGAAAAGATGTATTTGTAGCTGAAAAATGTAAATTACTTTTCAATGGAAAATACCTCTCCTGGCCCCTAGTTCCAAGATGGGATGATTGTACACTGGTTGCTTCTGTGGGAAACTTGCGAAGCTGTTTTCATTACAATTATAAATTCCTTGTTATGAGGTCGGCAGAGGGCAAAAATGCTGCCACATGTGCCCAGCTGGCAAGTCTGTGGAAGTGTGCCTGAAGAAAGTAATACACATGTGGGCAAGTCAGTCTGCTAGTAATTTCAGTGTGTCAGAGTGAGAGTGACGCACCTCTTATACAATAACACTGAGTGGGATTATGAGCAGAGAACCATTAGTGTGAGTTAGATCTCTTTGACTAATTCTGTATTTCTCTTTGCACTCCATCTTACCTTTAGCATTTTTCTTCCAGGTTTCAGGTATTTTTGGTGTTCTATTGGAGGGTTTTTAGAAAAAATGGCCAACATCAGGGTTGATGAAACCGAGGGAACTGGAAAAAATGTCTTCCTATAAGAGCGCTGTATTTGGTATTGTACAGTATTGGGGTCTGCAGTGTCCTGGGGGCACTCTTGTGACATTAAATGTAGAAACAATGCATGCAAATTTTTGCCAAAGAAAGACTTGAATTTGAGTACATTTACATCTGTTTTCAATAATTCCTTGCATATGTTGCAAAATGTAAGTTATCCATCTTGTTATCCAGGAAATAACATTTGTTACAAACAGTTTGCCAATTCGTAATTTTATTGAGTTTGTTTATCATGCTGTGGCTTAGGATGAGGTCTAAAAGATGGTGATCTTTGGTATTCCAGCTGTCGTAACATTCTGCAACAGAGCCATCCAGGATTCCAGAATTGGCTGTAATTCTTTGGAGGGTTTGGTCTTTCCTAGAACTACAGTCATCTAGCTGGCCTTGCTTATGATGGGTTCTTTTTGTGGAACACGGGAATTTATGCCTGCATCTTCCTCGAACCAGTTTTCAATTATGGCTTTTCAAACACATGTTTGGGATTGATTTGTCAAACACCACTCTTCATCAGCAACCTGCTCTTTTTCTTTGGAAACTTCCCTCCAAGCCTGTCAGACATCATTCATATTTCCTGCCTTGGCTTTGTGAGAAGCCCACACTCCCTGCAAATACGCTTCACTCATTAGGAAGAGCTAAAACTATCTCAACATTCATGACAAAGAAATCCTCGAGTGCTGGAAAGCCATAAGTAACTACTTCTGAAGGAATGCTTAAGAAGTATTCATATTATTGTTTCCTAAGGATAACCTTTGGTAAATGGAAAAGCAACTTTCTCACCAACTTTAATCCTCCTGATTCTTTTAGGAAGGCTATGCTTGGCTTACAATTGGATGATCTTCATCAAAAATGGAAGGAGAAAATAATTAGTAGCTTTGAGACTCCTTTAAATTCATTTCTGAACATTTAAAAAAAACCTTTTGTCATAACCACACAAATATGATGCTGGAGCCATTTGGAAGTTATTAAGAGTTTCCTTAGAGATGGGACTTGGTAATTTCCAAACCAGAGTTTGCTTTTGTGGGCTGGAAAGTTGTAAGGCCTATTTGGTGGTGGTGGTAGTGGAGGCAGGGGGAGGAGTGGGCTGAGGAATAAAGATGATTTCTTTTTGTATTTCTGTGAGGACATACAAGTTTTGTAGATCTGACCTTCTCTCCTCTTCTGGCATTGCATCCACAGTAGTAATCTCCAAAAAGGAGAGCAAATAAAGTGAAGAAATACTGCAAGACATGTTATTTTTACATCCCAAAGTAAATTCTCCTGCATTAAGGCTGACGGGAATTTTTCATCTTTGAGTTCTCATGAATGCTGCTCCATTTCAGAGTTGTCCTCTCGAATCTCTCTTTTTTAATTGTGGGTCTTTCAGGGAGGTATTTCTTGTAGTAACTGACTCAGCCAGGCAGGTAAGAGAAATATGTAACCATTGAAACATAGAGCTGGAGACAACCTTGGGTCTTCATCTCATCTATCCCAGTGCATCTGTAGGAACAAATCAAGGTAGAAATAGAGTTCATCTTTTAAATTTAACTTTTATTTTATTTTTCTCAATTATATTTTTAAAGTTAACATTTTTAAAAATTTTGAGTTTTGAATTGTCTCCCTCCCTCCTCCCTCTTCCAAATAGGAGTAATTTTCTTTAAAAAGAAGAAACAATTAGTGACCTCCAGGACTATAACCAAAGGTTGTATTGTGGAGAAAAAACAATGTTATTTCATTTATTCATCATCACATCTCTCTAGAATTGCCTGAGTCTCCCTCCAGTACATTGCTTCAGGGAGACCATGGAGTCTTAGGATTGGAGTTGACTTTAAAAATTGTTTAGTCTGATCCTTTCCTAATGTAGAAAACTTCTTTATGCTATCTCAGACCTTTGTGCGGCCTCTGCATGGATGCCTTCAGTAATGTGAATCTTATTACTCAAATGGGCTAACGTAGCCCATTTGATTGTTGGACAGTTTTAGTTTTAATAATTTTTAGTAATAATCTAATAAAGTCCTTCTATAGCAATGATAATAATAACTGATAAAACCTTCAACATGTTTCCTATATGTTTCCTTTTGTTTCTCACAATAACAAGATAAAGAAGGTACTGTTATTAACCCCATTTTAGAGCTCAGAAAACTGAAGTGTATAGAGGTGAAGTGACTTATATGCTAAATGATTCTGGCATCATACTTACAAGTATATGTCTGAATTGGGATTCACTGGATTGCATGAGCCACATCCTCTTTATTACTGCAGGTCCAGCACCTTTTGCCACACAGCCAGGCTTGCCCTTGGAAAGGGCAAACAGTAGCAATAATTTGAGCGATGTCAGGGTATCTTTGCTTTTTAGCTTTTCTCTCTTGAACCATTTGACCTTGTCATGAAAAGAGTGGACAGCTGTGGTTAACTCCTGTGGTGTTTGTTTATCCTCAGTTCTCAGAAGAAGGGCTCCTTTCCTTGACTAAAAGCTATTGGTTAGGGCCTTTGCCCTGGCTAGATGCTTTAACTGTTCAGTTATTTTGATGAGATAGACTTCTTCTTTTGTATAATAATAATTTATTTTTCTTTAATTACATATACATTTTTAATGTCCTTTTCTTTAAATTTTGAATTCTGAATTTTCTCCCTTCCTCTCTTACCTTCCTCCTTCTGAGATGGTAAGCAATTTGATATGGGTGATATATGTACAGTCTTGCAAAATATATTTCCATATTACTCATGTTGTGAAAGAAGACATAGATTGCTGCCCCTCCCCCCAAAAAAACCCATAAAAAAGGTAAAAAATAGTGTCCTTTGATCTGCATTCAGACTCAATCAGTTCTTTTTCTAGAGGTGGATAACATTTGTCATCATGAGTCCTTTAAAATTGTATTGCTGAGAACAGTGAAGTCATTCACAGTCAGTCATGGTACAATATTGTTACTGTGTACAATGTTCTATTGGTTCTGCTTACTTCACTTTGTATCAGTTCATGTAAATCCAGGTTTTTCTGAAATCAACCTGTTCATCATTTCTTATAGCACAGTAGTATTCCATTGCAATCAAATACTATAGCTTGTTCAACCACTTCCCAATTGATAAGCATCCCCTCAATTTCTAACTCATTGCCATTACAAAAAGAGCTGATATATATATATATATATATATATATATATATATATATATAATATATATATATATATATATATATATATATATATATATATATTTTCTCTCTTTTATTGGAGTCAGGTTTTTTTAGTCATCTACTTAAGTGGTGGTGATCAAACCAGCCACTGGAGAGAACCACATATCTTCAGTTTTCTTGGGTCTTGTCCCTGGGTTAACGCATTTTGATGAGCAATACTGCTGAGAACAATTTCACTCACTATGTAATTCATTTTTCTGACTAGGAGGTATGATCGATATATTAGAACCGTAGAGCAATCTAATCTCTTCTTTTTCATCCTAAGAGATCAGACCACAGTCTGATGGTCCTGCCATGAGAGAGGGCTTCTGGTCAAGAACCTTCCTAACCTTCTTCTAATTGTTGAGGGCACCATCATCATTCCAGTCATTCAGTTTCACAACTTGGGTGTTATCCTTGTCTCTTCACTCTCTAACCCAATCAATGACCAATTCCTGTTGATTCTACATTCATAACATCTTTTTTATATACCCTATTCTCTCCTCTGACATTGTCCCTACATTTATGCAGGTGTTCATCACCTTATATCTGGACTATGTGAAAACCTCCTAGTTTGCCTGCTAGCGCATCATGGTCATTTCCCGACCTTTTCCTCCTCCCCAGATCTCCGAGTGGCTAAAGAGCCTTGGTTGGTATAGTGGGAAAAAAAGAAGTGTTGAAATGAAAATGAACCCAGAGACCTGGGTTCAAATTTCAGCTCTTCCTTTAAAAAAAAATTATATATAACCTTGGGCAAGTTGCTTCATTTCTTTGGACACAGTATCCTCTTCCATAAAATGAGAAAGTTGGATTAGAAGACCTACATTCTCCTTCGAGCTCTAAATCTATGATCCTGAGAATCATATGAACACTTTGTGTTTGGGGTTGGGAGTGGGATGGTGGTTAAAAGAAATGTCCTTGAAGTTGTCTACTTTGCTCTATCTATGATGCTGACCAGTTGGTTCGGCTAGATACTTCTTCTCTCCCTGGTCTTAGGCCTCGTACAAGTTGGCTCAACCATGCCGGTGAATCCAAAATCTTCTTAGTAGAGATGTTTAAGAATTCTAAAACTCAGACTTAAAGTTATTATCTAACATTCTTGCTTAGGGAAGACACATGGATTATATAATGGAATAACTGTCATCACTTTCTGATAGCAGGACTCATGTAAGTTAAAAGGTAAGGACTGATGTCATGCTGAAATATCTATCTATCTCACTTTCTTCATATGAAATAATTGCTAAAAGAAAACTGGAAAAGTTTTTGATAATCTGAAGCCCTCAGAGTTTTCTTGTTCTTTTTCAAAAGCCTTTTCCTTTGAAAAGAAAAAAGAATAGTCATTGGAGTGGAGGAATAGACTTGTTTTAGCTTTTCCTGGGTTGCTGTGGAAAATCTGCTGAATATACTGAAGCAAATAAATGAGACATGAAGCTTAATATTAAAATCTCCTTAAAAGGAGTTCTGAAAATGAGTATGAATCTAAAGACTAAACAAAATCTGCTTTTGATTCATTTCAGTTGTATCTGACTTTTTATGACCCCATATGGGGTTTTTGTAGCAAAGATGCCTTTCCTTCACTAGCTCATTTTACAGATGAAGAGGCAGAGGCAAACAGGGTTAAGTGACTTGCCCAGGGTCACACAGCTAGTAAGAGTCTGAGGCCAGATTCGAACTTATGAATACATACACACACACACATATATAAGTATGGATATATATTTATATATGTAGCTTCTTAAAGTATATACTAAATTTAAAAGTATACACTAAATTTGTATTCTGGAATCATTTAGGTTTGAATCCTACTTCTGTTCTGTATTACCTTTGAGACCTTCAGCAAGTCATTTAATGTCCTTGGATCTCATTGGTAAAGTGAGGGAATTGGATTAGATATCCTTTGAGGTCCTGTCCAGCCCTAGAACTATGATCTTATAATCTATGCCTTGGGGCAAATTAGTTGTATAGTTAAGCAAGATAAATGCACATTTTGTGACCATTTATGAAAATGCATCTCATTCTGTACCTCTGTCACTTTTCCGTGAAGACGTAGGAAGCATGCTTCATCTTTGGTCCTTTGGTTCTAAAGACTTTAAAAGTTTTTTTTTAATATAGTGTTTTAGTGATTATGTAAATTGCTTTCTGGGTTTTAAAGTTTCACTCTTCATCAGTTCATGCAAGTCTTCCCATATTTCTCTGAATTGGTTCATTTGCTCATTCCTTATATAGTAATAATATGCATTTACGTTTATATATTATAATTTATTCAGTCATTTTCCAATAGATGTGTATTGCCTTACTTTTAAAATTCTTTTATACAGTAAAAAATATTCCACTATAGATATTTTTGAGCCTTTTCTTTATTTCTTTAATCTTTAGTAGTATAACAATGATATTGCTAGATAAGTAATATATACTATTTAGTAAGTTTGGGGGTAGGGTTGGATTGATTCACATCCGTTTTATCAATCTGATAGTTGTGAAGTAGAACCTCAAAACTGTTTTAATTTGTACTTTTTATATTATTAATAATTTGGGACATTTTTATGTGGTTATTGATAGTTTGCTTTTCTTCTTTTGAGTATTTCCTGTTAAATCTTTTGACCATTTCCATATAGAGGAATGACCCTTGTTCTTATATCTTTGAGTCAGTTTCCTATATAACCTAGGATATCAGACCTATATCAGAGAAGCTTGCTGCAAAGATTTTATACCCCCAGAAATAATTTTCCTTCCAATTTAAATTGTATCGATCTTGTCTGTGACAAAATGTTTCAATTTTATATTGTCCATTTTTATGTCTTGAGACCCTCTTTATCCATTGTGCAGTCAAGAATTCTTCCTCTATTCATTGTTGTGAAAGGCATCTTTTGCCCTGTTTCTCCTCTAATTTATTTTTGATGTGAGCCTTTTATATCTAATTCATGTATCTATTTGAAACTTGTTAAAGTATATGATGTTAGAAGTTGGTCTAAATATAATTTCTGCCAGACTGCTCACCAGTTTTACAAGCAGTTTTTTTTTTGTTTAACAGTCTATTACCTTTATAGTTTTCCAAAAATTGAATCGATTCTACATTTCTGGCAAAAATCCTGGCTATAATGTATATCCTTCTAAATATATTGCTGTGGTTTCTTTTTGAACATATTAATCAGCATTTCACCTCAATATTCATTAGAGTTATTGGTCTGTTGTTTTCTTTTTCTGCTTCATCCCTCCCCCTGGCTTAGGTATCAAGACTATAGTTGTTTCATAGAAAGAATCTGATCAGATTATTCTTTTTTCAGTTTTTGTCATCTTAGAATAATTTTTTCTTTTAATATTTGATGAAATTATTTTGTAAATCCATCAGAACTTGGGTTTCTTTTTCCTGTAGATATTCTTTTTTGGCTCGCTCAATTTTTGCAACGTTTAAAATTTTTGTAAATATTCATTTATTTCACTTCTCAATTTTGATGGGCAATTCAATTGGGCAAATAGTTCCTAATAATTTCTTTTTTTCATTATTTTCATTAATTTTTCTTCCTTTTACTTTTTAAACAATCAGACTAGGTTTATCAATTTTATTCATTTCTCTCTGGCCCTCCCCCCTTAAATTCCTAGATTTACATATCAGTTCATTTGACTTTTTCCCCTTTCCCTTTTGTCAACCTTGTCTTTGCATTTCACATTTCTTTTGAGAGGTTTCTTTCTTTATTTCTTGCTTTTCTAATTTTTAATGTTTCATGCCCAGTTCATGGATTTGTTCTTTCTCTCTTTTACTTATGGAAGTATTTGAAGACAGAAACATTCCTATAAAGACTGTTTGGGATACATTCTCAAAGTTTTGGTTTGCTATGTCATTACTGATTTTTTTTTTAATGAATTTATCTAGTATTTTGATGATTTGATGTTAATAATTTTCTTAAATTATTTAACTTGTCTTATGTCTGAATCTTCCTTTTAAAGTTCTGTTATTTCCTCATAATTTGTATGGTATTGCTATCAATGAAGAATGTGTTTAATATTTGTATTTTACTTTACTTGCCAATGAGGCTTTCATGTCCTAACACATGGTCAGATTTTGTAAAAGTGCCATAAAAACTACACATATCCACTCACACACATCCACATACTCCTTTGTATTCCTATTCATTAATTTCCATTGATTTATCACTACTACTAGTCTAGTCCTTTTCTCTTGTTTATATTTTCATATTTCCTTTGGATTTGTTCAGGTTTGGGAAGGAGTGCATTGAGTTTTGAGGGAGAGTGCACTGAGGTCTCTGTTATTATTTTATTGTTTATTTCTCCCTTCAAATTAAATTAACTTTTCCTTTAAGTACTTAGGTGTTATGCCATGCAGTACTTAAATATTAAATTTAAATATTTCATTGTCTATGGTGCTTTTAAGCCTTATATAATTTTCCTATCTTTTAACCAAATCCATTTTTACTCTTCCTTTATCTGAGATCGTAATTGTTACCCTTCCTTTATTTTTTGCTTTTTTGAAGTTACTTTAAATATGATAAATTCTACTTTAGTCTCCCATTTTAACTCAGTATGAATCTTTGTTTCCAGTATATTTCATACAAAAATGTTGTTGAATTCTATTTTCTAATCCTTTGTACTTTTTATATTTTATGGGTAAATTCACACGTTCACATCAATGCTTATAATCATTAATTATATATTTTCTGATATCATATCCTCTAATAATTTTTCTTCTTTTTACAAAAAAGAAAAGTATTTTTAAAAGAAGGAATGTAATCAGTCTTAGTGAACTCTAGTTTTATTTAAATTATAGCTTTCATTCCGTTCCTCCTACCCTCGTCCCTTTCTTTTTAAATTCTCTTTTTACTGTACACTTTAGGAAGTTGATTTTTGTTGTGCTTATAATGATTCACTTACATGCTCTACCTTCCCTCTTAAATCTTCCTCTTTCTTTTATCTGTCCCCATTTGTTTCTCTGGTCAGTTTACTATGTTAGTACACTAAATACTTTAGGTATACATATGTGTCTGCATGTACTTGTGTACCTATACATAGCATTCAACCTCTTTTTTTTGATTGTTTGCTTTTTGGAGGGGGGAAGGCAAGGCAGTTAGGATTAATTGACTTGTCCAAGATCACACAACTAGTAAGTATCAAGTGTGAGGCTGTATTTGGACTGAGGTCCTCCTGACTCCAGGGCCAGTGCTATATTCACAAGCCACCTATTTGCCTCTCAACCTCTTTTTATAGGTCAGATGAGAATGAGGTTCTTATGACTTTCCAACCATGTACTCCTCAGCTGCCATGATCCTTTCCTGAAAACAGAGCCTTGAGCCATTTAATTTTTCTTGCCAGGAACTCCTTCTCTTGAACCTGACTGTCTTAACTGGTAATACAACAGTTCTCTATCACATCTGCATCCAGTCTCTAGCTGTGCTGTTCTTTATTCCCTATCCATTTCCTTACCAGATCCCATGCTGTCACATCTACCCTTGGCCCCTGCCTCCCGTAATCCCTTTCTAATTCTACAACCCTAATTAAATCAATCCTGACATTGCTTCTGGAAAGGATGTATCATTCTGGTCCTCACTCCCTTATATGTGTTGTTTCTCTCATTAGCATGTAAGCTCCTTGAGGACAGGATTTGTTTTTGACTTTATATTTGTATCCCCAGTGCCCGATGGAAGTTCTGAAGACATAGAGTGGAGTGAATTTGTATCCCCAGTCCTTGGCCTATAAGAAGCACTTAATGAATCCTTCATTATTCTTCATTTATGAGATAATCATTGAAGAGAAAAGTTGTCATGGGACATAGCTCCCTGTACCTGTCTTCATCCCTCACGTTGATTCATCCAAGGCTCTAATAGCAACTCCAGTCATTGATGAGTGTCTTATGAGGTCAGAATAGCAAATATTTCCTTTACTTCTTTGGCTCCTATCCCTTATGCCAGATGAGTGTGGGAGTTTTTGGAGAAGCTGTTAAAATAGGGACTCCCTTCCTCACCTCTTTCATAGTTTTTTTGATCAACTTTCTCCCCAAATTCCCCAGATTCCTACATAATTTATCCCTCTTTTTCTGCTTCTACCTAGTTAAATTCTTACTTTGACCATTGTTGGTGAGTTAGGTTTTTATCCTAGTTCATTAGCTGCCACTTCATGGAGCCTTGCAAAAATCCACTAGTGTAAATGATAAATCATGTGGTACAGACCATATGTGTAGTTAGGATTTTAAAGAAGAAGTGAAGGTTAGAGCAGCAATGGATGAGGAGGTGAGATTTGACTCAGGCCTTGATTTGTGTGGAGGATTGGAATCTAACACAATTTATCATAGTGTTTCAAATAAAAAGGGATTTTGTAGATGCTTTTAGTGGTGATAGTGACTTTTTAGTAGGGATTATTTGAATCTGACTCATCTAATCATTCCCAAATAATGTCTGCTAGGTCCTTATTAACACTACACTGAGGAGTGGTATGAACGGAAGGTTTTCTTTCTTCTTCTCACTTCTGTTGAAGATTATTTTTCATGTCAACTGGAATATATTAAATTGTAGTAAACAAAGCTGGGGGAGGGGCATACAGTGGCTGAAGGAGTATTTTAAAGAACAAAAACAACTTAATTTGATAAATGAAACCACCAACTTGTCAAACATTCATAATATTAATTGCAGTTTGGGGAATCCTGGAAGCAGGCAGAGAAACAGATAGCATTTTGGTTAAAATGGTGATACAATAAAATGGCTTTCTTGAATATATAATGTGATTATTTCATTTGTAAAGTGCTTTGCAGTGCATGCTGAGTCAAATGCAATACAAATACTAATACAATATTCAGCTTTGCAAATATGGAGAAAAACGTATTATCTTGTGAAATATAATTTCGACTGATTTCCAATGACTCTGAATATTTAATAAAGAGGAAATATCATTTATTTTTGTTTTTCATGCCCCTAATTAAATGAGCAGCATAACAAATGATCGCTTGAAAATAAATTCAGAAAGATTATTTCTTAAAATATTATAATATTTTTGCCATTTTGAACTCTTTTATTTCTATCTGCTTACCCTGGCATCTGTGCTCAGAGAGGTTATATATACAGGTCATTCAGGTGTTATTTTGGGGGTTTTGAGGGGCAAATCTAGGTTCTTGCTATAGACAAGGTTTCTAAATTTGCATTAGTGTATGCAGATGCCCTTTAGATAAATCATTAGGAGTACAAGTAGATCCTGATTAGTGCAACCAGTGAGTCCTGTGAAGTGGTCATATTGTTGGAATTTTCAGTATAAATTTTCACTGGGCTGAAATCAATGACCATATTTTACACATAAGTATAATTTGAAATAATGCAAATTTAAATAATAGGGACACTTCATGGCATTTATGGGAACTAGCTCTTATTTTAATTGATGAGTACAGGATACCTGTAATCAACATCTAGCATATTTCATGTGCCTAATAAATACTTGTTTAATTGAATTCCTGATTCCAGGTCCAGTGCTCTGTCATCCCCATTATGTAAATCTCTGTGCCTTAGACCTGGGCTTCTTAAACTTTTTCCACTCAAGACCCCATTTCATGTTTAGGCAGCCTTTGTTGGCATTGCATAGCCTGAAGGTGTATCGAGTGCAAAAGTGCACATGCTGTGTGTTCAGAACCAAGGCTGCAATGAAGTTGTGTGATGCAACATGAACAAGTGCTGCCAGAAACACCTCACATTCATTACATGTTTGATTTTTAATTAATTTTTGGACATTCAGAAACCTTTCACTGTTGCCAAATTTTTCTTGACCCCGCATAGGGTTATGACCCACAGTTTGAGAAGCACTGTCTTAGTTAGTTCCTTGTAACTTATGTACAAAGTAATGAACTTGATATAAGGCAAAAACTTTCCAACAATTGTTCAGTCATTCAGTTGTGTCTAACTGTGACTCCATGGATCATGGCACACCAATATTGTCCATGGGGTTTTCTTGGCAGAGATATTAGAGTGGTTTGTCATTTTCTTCTCCAGTGTATTAAGGCAAACAGAAGTTAAGTGACTTGTCCAAGGTCACACAGTGTCTGAGGCTGAATTTTATCTCAGTTCTTTCTGACTCCAAGCCCATTACTCATTCCACCAACCCACCTAACTATCTGAAAATGGAATAGACTATCTCTAGTGATGATGGGTTTCCACTTATTGGTCTTCAAACAAAGAATGGATGACTTCCTTTTTTAGTGTGTTGTAGTAGAGATTTTTTTTTGGTAGGGATGGAGGGTATGTGTTGTACCAGATGACCAAAGAAGAACCTTCCAATTCTGAAATGTCATGCTTCTCTGACTGTTTGTTGTGGAGAGAATTTCCACACTAGGAGTATACCCTACATTGGTAAAAATCACAAAATCTTAAATCTTCGTGAGTAAGGTACCCATATAATCTTATACATTCAGGAATGATCCGCTTCTGTTGGTACAGCACAGAATGTTAGTGAGGGGGAAACCATGTCCTTGCAGCACCTGCAATATAGTGGAGATGCGCGGAACATCCCATGTGCCTTCCACAACATGGTGTCCATTGGATAGGCTTAAAAGAGAAGTAATGTAGTTCAGTTTCTCCTACCAAAGTTTCTTGAGAAATCAGAGGGAAGGGGGGCAAACCTCCTAGATCTATCCTTCACTTAGCTTTTTATTTTTAACAAATGAAAAATACAGGGAGCAGTTGTCATTTGTTAAAGTGTAGCAGAAAGAGCGAAACAGGCCAGTGGAGGTTTCATCAAGAACGCTCATTCAGAATGATGAATGTGGCTAAACACACATTTGTTCGTAAAACTTGCAGAGTGGCTGAGCATCATTAAGCATGAGGAATAGGAGCAGCATGCTGAGAAGAGAGTGGAGCAAACAGATGTTGTGAATTTTTGCGGGCATCCTTCATCCGCCAGTCCATCATTAATATAGTTGAAGGTGATCCTTTCTTTTTATTTAATAAGCACAAACAAAGTGCATGTGCTGTAATTCTGCTGAACATGAGTCTTTTTTCTGGGAAGTAAGGGCATATAAGGATGTTGGGGTGAATAGACAAATCCGCTTTCCTCGATGACCATAATGGGATGTCACATATGTAGGATGGGGGCTACAGTTATAACAAGTTCCCTTCTTCCTTCCTTTTTGCTCATTCTCCATTCTTATCTTCCCTCCCAGCCCCAGATATGTTCTACCTAGAAGAGTGTGTGCCAAAAAATTGCCCTTAGGGAAAAGACCCAGGCAGTTCCTCTTTGCCTGGCCTCTGGTTTGTGGTTGCTAAATGTTTGTCTTTTAACCCCAATTAGTACTGCCATGATCAGATTGCTTATGCATTTAACCAAACACAGGAAGCATTCTTTTCCAAGTATAGTTTAGTTAAAGATGCCTTCCCACGATGATATTGACATGGCTAACTTAGTTTGCCTCTCAGTATTGGATGAGTTTAAAAGTATAGCACAACTTGTTCATTCTCTCAAACCCTACTCTCACGGTCAGTTGGATCCCCAGAGTGAGGCTACTACTTTTCTTTCTATCACTCCCACTCATGAGCACCCATCTAATGTGTTTCCCCCAATATTAACTGATTAGTTACCACTCTTCAATATCAATTGACTAGCTACCATCTCTCCAATATCAAATGACTAGTTAAAATCAATCAGATTTGACAAAAGGTTATTTACTCCTATTACCTCCTCAGTCCTTGGATTGAATGGACTCAGTTCAAGTGGTTGTTGCTATAAAATATTCCTTCCACTGTTTACATCTGGTTGTGGCACAGCCAACAGACAAGTTACTTCTTTGATCACAGGTCATTGCCTCTTGGATTCTAGGCCTATTCACTATGAGACTTCATCAAACAGGTGATTCACTCCTCGGAGATGGCTCTTCACTGAACTCGGCTTCTGTAGCTTTAAGTGCTGCTTCTTCCACTTCTCTCTGTTTGGAGGCTCCCGGAATGTCTTCTTTTTCCTAACTCAGAAGCCAACAGAGAAGAAGAAGAGGTTTTACCCTTGGAATCTTTCGTATGTGTACTCAATTCTAATTTTAGGAGCCAATTAAAAATTTTTTCTTCACCATATAAGTTGGCAGGAAATAGTTAAAGGATATTTGTGCATACTTAGGGTAGCCCTTCAGACTACCAGTAAGGGGAGGAAGGAAGACAATGTATCTAGGAGGGTTTGTGCTCCCCTAAACTGGACAACCCTAAATTATACTAATTCTTCTGGTCTTTCCTGGGTTAGTATGGAAATACCTTGGTTCTGTCACTGTTATGAAAGAGACTAGATGGCCATCTCGATGAAACCTGGAAGCTTTGAAGAGACCATTAGAGGTCTCTTTTTGATTGGGTAACCATTTCTGGTGTCACAGGGAGTGGCCAGAGAATTCCCCCCTCCTTAACCCTCCACCCACTGCCTCTTGACTGCGATGTCAGTCATTAGAATTAAAAAATGTCCAATATGGTAGGTTCTATATATGGAGGATTCGAGAAAAGGAGCACAAGATAAGAAACACAGATGCAGAGGACATGTCTTGAGCAGAGAGAAAGGTAACCTATAGCATATGATCCTTAGGATTGAGAAATATTTTAGAACTATCTCCGTAACTGGTAAGCCACCCCCCCCCCCACCAAAAGCTAGTATAGGTGTCAATCTCAGGTTTTTTCCCCTTAAGATTGAATTTATGGAATCATACAAGAGTCAACCTCATTTTACAGCTTTCCTTACTCATCTCCCATGTCAGTGTGGTCACCAGATATCTTTACAACATGAATCACTCTTGACCTTCTCTCCACTGCTTAGATAAGCATATTTCTTTGTCCTCTTCTCAGCTACTTGTGTGTGTATAACACTTTTGTAAGCCTTAAAGCATTATATAAATATTGACTCTTATTAGTCAACAATATCTATTAAGCACAGGCTGTATGCCAGGCACTGTCTTAATTGCTGGGTTCACAAAGAAAGCCAAAATGAGTTCTTGCCTTAAAGAAACTCACAGTCTAATCGGAGAGGCAGCGTTTTTAAAAATCAACTAAGTATATAAAAGATATATCCAGGAGGAAAGACTTATCTTGGAGGGAAAGACATGGGCAACTGGGGAAAATAGGAAAGGTGGGTTTTGGGCTGAATGTTTAAGGAAGCCAGGAAATTAAGAGTTAGAGTGTTCTAGGCATGGGGGATAGCCAATGCAGCAAGTGCTTGGAGATGAGAAATGGAGAGTCATGTGTGAGAAAGGAGGCCAATGTAGTGGGATGATGGAGTACATGAAAGGGAATAAAGTGTAAAGAGACTGGAAAGACAGACAGGAGGCAGATTGTAATGATCTTTAAAGGCCAGGGGACTTTAGATTTGATCCCAGGAATAATAGGGAGCCACTGAAATTTATTGAGTGTGAGTGTGTGTTTGTGTGGGGGGATGTCATGGTTAGACTTGTAATTTAAAAACTTTACTTTGGCAGTGGGCAATGGAATGGAGTGGGGAGAGACTGCTGGCAAGGAGATGAATCATAAGACTATTGAAGTCATTCAGGTGAGAGATGATGAGGATTTGAACTAGAGTGGTAGCCATTTGAGTGGAAAAGGGGAGGTATACAAAAGATGGTGTGAAGGCAGAAATGAGAAGATTTGGCAGTGGACTGGAAATGTGGTTTAAGGGGGAGCAAGGAAATGGAAGATGACCCTGAGGTTGTAAGTTTGAGTAATGGGGAGGAGAGCTATACCCTTGCCAGTAGAAGAGATGTTCAGAAGAAGGGAGAGTTTTGAGGGGAAAAATGAGTTTATTTTATTGAGTTTGAGATGTCTATGGGACATCTGCATAGATAATTAAACCAATGAGAGCTGATGAATAGTCCAAATAAGATGGTACAGAAAAAAGAAATGGACTCAGAAGGGTTATTGATTTTTGAATAAAGGTCTCTCAAAGGAGAATGAGTAGGAATAATCAGACAAGTAGGAGGAGGACTGAGAAAGGTTACCAAAAACCTAGAGAGGAGAGAGGATCTCTGAGAGGAAAGGGGATCAGTGGTGCCAAGTGCTGTAAGGAGATCAAGAAGGTTCAGAATTAAGAAAAGGCTGTTAGATTAGACAAATGAAGGATTATTTGTAATTCTGGAAAGGGTAGTTTTGGTTGAATGATGCAGTCAGAACGCTGCTTGCAGAATGTTTCTAGCTGGACTGAAGGCTAGGTCCTTGAGGATTTATAGAAGACCAATTCATGTTTCCATGTCACCTAATGTTAAAGGGAGAATCTTAGATTAATAGCTAAACATTGACTGCTATGTATCCACCACATAAAGGTTAGCCATATCTACCTGTATGTATATCAGTGTGTGTAAATTCTGGACTCAGGACATTTGTACATATGGGAGATGGACAAGAGAAAGAATAATACTCTTGTTGTACATATGGGGGTAAGGACCCAAATGGAAAAATCCAAAATGCCCCCTGTGGTTAAACATTGCCTTTGTAGGGGATCCTAAATGCAATGTAAGGTCCTTTACACTAGAGCAAAGTCTATTTGTTTTGGCTTTTGTATTTCAGTGCCTGACACAGTGCTTTGCACATAGCAAGAAGTTAGCTGGCACACTGGATAGAATGCTGGACCTGCAGTCCAGAAACACTGAGTTCAAATTCAGCCTCAGACATTTTCTAGTGCTGTGTCCCTGGGCAATTTCCTTAACCTCTGTTTCCTCATCTGTAAAATGAGTTGGCGAAAGAAATGGCAAACCATTCTAGTATCTTTGCCAAGAAAATCTCAAATGGGGTCACGAATAGTTAGATATGACGGAAATATAATGACTGAACAGCAAGGCACTTAAGAAATGTTTATTGAATGCTTCCTTCAATAGAATATAGGCTGTTTGAGGGCAGTGACTAACATTTATCTGTGTATCAGAAGCAAGTAGCACAATGCCTAGTAGCTGCTTAAGAAATGTTTTTTTTATTGATTAACTGGGGAGATAAGCCATAAAGATAAGAAAAACTGAATAATTGAGTTGTTTGCATTGACCTCTGATTTCATAGTTGGCACCCAATAATTTTTTGTTGATTGATATGCTGAGTGGTTGGTTAAAAGGATAGATTCCCAGGGTGGAAACTGCTTCTCACCAGTGCAGATGATTTATCTGTAGCTTCCAGTCTTACTGAGTTTCTTGGAACAATGAAAGGCTAAGTGGCTGCATATCCTGGATTCAGATAAGAGCCAAATCTGAATGGAGGGCTTCCTGACTCCAAGGCCAGTCCATTATCCACGATAGCAAACTACCTCACTGTGGTTATCAAAGAAAACAGTTCAGAATGATAAAAAGATAACTATCCTGATACTGCTTCAAGAGGAATTTAACTACATATTGGGAGATAGTTTGGTAGAGGTTTGGAGTCCAGAAAATCTGAGTTCAAGTTGTGTCTATGTGACCCTGATCAAGTTACTTAAACTGTGTCATCCTATTTCCTAATTTGAAAAATGGGGATAAAAATAGTACCCGCCTCACTGATGTGGCAATTTTGAGAATCACATGAGATAATGATAATATATGTGACATGCTTTATAGACTTAAGGCACTCTATGACAGCTATTACTATAATTAAGCTTATGACCATAATTATCATTAAGAACATATAGGAAAAGGGATATTGTCTGTGCACAAGTTATCGAAGATGGTTATAGCCCTGGAGGTGAAAAAACTGGCGATAGGAAGTCTTGAAGAGATGGGCATGGGCTGGAGCCTGGCAAGAGTCATGGCAGCAGTGGGGAGGAACTAGGAAACCCTTGTGGGTTAGGGGAAAAAAAGTCCCCTGTGAGTGAGTGACTCCCCTGGCCTAATTGGTACATTACTCTCTGTGATGGGTCTGATGGGGCTGAGATAACAAAATGAAAAACCCGATGAGATATGGAACCTAGGAGTCTAAAAAGTTAGTAAATTTTGACATTAGAAATGTAATCAAATTGCTCCAATGCTTTCTGTGTTGACAGCCGTATCCATCCATGTCAAGGGAACAGCCTACGGTTGGTGATTTTTGTGTGGCTTTGCTCTCCTTTTCCTCTCTCTCCCTTTTGCAAAATCAGCATCAGGCTATTTGGAGGACAGGCTGCAACTATTATGTTAAATTGTGCTCCCTACAACTTAAGCTTCTGTCTTTGCTAAAGCTGCCAGTTTTTATAAACAGCAGAAGACAGAAAGGGTTTACTAAGAATAATGTTGAAGCCCAAAAGAATCCTACAGCCTATAAATCTTAATAGAGGTTCTGAGATTCCGGCGGGGTGGATGTGTCTCTCTTGCCCAGACTCACTCCATCTTGCCTCCCCCGTGATGACTGCAATTTTCTTGAAACACAAGCCTGGGCGACTTGAATTTACTTGTGGCACTATTTGCCTACAAACAGGAATACATGCATATAGGCTATGCAAATCAATAAAAAACATGTCAAGACCCCTTAGATCGCACCACTCTCCTAAAATGCAATTTATCATGGCTGCAAATGAGAGTAAGAGACTAGGTAACAAATGGCGCCTGATCAGTTAACTAGCACCTGTTGTCATGCATTTGAAAACTGCATTTTTCATTTGACATCTAGTAAATTGCATTTTCATATATATGGAATGGAAAAGAGGGGAGATGGGAAGCGCATATGCAGCCCTTTATGAATTTTATGAACAATGGAAGTTTTAGAAGCTCGTGTGTTTAAAGGGGTCATGTCAGATTTTGAAAATCTATTTGCTTCTTTTCTGGACTGGTTCCAGATGCACCGGGCGTTCTTTATGGCTGGATGTGAAAGCATGGGAATGCTGAAAGTATAATTATAACATTCACATCAGGCGAAGGACAATTACTATGATTTTTGTATAAAATTGAATATAACTTAAATGCATAAATGTGAAATATTATTTTGGGAATTTTTTAAATAAATTGTGGGGTTTTTTTATGTGTTCCCTTTGTCGGCTTAAATTATGAGCCGCAGGGTTTTTTTTTTTTAATGCAACATTTTGTTTGCAGATGGGTGACTGTTGTACAAATTCAACAACACTTAGCTTATCAGCAACAATGGTTTTCCCATTAGTGAGCATGGTTTGGCAATATTATTTGACATCTGGAACAAGCTATATTATACCAGACATATCAAGTATAACTGAATGGATCATTTAACTGGCACTCATTTCAAAAACTCCCACTCTTTAGCTTCTATGAGGCTGTCATGACATGCCAGGGCTGAGACCAGCAATTCACCCACCCTGACTTTCAGTCTCATGCCCACTCCCAAGTCTAAGTTGGACAGTTCATAATGGTGGAGATGGAGCATCTGCACAGTCTTCTTTTTGTGAACTGTGTTGCCTGGCAACATCCCAGGGCATTGGTTTCATGAAACAATCAAGGGGTCAGGCCATTGAATGAGTGGTTCCTAGAGCTTTTTTTTCTTCTTTTTTTAGACAAGAGTTCTAGATGATGAGTCTTTTGGAATCTTTAAATTTTATGCCTTTTACTTCTTCAGGTCTCTTAAGTTGTACCTTTAAATATCAGAATAGAAAAAATATCAAAATGCAAAGGACTCTTGACATCTGTCTTTGTGTAGTTTCCAAAATATCTCATGAGTTGAGGTGGAAGGGAAGAAACTAGGAATTTGCAATGTTATTAACATTTTCTCCATCGTTTTTTAAGTTCAATCAACAAAACAATCGATCGGACTTTAATTTGTAGCATTTGCTCATTTCCAAGGGGAAAATGGCAACAGTCAGCCCAGTTGAGCTGGACACAGCACACCCGTGGTCACTGAGAGGTATAATGGACATCTAGTTGGTCTTGAAGTCAGGATGACCTGGGATAAGTGTCCATTTCTAATAAATATTGTCTGTGGGACCCTGGACAAGTCACTTAAGTTTTCTAGTTCCTAAGAAACTGTTAGACTCTGAGTTTTAGATCAGGTTCCTAGTTAACCCCACTATGTTTCTCTCCATTAGGATTGGTAAGGAGGTTGGTAGAGACCTATGGTTTCATCAAGGCAGGCTTCCAATATGGAAAGTCCCTTCATTGATGCAGATTGGCAACATGTCAGCAGTTGGAAAAGAATTTCTTATGTGGATGAAATCACAGATCTGTACCCTTTTCCCCCTTCTTGTGTAAGGCAAGTCACCAAGTCTTTTAGTTTCCTCATTTGTAAAATGAGAAGCTGCAGTAGATCATCTTTGAGATCCTTCCTAGTTCTAATCAAATTGATCTCTTAAAGAAAAGTAAGAGTGCCCAAATGAGAGTACTCAAAAGAATGTTATAGACCTCCAAAGAAGGGAGAGATTGCTGTAGAGAGGCAAAGAATCAGTAGACTTAAGCATTGAAGACTGGGCAGCTTTTCTGGTTTTTCTTTCCCTGAGCGTGGGCAGTTTGTGGCCCTTAACCTGTCTGGGATTTAGATTACATATTGTTGAGGGGATGAATCACTAGGGGCTTGGGTATTCCCGTTGGGGTCTGGAGTGGTTGCTCATTGCTTCACAGGCTAAGATTTTAGCCCCAAAGCTTACTTGTCACATAGAAACTTCTTTTCCAAGGCCACTGTTTATTAAATAGGCCTATTAATATGCCTGCTCTGGCTCATTTGCTCAGCTCAGTGATGGGCAATCATGCACCAGAAATTTTGCTTCTCTTTTTTTCTCTCCCTCTACTTTCACGTGCATCTGCCCATTTACTTCAGAAAGTCAAAAAAGAGAATTAGGGTCATAAATCTTCAGGAAGTCCCAAACAAATTAAAAATTTGCCCATTAGAGTTGTTATCCTAATGCTTTTCTAATTAGCCTGTGTATTCAGACTTAAATGCTCATTGGTAAGGAAAAGTGAAAGGAGAAGAGTCGGATTCTACCTGAAATTCTCTCCCATTTAAATCCCATGTAGCCCTAAGTCCTCTCTCCCTCCTTCCCCTCCCTCCCTCCTGTCCTTACCCCCTCCCTCCATCTTTTCCTTCCTTCCTTCCTTCCTTCCTTCCTTCCTTCCTTCCTTCCTTCCTTCCTTCCTTCCTTCCTTCCTTCCTTCCTTCCTTCCTTTCTTCCTTCCTTCCTTCCTTCCTTCCTTCCCTCCCTCCTTCCCTCCCTTCCATCCTCTCTTTTTTTCCTCCTTTCCTCCCTCGCTTCCTCTCTTTCTCCCTCTGCCTGTGTAAAAGGAATTATTGCAGATACATTAATGGTCAGAAAGTACTGAATGCTTCTCTTAAACAAAGCAGCAAAAATTTGTTTGCTAGGGTAGGCAATACTGGAAACTTAAGTCAGCGCCCATTTGGCTGTGGACACAGCCCTTGGCCTCACTTAGGAGGTGAGGTGTCTTTGTTGGGGCCTGAGGCAGTTGTAGGGAATCAACAATTTGGAGATGGGAGTTTGTGGTGTTTGTTGGACCTTGTGTTACTAGTAGTGGAATACAAATTGAGATACTGGGCAGAATTGAATACTAAAGTCTCAGACTTTATTTCAGATCATTAATATGATAAATACTGTGCATATATATGTAGGAAATGCCTGTAAAAATAAATCAGTATGGCTGCTTAATCTGTTTAGTATAACCATAATTATTGTATGAACACTGCAAAAATCTGGAGTTAAATTTGGAAAACCAGAAAGGAAAAAGCAGTCCCATCTGGGTTGTGAGACAGGTCAGTCTACTTTTTTTAAATTAAGTTTTATTAGTGCCTTTTACTTTGACATCATTCCTTTCTCCTTTGAACCCTCCCTTATAACAAAGGAGAATAGACAAAAAACAAAATGGCAGTCATTATACAAGGCATGCAGCATCTTGCCCTTCCAGTCCCCCACTTCTCTTTTCTGGAGCCACTTATTAGAGGGTTTTTCCCCTCCAGTCACTCATAGTTTCTGTTAGAAAAATTTTAAAAGTCCAGTAGCATTTTTATCAGTTTTCATTTTAAGCATCCTTAATATTCGCTAGTTTTGGGTGGGTTTTTTTTTTTTTTGCATGCTTGAATAAAACCTCTTAAGAAGCAGAGCCCTGATGGGCCTGTTGGTGTTGGTCAGTGAAGAAGGCACTCTCTGGTGAAAAGACACAAGACTTATACTCCACCCCTCCAGAATTGGGATCTCAAGGGGACAGCTCACTTGGCCAACTGAAAAAAAAGGGTTTGATGTGAGATTTTTTTCTTATTTCTTTTTCGTCTCTCCCCTTGTCTGCACCAATTTAAAAAGATACAAATGCAACAAGTGGTGAAGTATTTAGTATTTTTCTCTTTCCTCTTAAATAACATAACTGATTTTACACTTGCTCCTTCTTAGTGAAAGATTCTGGGCTCAGAGAACCATGATATTGGAAATGCCATGAGTTGGTCCAGCAGAGGGTAAAGTGCTCACGAGCTGAATTCTTTCCCATAAAAACAGAGCCAACTGTTTTTTGGTTTTTGTTTTTTTTTACCCTGCCTAGCAAAGGATAATTCTGGTGGAGGTGGTTGTTCAACATGATTGAATATAATTGGGTATTATTTCTTGTCTAGAGAGTTGTTTTCTTTAGTCTAAACGTGAGCCATTTTCTCATATTGAACACATTGAAATGACTTGAAAATGAGACAGAAGTGCCTCTGGTTGTTTTGGTGCCAAAGCAGCGCTTCGGCTTGCCTGAATGGTGACAGAATTTGTGAAGTTAAAACCATCTGGATCCTTTTTTTACCCTACTAGATGGTAAACTCCCCGAGGTCAGGCACTAGCCTTATTTCTTTCCCCTTTCCCCTTCAAGCCCTAGGAGACTTTGTACATCAAAAGCACTTGACAGTTTATTCATTAAATGAAAATGACTTCTGTCAGTTACTCTGATGGGAAGATGCTGGTTCTCTGTCTGATTCTCTGGACACAGTAAGTCAGCGGTGATAATCTCAGTATTTTCTCTTCCTATGCTTCCTCTATTTGACTGGGCCTTCCCTTTCTTTTTTCCTCTTCTTCCCTCCTTGCTTTTCCTTCCTTTATTTCCCTTCTCTTCATTCCTTTTTTCCTTTTTCTTCCCTCTCTCTCCTTCCTTCCTTCCCACAAGAGTCATTTATAATACTGACCAAATTCTCTGGCTTCAGCCAGCTGTTCAGCTTTCTCTCTGGAAGGCCCCAAACTCTTTTAGCTACTTGTTCGGAAGATAAATTAGTGACTTCTAAATAATGCAGTGAACCCTAATTCTCTTTGATTAGTACCGAGTTAGATGATAGCGACCCATTGAAATTGGTCATCAGCATAAATAATGAGTGAATGAACTGATAAAATGCAAAGTCACTGGCCATCATAAATCAAATGAAATCCACTCTCTCTGGAAGTCACTGAAATTAGAAGTCCATGCTCCTATTAATTATTTTGCCTTCTGAAGACGACAGTGTTATAAATCAGCCTTGAAAGGTACTTCACTTTGAAAGCTGAAGGAGTATGCCTGCCTGCAAATTGCTTTGTGTACGCACCTAATTGTTTCTTAAGTAATCCACCTCTATAGTGTGGCTTCAGAAAAATCAAAAGTGCCCAATGGCACAGGTTAATGAAGGTGGCAGATTTGGTGAGCAGGTGAAATTGGTACCACCCCAACCTCACCCTGCCATTGACTATCTACACCTGAAACTCTGGCCTTTGGATCAGATAGGAAAGTCCATCCATTCCAGGGGCAATAGAAGCTAGAATGAATTGGGAAGAAATCCTTTACCCTTTCATCATCTCTTGAGGTGGCAGCTCTAGGATAAGGCAGGTCTAAGAAACCCTAACTCCTTCTGGTTCCAGTAAAAGTCAGACAAAAAGACCGATTCAAAAGCCAGAAAAGATGGGGAAGAAAAACTCTTGACTTTGTGTATTCATCTGTGGAATCATCATCATTTGCATTCATCAAGTGTAAATGATACATAATTTTTTTCCAAGAGGTAGGTGGAAAATTGTGTTCATTTAAGAGTGTCTTTTGCAAACATTTATAGGGAAAGAGGCAAATTTCATAGGAAATAATGCATCCTGGGTTTTTTTTTTATTTGGGCCTGCCTACTTTGTCTTTAGCTCTGAGCTAAAGTTTGACAATAAATAGGACAGAAAACAGTTTTCTCTTCAGTGGCAGATTTGTACAAAACTTACTTGGTTTGACTTTGTGAGCCTGAATTACTTTGACAAGGAAGTTGCCTGCTTCTAGTGTTTTTTTGTTTAAAAAACAATTATAGATGACTTCTGTTTTTGTGTGGTATTTATTTCCCAATATTCCCTCTTTTTCTCTACTCTCCAGTAAGTCTTTCCTTATGACAAAGAGTTTTTTAAAAAGAAAAAAAATACATTTCCATGAAATCAATAAATACATCTACCATATCTCATAGGGTGTACAATATTCTACCCCCATGGTTTTCCACCTCTCCAATGAAGGGAACAAGTTGCTTTTTTTCCATCTCTTTTCAGGTGCTATTATAATTACATTTTACCTACAGTTTTGTTTCATCCTTTCTGCTTTACATTGTTGGAGTTGTGCTCTCTCTCTGTACACACACATACACACACACGCACATGTACACATTTTCTTGGTTCTGCTTACTTCATTCTTTAGTCAGTCTAAAAATGTCTTCCCATGTTCCTCTAAATTTCTTATATTCATTGTGCCTTAGAGCACAGTCTTATTTCATTTCATTCATATACAGTGGTCCATTTCATCATTCCCCAATGGATGGGCCCCTACTTTGTTGGCAATTCTTTGCAAGGTTGGTTTATTAGGAAGGGAATGGGATTAACTGCAATACTGGAGGGATGGTGGTCAGTGGTCAGTGATGAAGGAGAGACCCTAAAGTTGGAAAGAACTGGAGGAGATACTGAATTAGAGTTAAAGACATGTGAGCAGGGGCGCCAGAGGTCAGGGAGAAAATATAGTTGGAAGGAAAATCACTTTCAGCCTTTTAGAAAAGAGAAAAAAAGAAAGATATTTTCTTTTTTTCTAACTTCCTTACCATCTGGTATAGGCCTGTCAGATTCCCCTAGTGGCTAGTACCATAAAATGTAAATCTTGAGCTTGGAAAATGAAAATTCCTTCCCCAGTTGTAAGCAGCCACAGTTAAAACAACAGCAGCAAAACTTTCCCGTTCTTTGCTGTGTGATTGCATGAATTCATAGGCGTGTTCTGAATCATCTGCTTTCTTCTTCTTCTCTCCCCACCTCCCTTTTATACCTGCGTGAAAAGCCCACCCAGGCTGGAAATGGATCCTTGTATCAGGAGTTATCTTAAGGGGGCATCTGTATAACATGTCCTAAAAACAGTTTTAAAGAATACATTATTGACCACAACAGGTGAAAGAGGATTCAGCCTGTTCCTCTGCATTTAGAATGTGAAACATCTTCTTGGTAGTCACATGTGCTTTATCCTTGAAGCTGATGAAACCAACAATATTTCGTTAATTCTGTGAGCCTTTGTTGGTCCAGGTGGGTCCCCTGCTAGTATCCTGTAGACTGGCAGAGCCTGATAATCCCAAACTTCCAACATCCTTTGCTCCTTACCTTGATCAACTGCCTGAGAGACATTTTGATGACTCTGCTTTGGGCCTCCCTTCTCCCTTCCAGAATTGCACATTGCATCTGCTGGGGTGAGCTTACTTTTGGAGGCTGCCCCTGATGTTTCTGTTTTCTTAGCTCATGGTAGAAAGCGGTATGCTGCATAAGACATGACCTTTTTCTAGGTGTATGTTTTGGTGTGGCTTTGCCCTCTTTGAGTTTTATTGCTTCCTGTGTGCAGTGGGTTGGGAAACTAGATGGCCCAGTGGATAGAGTGGTGGGCCTGGAGTTAGGAAGACTTATCTTCATGAATTAAAATCTGGCTTTAGACACTTATTAGTTGTGTGAGCCTGGAAAAGTCACATCACCGTGTCTGCCTCAGTCTCCTTGTATAAAATGAGCTGGAGAAGGAAATGGCAAATCACTCCAGTGTCTTTGCCAAGGAAACCCCAAATGGGGTCAGATATGACTGAAACAACTGAACAACAGCGTACATAGTGGGTACCCAATAACATGTGCATTTGTTTACTGATTGAGAGGGGCAAGTTTTAAAAAAGAAAGAGCTGCTCTGAGATTGTAGATGTAATCAATCAGTCAGTCAAATATTTATTAAGCATGTGATATTTGGCAGACAGTAGTAGGTGCTGGCGATGATAAAGCAGACATGAAAGGTGGTAAGCCTCCTCATGTTTTAAGTGACTGATTTCAGCAGATTTACACTGGCTGAGGAAGAAGAACCCCCTATTCTGTTTTGTTTTGGTTTCTTTTTTTGGAGGGGAAAGGTGAAGCAATGGGGTTAAGTGACTTTCCCAAAGTCACACTGCTAGTAAGTATCAAGTGTCTGAAGCTGGATTTGAACTCAGGTCCTCTTGACTCCTGGGTCAGGGTTCCATTCACTGCACCACCTATCTGCCCCAAGAACCCCCTTTTCTGAAGGTCCCCTTATGCTGCTCTCTGGTCATTCCATTTCACCAACATTTATTGGCTTCAAAGAGAAGAAGACATAGCTTCTGCCCTCAGGGGCTCTAAAACTAAACCTTGGGGGTCGTACAGTGTTCAAATTTTAATATGGGCCATGCAGGTCTAATCTGTATAGCTACTCTCTTTAGGTACTTTAGTATGTTTTCTGAGTGATCTGGAGTAGGGCAAATGTTCTTTACTTTTTACAAAGTGCCTTTAAAATGTTTCACGTGTTTTTCTCCCTTTATTCTCAGAATTATGTTGTTGTTGGTCAGGGGTGGGAACCTGTGACCTTGAAGCCACATGTGGCCCTGTAGGTCCTTTGACTGAATCCAAACTCCACAAGACAATTCAGTCGAAGGGCCACACTTGAGGACCTAAAGGGCCATACTTGACCTCAAGGCTGAAGTTTCCTCACCCCTATTGTTGTTCCTTCGTTCCTGAAGAGAACCGAGGACATCATGGGGTGATGTCTTGACTTGAGTGAAACACAGCTGTTCAAGGTCATCAGCCTTGCTCTCTCCTCTGGAGTCATCATTGGCATCACTGGATGCAAGACAATGAAATCCAATGATAAGACAAAGTCAAAATGACTGGAGATGGCCCAGAATACATATTTGAAGAGCTTTAAATGCTGAGCTAAGGAATGGGTGCTGATTATACCAAGCCTTAGAACCTGTCAGTGAGATCTTTGTGTATTTTAACGAGATTGGCCATATATGGAAAAAAAAACAGGATAGGGATTACATTCGTAATTTCATTGGCATAAACAACTCTGTGGTGCACCAAGAGGTTAGCTGGGTCATTTTCCCAGGGTGACATAGGCAATATGTATTAGAGGAGGGATTGAACTCAGGACTTCCTACCTTTAAAGCCAGTTCTCTATCTACTGGTCTATGTTTTTTCTTGAAAAACAAAATGCATTACCCTTTGACCCAGAAATATTGCTTCTGGGACTATATCCCCAAGAGATCATAAAAATGGGAAAGGGTCCCATTTGTACAAAAATATTTATAGTAGCTCTCTTTGTGGTGGTCAAGAACTGGAAATCAAGGGGATGCCCATCCGTTGGGGAATGGCTGAATAAATTCTGGTATATGAATGTAATGGAATACTATAGTGCGATGAGAAATGATGAACAGGAAGACTTCAGAGAAGCCTGGAAAGACTTATATGAACTGATACTGAGTAAAAGGAGTAGAACCAGGAGAACTTTGTACACAGCAACAACCACAGTGTGTGAGGAATTTTTCTGGTAGACTTAGTACTTCATTGCAATGCAAGGACTTAAAAAAAAAGTTCCCTGTGGTCTCTTAATTAAGGCCAAATGCCTTCCACATCCAGAGAAAGAACTATGGAATTCGATCACAGAATGAAACACATCATTTTCTTTTGTATTATGTTTTGATTTGTTTTATGATTTCTCCCATCATTTTAATTCTTCTATGCAACATGACTAAGGTGAAAATGTATTTAATAGGAATGTATGTGTAGAACCTATATAAAACTGTATGCCATCTCAGGGAAGGAGTGGGGAAGGGATAAGGGAGAGGAAAAAAATCTAAGATATATGGAAGTGATTTTAGAACATGGAAAACAAATAGAATAATAAAAAAGAAGTTAAAAAATAAAACAAAGAAAAATAGAATGCATGAAAAAACGCCTACCCTAGTTGAGATTATTGCAAGCACTGGATGGTGAGCGTTCTAACGTGGTGAATCAACGTCAACATCTGGGACAAGCATTGTAAACGAACTAAGTGTTGGGTCTGGAATTGAATGGGCAAAATAGAAGGGGCTAGTTACATCTGGAAAATTGTGCAGTGCTTTGAACAAATCCAAGCTGTTCCTGAGAAAAGTGACAAATGGAAAGTAACGACAACAACAAACATCCATGTTTATAATACAGTTTTCTGTTTGGGAGTGCCATAAGTTTCAAGGAATCAAAGCAGTAAAAGGAGGACTGTTCATGCGACGAGAGAGTGCTAGGTGGACAGTCATCAAGCATTTGCAAGCATGTTCTGTGTACCAGATACTCTGCTAGGCCTTGAGGATGCAATCCCTCAAGGATTCTGTCTATAATACTATAGACAGAATAACCTTGATATTCCAGGATCTCTATGGAAAAAGACTTAGGAAAAGGCCTCTAGTGTGTTGCTTCCTTCATCTGTGGAGTTATGCAAGAATTTGGACAAGAAACACGCAGGATGAGAAGTCAGGGGGAGGACCTTGGAAACAATGATCCATATCTGTGAAATTATTGACTTCTTATGAAGGCAGTATGGTACATTGAACCTCAGTCTGGGAACCATATAACATGGATTTGAATTTTGGCATAATAACTGTATTTGAAGTAGGTGACTCAGTGGATAGAATGCTAGACCTGGAGTTAGAAAGATCTGAGTTCAAATCTCAGACACTTACTTGACCTTAGTCAAGTCATTTACCCCTGTTTGCCTCAGTTTCCACATCTGTAAAATGAACTACTTATCACTCCAGTATCTCTGCCAAGAAGACCCCAAATGGGGTCTTGAAGAATCAGACACAACTGAACAACAACAAAGCAATAAATGTGTCACCTTGGGAATTTAGTTTACTTCTCTGAGTCTCACTTTCCTCATCTGTGCAATCTGAGTTTCCTCAAGGGGGTTAGACTATGTTATATCTAAGGTCCTTTTCAGCAGTATGATCTATTAAAGTATGATGATACTATGAACTAAGTAAGGCAGTGTTTATTTGATGGAAGGTGAGTCTGAGGCCCTGAGAGGGTCAGTGAATTTCTTACAGGCACAGGTAGTGAGTGGCAGAGCTGTAACCAGAGGCCAGTTCTCTTGCTGCTAAGCCCAGGGCGCGTCCCCTCCCTCATTACCTAATTCTTTGGAGATGTTGCTCCCATAAGTCTCTCTCAATTGTTCAGCGTCTTCAAATCCTTCCTCTCCAATGGCCTTTTCCTCTCAGTGTTCCAACATGCACAGCTTCCTTTCACACTGAAAAGCCATCGCTTCCTGCTGCTACTTCCTGGAATTTCTCCCCTTTCTTTGACATCTAGTCAGGTATAGTGCTATTAAGACATGGGTTCCAGTGGTTCTTCAGATACTTAAACAGCAAGTCATTGAACATCTCTGAGTCTCCGTCCCCTTCATGCCCCCAAAATGAGGATACTATTACCACCTACCTCGCAGGATTGTTCAGATCAGTTGAGGTAATGAATATGATGTTTTCTTGTGATGAGCACCAGAAAAATGGGAGCTGTTGTTTGCTTATTTTTATTATCAACTTTCAAGAGTCTAGGAGTCGGTTGCACCCACCAGCTTGGCTCCGTTTTCTCCTTATCCTTCATACTTTAAAAAAAAAAAAAAGAAAGAAAGAAAAAAGTCCTGCCTATGCACACTGTGACAAAAATAAATATTTAAGCCAAAATGGAACTGAGATAAAAGTTGCATTTCCTCTCTATTCAAATGAGTAAAAGATTTAGCTGTCCCCTCTCTGAGTGACCTTCTCCTGTTTTCCTCCCTTTGTAGTAAAATGAGCAGGAGGTTAGTAGCCCTACTAGGAAATGTGTTTTCAGCCCAAACAATGTAAAAGAAAACACAATTCTCAAGTCAGTGATGCACCCACACACCCGAACCTCCATCAGCACCCTGGTTGGCTGATACTATGTACAGTAGGTAACCAAACACCAGTCAAAGGGACTGTAAGCCTGTTAAGAAAATAGCTTTTGGTGTAATAAGATTAGCAGGTTTTTACTGTACCTGTTAATACGCTTCCCCCCTCCTTATCGGCTTTGCCTGAATGCACTCCCAACTCCCATTTAAACTGGCCCAACGGGGGCCTAAAGTTCTTTAAGGAACTTGCACAGCTTTGTGGAGATTACGGTTCCCTTCCCCGTTTTTAATTAGAGGGAGAAGAGGAGATTTATTCTCCTTAGAGTTTCCAGCCCAGATGGCTCAAAAACTTTAGAAAAAGGTTACTGAGTTCCAGTGGTCCAAGAGTTCCGCTCTCTGCAACCACCCTGGCTTGGTGCTTAATCCCCCACAGCCCCTGTGTGGTGCAGCTGCCAGAGCTCATTTTGACTGCTTTTTCTTAACATCCTTGACCTCTTTATCCATTAAACCAAGTCATGCAGAGGCAGGGCAGTTCTGCAGTTCTGTTGGTTGGTCAGGGACAACTGCAAAGTACGACTCCCCCAAACCACAGGGAGAAGCTTGGGAGTTGGTGCCATAACGGAAGAGTCATCAGAGAAGCAAGGCCATAGAATACATTAATGGAGCATCCTCAAATCCTCACTTCATAGATGTAGTCCAATGAGGGTTATTAAAAAAATGCCTGATTCCCGTGTTTTACCACCTATGCAATGTATTCAGAGGTCCCTGCCATGTACTCTACTGACCTGGTGTCAATATTGGTGCCATTTAGAAAACAAAAATTTCAATAAAATGACCTATTTAGCCTTTTGCTTATGAAGATCATGAAATCTAGCTCTAAGAGGGTCCTTGGATATCATTTAGCCCATAAGTTCCCAAAGTGAGTGACACCACCAGCAGCAGGGCCCTGGAACAATCCAGGGGGGGAGTAATTGTTTGAAATGATGCAAATTTAAAAAAAAATTAAAGGGTTAAAGAAAGTTGATTTCCAGAGCATGGGGGCTAGTAATTTTTTTTTTTGAAAAGGGGGCAGTAAACCAAATAAGTTCGGAAACCTCTGCTTTTGGTCCAATCGTCTTATTTTTTGGCTGCAGAAATAGAGGCCTAGACAGTTATGTGTCTTACTCAAAGTAACATAACTAGTGAGTGGTATGATGTGATTCAGATACAGGTTCTCTGCTTCCAAATCTTTCCATCATAGCACATTGCTAACAGACAAAAGGTAGGTACATTTTTGTGTAGGTGCATACATGTGTGTATCTATCTCTAGATAGATAAACTTGTGTTTGTGTAGGTGCATACATGTGTGTATCTATCTCTAGATAGATAAACTTGGGTATATATTGTATATGTAATTTATAATATGTATATATTTGAGCATATGCACATACATATTTGGGTGTGCATGCATGCGTATATGTGTATGTGCATGTGTATCTGTATGCAGACATGTATGGATATGTATATTTTGTTTATATATATTTCTATGTGAGTGGAACAATATGTGTGTAAGTTATATGAAGTTAGTAGGTGGTAAGATGATGGACATGGAATCTGGAAGATCTGAGTTTGAATCCTGCTAAACATTTAAAGAACTGTCTTGTTTTCTGTCCATTTCTTGAAAGCCAGTGGAGTAGAGAGTTGGGAGCACCAGACTTGGAATCAGGAATACCTGTGACCCTGTGACCTCTGTGACCCTGGGCCAAGTTACAACCCCCCTCAGGCTCAGTTTCTTCATCTGTATATAAGAATAAAGCTAGCACCCAACTAATGGGGCTGCTGGGAAAATCCTATGAGATAATGTATGTCAGGCTCCTTGCAAACTTTTAAGCACTATATACATACTAGTTAGTATTTGATGAACGTGTGAATATGTGTATGTTGGGGTTTAAATTGACAACAAAGAATGCACTAGCTTCCCCCCAAATCAGAAGGGCTCCTGAAAAGGTCACATTGGGATAATGAAATGGAATGTATTATCTCATTACATCATGGTTGGTCTCTGCTATAATGTGGTTGAATAGCATGGAACTCAAGTCCTAGTTGTTTAAATGTCAGTCTCAGCTAAACTCCCCAATTATATGCCCATCTGCTGTGAACGTAGGATCTCAAATAGCTTTGCTTAAACCTGCTGTCTGGGATTCAAGTGTAATCCATGGAGCTCCTGACCTGGACGAGATGACTCTGGTAACCCCAGCCTATACTCTATACCCTCCTATCCCCTGCAACTCCCCCTCCAGCAATAATATATATCAACAAAACTTCATCATAGTTGTGTGCTCTCAAGGCCATACAGGCCATATGAGTTTGTCCTGTAACTCTGGAGAAGGTACACACAGAGGAGAGCATTTGTTGACTCACGATTGCTAGGGTGATGTCATTTGTGTGGCCTTGACCCCAATATGCTCAGAGCTCTGATACTTTAATTTGATACTTCCTCCATCTCACCCTCCTGAGGGAGTTCCCCAGAAGGAAGCCACCCCTTTCAGTACTCTCATAGCTCATGCTATGTAGGTAGGTTGCCCTTTCCATGATGACCAACTCACCAGTGGTGTGCCGTCAGAAGAGGATTGTGAGCATAGCCTTTGACCATGTGTCCTCAGGGCTCTGCAGTTCTCAGAATGGGCATTGTCTAGTACAGTAGCACCCCACTTCACTGAGAGAGGCAAAAATGTTGACCTGATCCTTTCAATATGGAAAATTACAAAGAAACTAAAAGCAAGGTAATGGAGTGGGACTCCTCAAAAGAAGAAGCCATAGTGTACCCCAGTGTTTAATACAACATGCCAAAATAGTAAACCAATGGTATACCAGAGGCTATTCCCAGGGGGGAGGAGTTGCATCCATTACTTAACCAAATATGTATTAAATGCCTACTGTTTTCCAAACCTTGTGCTTGTTGCTGGTGAAACAAAGAAAAGACAAAAACAGCCCTTGTCCTCAGGAGCTCACATTCAACCTGGGAAGAGAAGTACACACACACACACACACACACAAACACACAAATAAAATAGAAAAAAAGTGAATATGAGGTGAATTTCTGGGATCAGGATAAGCTTCACGTAGAAGGTGTTGCATGAGCAGAGTCCTGAAGGGGACATGGCATTTGCTGTGTGAGTAATGGCCAGGGTATGGGGAGGTGGCAGAATGGAGAGGAGCAAGAAGTTGTGTTGGACTGGACCATAGGGTGTGGTAAGGTTGGGACCAGTTTGTAAGTCTAGTCAGCAAGCCAACTCTGTGCCAGACAAAGTGCTAAATGCTGGTATTAAAAAAAAGCAGTCTCTCTTTTCCAAAAGTCTAATGTGGGAGCGTAATTGAAAAGGACTTTGAAAGCTCTAATGATAGCTCTGTTTTGCGTTTGACTCTCTGTGACTCCATTTGGTAGTGCAGTTTGCCATTTCCTTCTCCAGTTCATTTTACAGATGAGGAAACAGAGTTAAGTGACTTGCCCAGGGACACACAGCTCGTAAGTGTCTGAGACCGGATTTGAACTCAGGAAGATGAATCTTCCATATTCCAAGCCCAGTGTTCTATCCACTGCACTCCCTAGCTGCGCTAGTGCTTGTTTAGCACTTTAAGGTTTTCAAAGGACTTTCCCTTTTATCTCAATGGGTCCTAATAACAACTCTGAGAAGTATTATTATCATCATTCCCATTTTACAGATGATGGCATGAAGGCTGACATGATTCATTTGCGGCTAGGATTCAAACTAAAGTCCCCCTGATTCCAAGACTGTCACAACGTCCACTAAGTCATAGCTCCCTCTGGATTCCTTTTCCAGAAGTGCAGCCTTCCTGGGGATGTGAGTATGGTTAGATGTGATGAATTACTGTAAATAGGTGAAAATTTTAATCTCCACTAAATTGCTCTTTCCCCTCCCATTCACTTAGCCCTTCAGGGGCCTCAGGCCATTCTCAGAAACATGTTTCTCCTCATAGAGAAGGGGCTAGGCAAAGGTTTGGTTCCCTTTGCATTTAGGGTGAAGCAGTACCTAGAATCACAGGGTCAGGAATCCTTGGGGAGTCGGCAGCTATGTTTGATTGTTGGTTTTTGTAGACAGTGTACACAAGAGAGCTTGTGGCCCTTCTGAAAGAATTTATAAATCTATCATTTAAAGTCATTAGGCGACATGTTGGTCAGTCTAGGAGTCTCTGCTCTCATTAATTCAGGAGAGATTTACTCATGTCACCCTCATTAGTATTTATGGGGTTTATCCACATCAATTGCTAGTACATTAATGGGGAAATAAGTAAACCTCCTAGGGTCCGTTGGCGCTAACGAGAGAGAGAGAGAGAGAGAGAGAGAGAGAGAGAGAGAGAGAGAGAGGAGAGAGAGAGAGAGAGAGAGAGAGAGAAGAGGGAGAGGGGAGAGGGGAGAGGGGAGAGGGGAGAGGGAGAGGGAGAGCTTGAAGTTCTAGAAAACACTGTGTTCAAAAGAGTTTTCAACTCTGGACCTGAGTAGATAGAGCCTTCCCAACCTGCCTCTGGTGTTTTTTCTCTCCAGTAGCATTTGCATAGTAACTGTGTCCAACCCCTGCCCATCTGATGAAAAGTGGTAGTGATGTCTGCTGCCAGAAATGATGGGAGAAAGGAGGGGGAGAGGAACCCACTTGAGGTCTGTGGTCAATTGCCACTCTCTCAGGTGAACAATGAGTTAAGTTTCTTATCATTCTTTTTGTTTGGTACTGGCCAAAAAGAGAGAGAGAGGGAGAGAGAGGGAGAGAGAGGGAGAGAGAGAGAGAGAGAGAGAGAGAGAGAGAGAGAGAGAGAGAGAGAGAGAGAGAGAGAGCCCTGCATGTAAATATATTTTTTATGTATTCTGAACATAAAGATAGTTCTGTCCCACCATATTGATTTATTAGATTCTCTGACATTTTAGTTGTGGTCGTTATGTTATATTTATGAGATGAATGTTGGATTCCCTCATTATGTTATCCTCATTTATTTTACATACTTTTATAGCTGGTTGTGCTCAGCTCTACATTTAAAGCTTTATTGCAGCTGTTAGTGTGGGGGGAGGGGAAAGCAAGTAGTTATTGATCAGAATTTACATGTTTACTGTTGTAATCATGATTTATTTAATCTGTTTCCACATATAAATATAAGCTCTTTCTCTGAAATAAAATATATAGACTGCATCTATATTTGAGAGCCACCAACTCCCCCCCTTCTCCCCTACCCCAAAGAGGGAATTTTTGGTCTTTCCAGTTTTGTTGGTGGGAAATTTGTCTGCCTGTTATTAAGACTAAATGGGGTGAGGGTGGGGTAAGGAGAAGCCTTGTTTATGATGTAGAGGGTCCTCTTCAAAGAAAGTGGAGACGGAGTAATTGAACACCAGGTCTGGAAGCCCTGATAAGGTCGTAAGGCAATCCAAGGAAGGGCTGCTTTGGTGGGATTTCCTCCCTTACCCCCCACTTCTTAGTGGTGGCTCCCACTCAAATTATAAGTAATTTACTGATCTGTGTTCCCCAAGTAGAATGGGAGTTTCTTGAGGGAAGGGAATGTTTTTGTGGTTGGTTTTCTTGTTCTGTTTTTGTATCTTCTTAGGAGGAGGACCTTCTAATTAATAAAGGGATGGCATTTCTCTTAGTGGAGGGAGTTGCTTAACTGAGAAAATCCAGTCTTTCTTGTGTCCTTGTATCCCTGTGGTCCATCATGGTACAGTACACAGAGTGATGATAATAGCTTGAATTTGGGCATTGCTTTAGGTCAGCAAAGCACTTTTCAAATATTATCTCACTATGATTCTGGGAGGTAGATATTATTGTTATTTCCATTTTACAGATGAGGGAACTGATAGATTGAGTTTGCTGCCTTGTCACCTGAAGTACCTGAAGGACTGAACATCATCCCGTTTAGAGTAGGCATGAAGATCCAATCTTCAGTCCAAGATTGGTCTGTCCCTGACTTGTGACCTGAGCAAGTAACTGTTTTCTCACATGGCTGAAGTGGCAGTGATAATACAGAGTAGCTCTTTCACATTAACATGCACATTTGAAGGTTCTAATGAAAAAATAGATTCCAGAATGCTTCAAAATAATGGTGGTGGAAATTGACATTTATTTGTTACTTAAGATTCACAAACTGCCTCATAGAGTTAAGTCAGTAAACATTTATTAAATACCTGCTGCATACCAGGCATTGTGCTAAGGACTGAACATACAAAGAAAGGCAAGTTCCTGCTGTCATGGAGTTTACCCACTAATGGGGAAGACAACGTGGTAACAACTATGTATTAATCAGTTAATCAGTAAACATTTATTAAGCACCTAGTATGTGTCAGGCGCTTTGCTGAACACTGAGGATTCAAAAAGAGGTAGAAGATAGTCCTTTCCCTCAGCAAGCTTATAGTCTAACAGGGGTGACAATATGCTAACAACTATATATTACAGGATGTGAATAAGTAAACACTCTAATATCATTGTGGGCAACTTTAGATTTCTACCTCTTTTAAAGGAGGAGAGACTAAGGCAATGTGAGAAAGTCTAAGAGGATTATCATGACCCTTGCCTTCCTACCTTCAAGTTTATCCGCACATTGTCTTTGACTGGTAGTATTTAAACCTATCCAGTGCCCTTGGCGGTCCCCCCTCTAAGAAAGACTTGGCCTGAAGCTGTGCCTTAACCACAGTCTTTATGGAAACCACATTTATTGTCATAGGAATGTAAATTCTGCATTGCATGACATATTTTATAATTTGGTAATGATTCTTAGAAAATAATTTATATCTATTTATAATCCATACTTTGATTTGCAAGGAATAATTCACCTAGCATAACAAATCTCTTTTCTCTCTCACCCCTCCCTCCCTCCCTCCCTCCCTCTCTCTCTCTCTCTTTCTCTCTCTCTCTCTCTCTCTCTCTTCTTCCCTCCCTCTCTCCCTCCCCATCTCTATATACATATGTGTGTATAAGTATTCATCATTGCCTTGGTGGCTCCTTAACTGAACCAATGATTTTTAATCAAGATTTCTAGGTCACTCTTCATAATTAAGTTTAGTATTGTGTATTATATCACACTTTCCTATGACAGGCACATAAATTAGATATCAGCACACAATTTCCAGAACCTTTCAGGACGATTTACTTCATTATAAACACACGCACACACGCGCACACACACACACGCACACACACACACGTGCGCGCGCGCATGCACTCACTCTCACACTCAATATCCTGACTCCATCCCTGCCAGTTACAAAATGAAATATCCCTAGTGCTATGAATCTGTGCTGTCCCTAAGTCCCTCCCTAGCTTGATAGGTAACTTTGGCTGATCAGCTTTGACCTCATATTAATAGACTGAACACTGCATGTAGAATCAGGATAACCTGGGTTCAAATCCTGCCTCAGACACTTATTTACTCACTGTGCGAAACTGATCAAATCTTTTAATTTCTTGCTACCTCAGATTCCTCATATGTAAAATGATAGACTGCACTTTAATGGTTCCTAAGGTGCCTTCTGGCTCTCACTCTATAAACCTATGATTCTTTGATTACTTAGTCCATATTTAAGTGGATGTGTTTTTAAAACATGCTTACTCATTTCAGACCCATTCCAGAGACCACCCTGATGGTAATAATAAGGTTTGGATAGGTCATGAGATATCTAACTCTCCATTTTCCCTTCCCTCAGTTCCTATACGGCCTGCCATCCTTCAGGACCAATATGGTGCCCCAGATTGTCGGTGCCGCTGGGTGCTTCTGCTTTGGGAGATGCAGGTGGGAGTTGCATTTGAGACCCAAGGAAGCCCCACCTGCTGCTTGAGGTAGTTTGCATGGGGATTGATGATGACTCATCCTCAAAGAGGCCCCTCCTCCCTGACATTTGACTGCTCCATTGGAAGAATTTCTAGACTAATCTCTCCCCACAACTTTCTGAAATACAAATTCACTTTTTCTGATGAATCATTATCATGTACTCCCATCAAAGGTTATTCACTGAAAGCTCAAAAAAAGCAATGAAAACTAATTTTGATTGTTAATGGAAATGTATTTTTAGTCTTAAATAGCTTCCCTCAGCAATAATTATACTTATGCCTCTTGGGTGTTTTTGGACTTTTAAATTTACATCGAACAGCTCTTTTTCACTTAGCAATTAATCTTTTAACAGAGTCTGAAAATGTGCTCTTCTGTCTGTTAGGGAAGGCATCGACAGATTTGATTTCTGCTCTTTCCCTGCCTAGCTTCCCATTGCTCCTCTTCTACCATTCTGCTCCCGATGTCTCTAAGAAGCATACAGAGGATGTTTGCTCTTTGTAATAAGCTAGGCCCTGGGGTGGGAGTTCAGTGACACCAGGCAGTGAGGAGACAGCTGGGAAGGGGTGGGGGGTGTGGGGATACCATTACCCTCTGGCCCCAAATGCCACAGCCCTGTATGTTTGTGGAGAAGTAAAACAGACAAAGTGTATTGTTGGGAAATGGGAGAATCTCTCCAACATAACTCAGTCCTTGGAGTGGAGATGGGGAGGAGTCAGCCTCCTTAACCTTTTCTTTAGGGCCTAACACTGAGCTAGGTATCCAGAGAGAGAAGCTTAAGAAGATTAAAAAATAATAAGGAGAAACTGAGCCAGACGTACAGTCTGTGTGTGTGTGTGTGTGTGTGTGTGTGTGTGTGTGTGTGTGTGTGTATGTGTCTGTATAGAGGAAGAACAGAAAAATCCTTCCTTAACAACCTAGATTCGCCATTTTCTTAGGTGAGTTTTTGCTTACACCAGGAGGGCATCTGGGTGGCTCATTGAACTCAGGAACTTTGCCTGGGCTCCATGCATATATTGAAAACAGAGGGCCTCCAATTAGCCTGGGTAAGTCTGATTAAAGCCCTTGCTTCCCCATCGGAAAATACCTCATTGACCTCACCTCCGCTATCATGGTGTGGCATGACATCTGGGGCCTTGCAGACTCTTACAGAACATTAAGGGGCTGTTAAAATTAATCCTGTGTGCTGCAGCTCCCAAGAAAGCCAGCCATCCCCCCAATGTCAATAAATCTAGATCTGTTTGAAGCCAACGTCACTAAATCTTAGTCTTGACTGTTTGCTGGTAGTGTCAAGAGCAGGCTCGGCAAGATGGATTTGAGGGGAGGATGAAAAAGGTACCATATTAAACCCCAGCACTGCTAAGTTTAGTTAAGAGTCAGGAGATGTGTCCTTGCTGTGACATTCGGTGGCCGATATTTGTTTCCCTTTAAATAATATGCTGTACATCTGCGAGAATGATGGTTCGGTGCTTGTGACATTGCATCTCCACCAAGGTTACTGGCTCCAGGACAGGCAGTCTCTCTCCTTTCTCTTTTTCTCTCTCACACCCTGTCAATAAATATCCACTTGTCTGAGGAAGTGAGATACAGCTTTTACAGCTGACACCAGAACCATCTTCATTTCCAGAAGCAACGAGTTTCAACACATGTGAGCGTGGAGCAAAGGGCGGGTGAGGGGTGAGCAGTAGGGAGTGGGGTATGGGGCGGGGGAGCACTGTAGAAATTAAAGGGATATATCTTTCAAGTGTTGGACATCGAAAAGTCATTATCTCTTTCCTATAGGGGAGCCTGCTGCTGAGAGAAATAAATGATAGGATCAGAAACTAAAAATAATCATGGCGGCCCGTAATCAGATGGGTTCAGTCATTCAAGGATTTGCCTCTCAAAATCTCATTTGAGAAAGAGCAGCATGCAAAACCCTGGGATCTAGGGGATTTGTGCATCTCTTGCTCTCCCTCCATTGGGCTTCCATTGTTTTCTTGCCTTGGCCTCCATTGAGAGCACCTCCTCTCATCACCGGGCTCTCCAAAAAAAAAAAAACAACAAACAAACAAACAAACAAAAAAAAACCCCTCCAACTGAGAGTTTACAAATCAACCCTACCCTAATTGTGGGAATGGGCCTGCAGGATGTTCTTCTTTCTGTTAATGAGGGAAAACAGAGATGAAATTCACCAAAGGTGTTGATGGCCCCTCCTGGGGAGGCTGTCTGCCAACATGCCACAATCCACCTCATCTGTGGTCCTTTAAGTGAGTTGTTGTCTGAATTATTGGCAGTTTTATTTATCTATTTATTGTCAGAGTGCCTGGAGACTGGCTACTTTAAAAGAAGAGAAATGATAGACTCAGAGTGTAAAATGACACATCATTTTGAGCATGGAAATGCAAAAATTTGTCTTCTTTGATTATGCATATTTGTTGCAAGGGCTTTTCTTTCTCCCAAGGGAGAAGGAAGAGAAAATAAATTTTTATTAATTGAACAAAAAATAAATTTAATTAAAAAAGACAGTGAAGCCTAACATACAGTCCTAATATTTGCAATAATAGGGAAAAGGCAATGGGAATAGTTCATTTTCTTTTAAGATCATAAATGGATGGCGACTTTTAAGTATAACCCCTCCTCCCTATGCCCATTTAATAGAAGAAGAGACTGAAGTCTGAGCAAGTGACTTTTTCAAGGTCACATGGGTGTAGATTCACGTAGATACAAATCAAAACATGATTTGACTCAGAATTGAGTGCTATTTCCTTCACCCATGTTGCTTCTCTTCTTATCTTAAAAACAAAACAAAAAACTAGTAGAAAGTTAATATACCAAAAGAAAATGAACTATACACAACTAAATAATCCATATAATCAGAAATATTTATATGTACATACCCATAGTATCTATAGATTAATAGTATCTATAGTACAGATATTATCTATAAGTAATAAAATATCCTTTTTTGTTCCCTTCTGATTTTTTCCGTTTCTTTACATGTAAAGTTTTGTTTATTCATCGAACATTTATTAAGTTCCTACTATGCACCAAGTACTTTGTTGGACTCTCAAATACTAAGACCAAAATGAAATCATCGTTCTAAGCCTGTAAGTTGTTCATCTTGTTTTTCTGTTGAGTTTCATGAATACCTCAAGGCTGTGAGATTTTCATCAAGACCCTTCTTTAACTTAGTCAAGTTTTAGAGAGTTACCTAAGGCTTAGGTTAAGTGACTTGCCCAACATCCCACAGCTAGTGTTCAAGATGTGATTTGAACCCTGGTCTTTGGCTCCAAGTATTTTATTCAATATTGCTAGCCACACAGCCTCTGAGTAAGTGCATTGTGTTACTCCCTACAATTCTTTCCACATTCCCTTCTAGTCATCACATTTGTTATTTTTAATAGCATAGTAATAGCCTATTACACTGATATGCCACAGTTTTCTCAGCCCTTCCTTAACTGCTGAACATGAGATTATTTTCAATTTTTATGTTATTATAGCTGAAGTAGCTGTGAATATCTTTATCCAGGTAGGACTTTTCCCTCTAGAATACATCCTCTGTAAGGACATAACTAAGTCTGGACAACCAGCGTTTTATCTGAGGGCCCTGATTTGAAGTGATACCATATTTATAGGGTATGGGATCGCCTTTGCAGTCCTACAGAGCCTATTTAGTAAGAATAAGAGTCATACTACTAGTAAGAGGCAGAATTTAATCTCAAGTCTTCCTGACTCCAAGTCTTGTATTATACACACTGAGCCACTTAGATGCCCTGGTGGTTCTGGGAACAAAAATTCCAATGTCCATAGGCTGTAACCTTAGTAGTGGGATTACCAGGTTAAAGGGTATCACTGACTTTATCATTCTTATTATGTACTGGGGTGACCCATTTTTCATTCCACTGGAAGAATGAAGCTGTGGGATGTAGTAATGCCGAAGGTGTAGACCTTAGGTCTGCCATTCAGGTCCCACCCTATCTATTCAGCATTGGCTGCCACTATTCCCCACCCTCCAGCCTTCTGGCCAGCCTGCTCTCATTATTATTCTGTGAACTTGACAGTTTCATTCTTTTTCCTGAGTTTTTGTTAATATTGCTTCCCTCACTTTTGCAATGTCCTTCCCCTTCCTCTCTTTCAGTCCAATTGAAACCAGCCTTTTATGACCTAGCTCAAATCTTTCTCCATGGAGTTTCTCTGGATGGCTTTACTGACCCTTATTATCTCTTTCCTCAGAATTTCTGTACCATTTAATGTTGCCCTCATTCTTCTGTCATCTATATATTGTTTTGTATATGTTTGTCTTAGAAATAAGATCGTACTTAATAGGTATTCAATAAATGCATATTAACTGACTGAATAGATTGTTAACAATTTAGCATGGCAGTTTTAGGCCCTTTTGAAATCGTAATAACTCTCATTGGCATCCTGGTTTACTAGAGGCAGCTAAGTAATTCAGTGGATAGAGCATTGGACCTGGAATCGGGGAGACCTGAATTCAAATTTGATCCTTGACATTTACGAGCTTTGTGATCCTGGGAGAGTCACTTAACCCTGTTTGCTACAGTTTTCTCATTTTTATAAGGAGTTGGAGAAGGAAATAGCAAACCAGTTGGGTATCTTTGCCAAGAAAACTCTAAATGGAGTCACAAAGAGTCAGGCACAACTGAACAACAATAACTGTGGTTTACAAAGCACTTTCCTTGTTAACAGGGCAAATACCAGGGCACCTAGGTGGCTCAGTGTGTTTACAAATCACTGAGAATCCTGCAGTACAAATATTAAGCTCAGAGGCTGGAATTCACATCCGTTATACCATACTGGTTTTCTAGGAAGCAGGCTTCAGTTCCCCAGCATCTGTCCCACTTAAAGCACTTAAAGCCTAAGAGATACTTCTCCTTGACTTTGTGGGAATCTACGTCTCTTAGGAATTTTGGGAATCTCAAATTGCTTAGAGTATTTACCTTTCTGAAAGTCTATTACATCCTCTTTCCACCGTACAGTTTGATTGACAATGTGTAGCCCCATCATTGACTCAACTAGCGGATTGTAAGTTTTTTTTAGGATTGGGACTATGTTATATTTATATCTTTATCTTTATTGCACATCCCCCAAAGACGGACAACTCTGGGAAAGCCTAGAGTTATAAACCTTCCCATTCAGTTTTCCCCCACCTGACCTGTAACTTTATCTCACCTGCCCACTGATCTTTCATCACTGGGCATTGCAGATAACTTAGTAGATAAGTCTTCCTTGGTTGCCTGAGGCTCATTGACTTGCCTGTTGTCACTCCTCAGATGGTAGGCATCTGAAGCAGGATCTGACGGCAAGATTTCCTGACTAGAATAACAGTCTCTCCACTGTTTTATGGGGCATCCCTACATTGCACATAGAATGCTGTTAAACATTTTTTGAATATTTAAAGAATGGTGGCTTATTAAAGCCTTGAAGACTATACCGCACTTTATAAATTACTCAGGTCTGTCCCCTCTTCTAGATTAAAAGCTGCTTGACTGAGGGGAGCTATGTCTACACTTCCTTTAGAAGGAAGTTAAGATAGAATATTAGCTCCTTGGGAAACGTGGCTTGTTTTGTTTTTCTTTGTAATCTATGGCCAACTCGGTGCCTGGCATACAGTAGGTGCTTCATAAATATCTATTCATTGTTTGATCTCTTTTCCGTACCTCTGGGCTCTCAGCATTCCCATTATTTTGTAGGTACTCAATAAATGTGACTTGGTATTGTTGATCCCTAGTCCACGCTTTACCATCATAACATAATGCCTGCTAACCCATGGTGTCTGACAAAAGGAACCAGGAGAAGGAATCCCAGCCTAACTGGTAGTAAAGGGCAGAGGTTTTAATGAAGGCTGGAGACAGTTCTCTGGATTCAGCCCTTTTGTCTAGAGGAGTCTCTCAGCAGAGAGCCTGATCAAAAGCCTGCCACTGACTTGGAGTTTTCTACTTCAAGGACTCATCCAACTGCTTTGCAAACTGGATGGACGGGGCCCAGACTGGCAGACCTAATTCTCAGCTCCCGCTGGTATAAAAAAAGATGTAACTGGCATCTTTCTTCACAGGGAATTTCAGAAAGAACAGTCATTCATTTTTAGTATCCTAACAAAGCAACCTCATTTAAAGTAAGCTAAACCTAATTTACAAAATTGTGATCAGATCTGTCTAATTCAGAATCAGTAGGGTGAAGGCTGAGCTGAATAATAGAAAAGCTTGAATTGTAGAATGTATTGCATGGAAATACAGTTTTATAATAGAAAAGTACAGTGACAGCTCAATGATCTCCCCAAAGTGCCTTCCAGCTCTATATTCCAAGACCAGGACTGTGCCCCTGAAAGCCAGAGAAAGCAAGCGTGGCCTGTGTGACACTGAGATCTGACCTTTCTGCTTGTTTATAATTAGCATGTTAATTGTTCACCTGTTAGAGATGACCACTTTGTTCAAAGCAGTTTGTTCAGAAAAATGACAGAAAAACACTCAAACTATATTTCCCTTTCATATTTTACACAATTTAGACTTTTCCATTATTTAGCTTGGCCTTCAGCATAATGCTTCTGATTTCAACTAGTTTGATCATCCATAATTTTGAGGTGATGGGTCTGAGTTATTTTCAAAGCCAAACTCAGAGCCTTACTACCTGTGTGCTCCTAGATGAGTCACTTAACCTCTGACTCAGTTTCTTCATCTTCAAAATGAGGATAATAATGTCATCTTTCTCGCAGAGTTTTTGTGAAAATAAGATGAAATAATATTTACAAAGGTTTTTGCAAGGCTCTAAAATTACTGTTATTTACTGTTACTATTACTGTTATTTCTAAACTCTTCTTTACCTTAGGAATTTGTTTTAAAACCTTTTCCTTTGTAAACAGAGCACACATATTTGTTAACCTGCCTCCTACTGAATCATTCAATGGTGGCTTTTGAATTAATAATATTTTTGTGATAGGTTACATTGAATAATATGGAATTTTTTTTCGCAGTCACATTCACAATTTCCTTCTCTCTGTCTCCCTGCTTTGGTCTCTGTCTCTCACTCTCTATCAGCCCTGTGTATCATTTACACTTTATATAGGAAACAGGCAATGAATTCATCTGAAGGACGGGCACTTGATCTCTGTCTTTGCTGCTCCTTGCGTGAGCTGGAATGATGAAATTGTTAAGATACCAACCCAAAAGCTAGGAGGAGAGAAGCCAGGCAGCAAGATGTAGTGGAAAGGGCCATGAGGCTGGAGTAGCCACTCAGTACTTAGCGGTGTGATCTTGGATGGATCACTTTGCTTTCTTAGGTTTTAGTCTCTTCATCTTTAACAAGAGGGGGTTAGGCTGAATGGCCTTTGAGATGCCTCCCACCTCCAGCACAATGACCTATCTACTGATATTGAAGCAGTGAAGTGTCAGGATCAGTGCAGGTGTCTGGAGACTCACTGACAAAGAGAAGAAAGTAAAGGCTACAGAGACTTTTGGAAGTAGGGTTTCTATGTAAGACCTCTCAGACTGCAGCTGAGGGCAACTTCTGTTTGTATTAGAGCTTTGGCAAGGATTCACCAATTATGGATCAAAGGGAGCTGACCAAGCCAGTATCCTAAGGCACTGAAGCCTCAGTAGAAACAAAACCTCCCTCAGAAGCTCCTGGTGAAAGATAAGTTTGACCCTGGGAGTGCCTGGGAGGGAGTGATGGCTGTGCTTCTGAGGCCACGTTGGGATGGGGCTTAAAGCGGCTCCCAACCAAGTTAGCCTCAGAAGTACAGCTGGCACTCCCAGGGTCAAACACAACTTTCAGCTGGCAGTTATTACCCAGGGAATTTTTTAGAGTATTTGGCAATGGCGATAGAAGGAAGGTGTGGTTAGAGACCAGTTCTGTGTCTTTGAAGTCAGGTGGTGATCAGAATAAGAGGGAGAGGCAGTATAATTGTGATAATGAGTCATGATGCCAGTGTGTGTGTGTGTGTGTGTGTTTTGTATGTGTGTGTGTGTGTGTGTGAGAGAGAGAGAGAGAGAGACAGACAGACAGACAGAAAGTCAGAGAAACACACAGAGAGATACGGGGAGGGGAGAAAGAGAGAGACAGACAGAGAGAGAGAGAGAAAGGGAATGAGTGACCTGGCATGTGGAAGTCCTCTGGTGATTCTCTTTACAGGAAAGAGGGAAGAAAAACCAGGAGACTTGGATGCTGTAATATTAGCTAACATTTATAGAGTACCTTAAGGTTTGTAAAAACACTTTACATATATTATCTCATTGATCTTCTCAACAATCAGATGAGATAAGATCTGTCAGTATCTCCATTGTGCAGGCCAGGAGACAGAGAATGAGATGTAGCTCGTAAGGGTCTGAGGTGGGATTGGAACTCAGATCTTTCAGTGCTTTAACCCACTATGCCATCTAACTGCCCAGAGAGAATAGCTGTTATGCAGGAAGAACAAGAGTAACAAAAACACAGAGACATTTGTAAAAAAAAAAAAAAACCAACAATATTCAAGAAAAGAATCAGCAACCAAAGCCCTGGTGTCAGGTATTCATACGCAGATGTGCAAAGTATGAATAATAAGCAAAGCATGTTAGAGATATTTACACAAAGACACAAGTTTGGCATCATAGGATTAACTGGATGAGATTCAATGGGGTGAAACCTAAGATTAGAGTATGTCTCTGGTCATATTAACAATCAAATCATTTCTTGTGGTTACTTTTAAATATATAATAAAGTTATAATAATCATATTAATTTTATAATAAATTGTGTAATTTTTCTTTTTTTCTGCCTTGGCCCTTCTCTTTCCTCCAAAGATAAGGCAAATAGCCTTATGTATTAAGAAGCAATTCTCCTCTTTCTTTCTCTGTCAATTGAGATGGTTGGACTAGATGTCATCTGAGTTCCCTTTTAGCTCCAAATCTGTGATCTCATGAGCCCATATAAGGAATTATATTAACAGGAGGAAGGAAGAAACTTGATGGAGGGCCTTTGGATGAGGATCAAATGAGAAAGAAACAGAAGTGATATTGTTGTGGTAATATACTGTAGACCACCCAGGTAGAAGGAGGTAATGTATGAACTTGGGAGTCAGATCACAGACTGGATACAGATGCTTGATATAATACTGATGGGGAAGTTCAACTCTCCTTTCATAAGCAGAAGCTTTCTCTTTGCCAAAAAGTAGAGTGTCTGACAAATTCTTTGCTTGAGTAAATGATCATTTCATTTGTAGAAGCCTCTTCTGGGGCCACTTTTCCAGCTGAGCACTAACATTCAAAGGTTGGGATCCCCAGAAGGCAGTTGCTGCTGTTATTACTGTTATCTTTCTCTCTGTCTCTGTTTCTATCTCTCTGTGTCTGTCTCTGTCTCTTTTTTATCTTTCTCTGTCTCTTCTAAGGGTAATCCTGAGGCACTGGGTTTCTAATACTGTCCCTCATGATCCTCAGCCAGAGTGATTCCAGTAATTATCAGCCAATAGCCTTAAGTTTTTTAATTAAAAAGTATTTACTGAGAAAATATGGTAAGAACGTGAGTACAAAAACATTCCTCCTAAAACTGGAGATGAACTGTCCTCATGAATACACAAGGTTACTGGGGACCTTGGACTCAAGCTTAGATTATAATGGTAATGGGGCAGGCAGATTATGATGAAAGAATGGATGATTGTAGAGGTTATGCATGGTCAAAGAGCAAACTAAAAAGTCTTTTACTCCACTTTATGGAGTCCATTTAAAGCTCCCTTTGAGGGTAGCTATCTGTTAGGTTCTCAAGGGTCTATACCTTAGCAGATCCATCTCAAGGAGGCTCCTCATGCCTACAGCTTCTGCTACCATGTCTAGTGGACTCTGCTATTTACTTCAATCACAGATGGGATACCTGATATGATTTCAGGATCTCCTGAACTTATTTTGATCACCTAAAGGTGTGAAGAATGGGGAAGAGAAAGAAAAAAAAGTTTAACCTTCTCTCAAATACTCTGTCTTAGCAACTTTGTGGGAGTTCTTTCACCACTGCATTGACCTGTCCATGGGACTGCACAGTCTCCTAACCGGCTTTTTTACCTATAGATCCTAAAACGTGACTTGAATGTCTTATTCAATTCTGTGTGGCATCCTATGTCTTGCATTCAGGTACTGAAAGTTCCATGGTTCTGTCAAATTGATTAAATACTTGTCCACATATGGTGATGAAATGCTGGGGAAAGTCCTTGATTTCCTGTGCTGATCAATTGATTCAGTGAAGGTGTCTTGATTTCTGAGATTAGCTAACAAATTTCATTTTAATTTTGTTATTCTTGTTTGATACAGATCATCAAACACAAGCATTTCCATAAACATTAAAGTACAGAAAAAGAAATTTCTACATGCTAGCATGATTCTCTATTAGATATAGGCTGCATTTTTAAAAAGAATTTTTGTTATTGTTCAGTTGCTTCAATCCTATCCAGTCCTTGCGATCCTATTTGGGGGCTATTCTTAGCAACGATACTAGAGTGCTTTCTGATTTCTTTCTCCAGATCATTTTATAGGTGAGGATATTGAGACAGACAGGACTAAGTGACTTTCCCAGGACCACACAGCTACAAAGTGCCTGAGGCAGAATCTGAATTCAGGTCTTTCTGACTCCAGGCATAGCTCTCTACCCACTTGCCCTTTTTAAAGAATACAGTCAATTAAATGCATATTTCAAAACTGTCCTACTTGTCTTTGTCTGCTTCTGTATCTCCTTTTCTATGCATTAAAAAAATGCTGCAGTGATTCTCTTTTCCTTTTTTTCCCCCCAGAAACAGCTTTGTTTTATTTTGGTAACTCGATTTTCCTGTCTTTTTACAACAGGCTAGCTATAAGTTTATCAATTTTGCTAACATTTTGAAAGGATTAGCTTTTATTTTTGCTTGATATTTTAGATTTCTTTGTTCATTTTATCTTTTTCTCCTCCAATTTTAAAGACATTCATTTCTAACATTTTCACATATTTACTTATTTCTATAACATCTTCTCTGACCCATTTATTACTTTAATTAGGGTATTTAAGGTATCTTTTACTTTTGTACCCATTAATTACTATTTTTATTACATTGTGGTATGTGAAGGGTATATTTAGTATTTCTGCTCTGTTATTTCTCTGTGCCCTTGAACATGATGTCTTTTTCTAAAAGGACTCAGTAATGCTGAGAAATTTTTATTTTTTATAGTGCCATTAAAGTGGCCTTGCATTTTAGCATCTAACATCTCATCTATTTGTTCAGTTCTGTATTTTCTCTTTTCTCTTTCTATTAGTTATCCAGCTCTGAGAAAGCAACATTGAAGTCTCCTACAATTATTTTATGCTATGTATTTTAAAAACTCAGTTAATTTCTGCCTTATGAATTTAGATGTTATGTCATTTGGGACATAAATATTTATTAATGATATAATTTCATTTTTGGTGGTGCCTTTAAGAATAATGTAGTTTCCCTATTTATCTGTCTTGACATTTTGAATTTAAATTTTTGCTTTCTCTGATAAGTGGTTGCAATTCTTGATTTTTTTGATTCACCTGATTTGTAATACTTTTGTTTCAACCTTTCATCTATATTTCCATATCTATATTCATTTTTAAAATTTGTGCTTATTGTACGCAGAAAATTGTTTATTAATGCATTCTCCTGTTTTTCTTTTAGTTAGATTTTGTAATCCATTCATACTTAAGGTTATGATTATTAGCCTTACATTTCCTTCATTTATTTCTTTTGCATTTTTATACTCTTCCTTTTAGAAGTTAGCACTTTTTCCTTGTGATTAGTTTTGCTTGCAAGGTAGTTATGTTAGGCTATTCCCACAGTCTCCCTTCCCTACTCCCTTTCCTGCCCCATGGTCATTTACCTGCCCTATCTCAAGTTCCTTTAAATTATTTAAGTTGTTCATTTATCTTGCTTTCTTTCTATTTATATGTTACTGGTGGCCCAGGAGAGCCCGTTCTCTGAAAAAAAAAAAAAAAAAAAAAAAAAGGTTTCTGATTCTAGACTCATGTGGACTAGGTTAAGTACTGGGGAAGCCTAAACCTAAAGAGAGGATATTCAGTCTTTTCTTGCCCCCACCTCACAGTTTCAGGCAAAAATCTCTTAAAGTTCAGGTGTGGCTCACATCTACAGTGTTTCCTATGAAGTGTTAACAGAAGCTGCTCTAGAAAAGGGTACTTGGTTTACAGAATAGCCATCAGGAATAACATAGCATTTATTTCCTCCATCCCAAAAGAAGTACTTAAAACACAAAAGACTTACAAACACGCATTGACACCTACTTAAAACATAAGCCTTTTTTCTGTGTTATACTCTGAGAGGTAAAGATTCCTGGAATGCTTCTGGGACTGCTGAACAGATATTTCATGTTTGTTTTGGATCGAAACAATCTGAACAACAGTTCCAGGTCCATATCTATTGGCTAGCCAGGCATATTGGTTTATCTTTCTGGTGGTGGTCATCTCCAAGAAGAGATAGTTATCATCTTGCTGAGCAGCTATCACCTGATTCAATGACTGGCTCTCTCCAACTCACACACTAGCTTCTAAGCATGAAGAGGTACCAGGATTGTTATTCTTGAGATCCAGTCTTGGGCTCACCTAGACAAGCACGTGTTCTCACTAGCATGTGAGGGGAGTCACAAGAGCAGCTTCTGGGAAGAGGGCAAAGAAACCCTCTTTATTTGCATTGCTGGAAGTCCAGGGGAATGCTGTTAAGTGTGCCAAGTCACATTCTCAAAAGAAACACACACAAATGGTGTTCTTTTCTTTTAAAGCCTACTGAGTAATTCTTCCTGGATCTCTAGGCAATCTTATTTAACCCAGTCTTAAGGTACAGGGACCTCCATAAGAGATTGCTCTGTCATTCCACTGAGTGTATTAGTAATTGAATAGAAAGGGAGCTTTTGATCAGGTATATTCTTTAGCAAGGAGTCAGAGCATACATATACTCCACTGGAACAGTTGGGGAACTGTCTCTTTCTTATGCATTCTCCAGGTGTGAGATGGAGAAGAGATGGACATGTATTCACACCTAGTCCATAGGTGGGAAGAAAAGAGAGAAATTTTTTCAGATCTTAATAAGAAGGTTGGTTATGGGAGAACAGGAGAAAAACAACATAGGGAAGAAGACCCTCTGCCATGTGCATGTGTGTTCATGTGTGTATATGTATGTGTGAATATGTGTGTGTCTCTGCATGTGTGTATATTATACTATATAGTGTATATATTACATATATTAGATGTATACACAATGCACGCATATATATTTCCTTTTCTCTTTTTCACATTTCTCTCTCCTCACCCAGCTAAGTGTGTGTAATAATCTTTCCTCCTTCAACACCCAACTTCCTAGTTTAAGTAATATTTTTCTGAAGCACTTTTATCCAAGAAGATTTCCTTTATTTTGTCCTCATTTCTTTCTCTTGTAATTTATTCTAAATTTTCTTGTTATTTTACTTGTTATTTTTTCGTTCTCTTTGTGTCCTTTGTGAGAGTAAAACACCTGGAGTATCATATTTGAACTCTGTCTCCATATCCTTCCTTTTATCTGTCATCCTTCACTCTTAGAAATGTCAGTTCATAAAGGGAGCAAAATTGAATGGAAATAGTCTTGTGTGGTAAAAATCATTTTGTGCCCAGAGATTTAAATTCTAATCCTACCCTGCCCTAACATAATCTCTTATTACTCCTAAAGCCAAGTTATTCTGTTTTTGATTCTATTTACAAGGTTAGAATACAATCTGAGGAGGCGCAAACTTTTCTCTGGGAACGTGGCATCCTGATGTGCAAATCCTCTGCCTTTCCCTCTTCCACACATACAATACAGCTAAACCTACAAGATTTCTGTCTCTTGCCACAATCATTGACATTCCCATCTCCAAATGACCCTTCTCTCTCCCTTATCCCATGCTTATTTGCCCATAGCTATTACTCTTTTTAAGATACAAATAAATTACTACCTCTTTTCAGCTCAGCAAGGTGGGGATATTATCTCTATCTCCTTTCCATCTCTTACTTTCCCCAGTAATAATTCCAAAACAACAAAAGTTATGGAATATTTTATAGTATCATTTCCCATAATGTGGTTTTCTAGTTTTTAAATTTTATCATATCTTTCTAGGGGATCTGTAATCTTTAAATGACCTATCATATACTGGTATCAAGGCCAGTTGTTTTGGTTTGTTTAGAATTTACATATTCTTTTAAGGTTGTTAGCTTTTGCTTCTTTTCTGCCAAATTTTCTTCTACTTCTATGTTTTTATGTCCCTTTTCTGCTATATGTTTCCTTCAGAGTTCCTTTTTCCCTTGGAGAGAGTTTCAATAATGCTTTCCATTTTTCTATTATTTATCTTTAATTCAGCATTGAGAACTTTGCTGAACTAATCTCATTCTTGATAAATTCTTTTAAAACTTTTATTTCTTTTTTTGAACAATTCTGGTCTATTTATTTCATAGTCTCTTGATAGAGCATAGAAGTCTTTTTTTCAAACTAATTTTTTAATGCCTGAAAATGTCTTCTGTCTCTCCAACTCTACCAACAATTGAGATAGAATGAAAAATAAAACCCTTCTTATAAAGTCTGCATTTGCCATGTATTAAAAAAAAAATCCCAGCCTCAGTTTGCATTTTAAGTCTGTTATTTCCCAATTAGGAGGTAGGTAGCTGGTTGTAATTCTCTGGAATTATCGTTGGTCATTATGTTGATCCTGAGCCTCTCAGATTTATTCTTCATTACAATATTGTTGTTATTGAATGATGTTTTCCCGGTTCTGTTCATTTCCCTACATCAGTTCATGCAAGTCTTCCCAAATTGCTTTGAAATCACCCCCATTCATCATTTCTTATAGAACAATAGTAGAATTCTCTTTTTTGAAAAGGAATTTTTGTTTCATAGCATAATAGTTATTCGCTGGATCCTGGCTTCTCTTTGAATTTTTACTCATTTTTCCTTCTCTTCTTAGGAGATTCTCTGCTGGTTTGTCTGCTTTTGAGCTGCATTTATGCTTAGACTTTCTCCCATTGTCTTTCTTCTTTCACTCTTTTTCTTACATTCCTTATACCTATTTCTTGTTTTTCTCCTTGCTCTTTTGTTCTTTCCCTCTTCTAAAGCTTGACAGGCCCCAATTCCAGCCTTAGTTTCTGGGCTGGTCATTTTCAGCTTCCTCCCATGGCAGTGTTGAGGAGTGGGAAATGCAGAGATCCATCTAAGTCCCTTCCCAGAGTAAACTTTAAGGGAGAAGATTTAACCTAGGTAGGTTTTTAGAATGCTTCCCAGTGGGCATGGAAGACCTTTCTTTTCTAGCTGACCTTGTGCTGTTTTGTTTCTTTGTTTTTTTTTATTAACTAATTTATTTAAGTTTTCAACATTCATTTCCACAAAACTTTGAGTTCCAAATTTTCTCCCCATTTTTCCCCTCCCCCAACTCCAAAATACCTAGCGTTCTAATTATCCCTATCACCAATCTGCCTTCTCTTCTAACATCCCTCCCTTCCCTTATCCCCATTTTCTCCTTTGTCCTGTTGGGCAAGATAACTTTCTATACTCCATTACTTGTATTTCTTATTTCCTTGTTGTATGCAAGAACAATACTCAACAGTTGTTACTAAAACTTTGAGTTCCAACTTCTCTTCCTCCCTCCCTCCCTCCCCACCCATCCCCATTGGGAAGGCAAGCAATTCAATATAGGCCATATCTGTGTAGTTTTGGAAATGACTTCCATAATAGTCATGTTGTGTAAGGCTAACTATATTTCCCTCCATCCTATCCTACCCCCATTTCTTCTATTCTCTCTTTTGACCTTGTCCCTCCCTAAGAGTGTCGACTTCTAACTGCTCCCTCCTCCCAGTGCCCTCCCTTTCATCATCCCTCCCACCCTGCTTATCCCCTTCTCCCCCACTTTCCTGTATTGTAAGATGGTTTTCATACCAAAATGAGTGTTCATTTTATTCCTTCCTTGAGTCGAATGTGATGAGAGTAAGCTTCATGTTTTCTCTCTCACCTCCCCCCTTTATCCTTCCACTGAAAAGTCTTTTACTTGCCTCTTTTATAAGAAATAATTTGCCCCATTTCATTTCTCCCTTTCTCCTCTCAATATATTCCTCTCTCACCCCTTAATTTCATTTTTTCAGATATGATCCCATCCTATTCACCTCACCCTGTGCTGTGTGTGTGTGTGTGTGTATGTGTAATTCCAACAACTACCTAGATACTGAAAAAAAGTTTCAAGAGTTACAAATATTGTCTTTCCATGTAGGAATGTAAACAGTTCAATTTTAGTAAGTCCCTTATGATTTCTCTTTTCTGTTTACATTTTCATACTTCTCTTGGTTCTTGTGTTTGAAAGTCAAATTTTCTTTTCATTCTGGTCTCTTCATAAAGAATGCTTGAAAGTCCTCTATTTCATTGAAAGACCATTTTTTTCTCCTAAAGTATTATACTGAGTTTTGTTGGGTAGGGGATTTTTGGTTTTAGCCCTAATTCCTTTGACTTCTGGAATGTCATATTCCAAGCCCTTTGATCCCTTAATCCCTAGAAGCTGCTAGATCTTGTGTTATCCTGATTGTATTTCCACAATACTCAAATTGTTTCTTTCTAGCTGCTTGCAATATTTTCTCCTTGACCTGGGAACTCTGGAATTTGGCCACAATGTTCCTAGGAGTTTCTCTTTTTGGATCTTTTTCAGGAGGCGATTGGTGGATTCTTTCAATATTTATTTTACCCCCTGGTTCTAGAATATCAAGGCAGTTTTCCTTGATAATTTCATGAAAAATGATGTCTAGGCTCTTTTATTAATCATGGATTTCAGGTAGTCCCATAATTTTTAAATTGTCTTTCCTGGATGTATTTTCCAGGTCAGTTGTTTTTCCAATGAGATATTTCACATTATCTTCCATTTTTTCATTCTTTTGGTTTTGTTTTGTGATTTCTTGGTTTCTTATAAAGTCATTAGCCTTGATCTGTTCCATTCTAATTTTTGAAGAACTGTTTTCTTCAGTGAGCTTTTGAACCTCCTTTTCCATTTGGCTAATTCTGCTTCTTAAAGCATTCTTCTCCTCATTGGCTTTTTTGGACCTCTTTTGCCAATTGAGTTAGCCTATTTTTCAAGGTGTTATTTTCTTCAGCATTTTTTTTTTTGGTCTCCTTTAGCAAGTTATTCACCCACTGTTCATGATTTTTTTTTTGCATCTCTTTCATTTCTCTTCCGAATTTTTCCTCCACCTCTCTTACATGATTTTCAAAATCTTTTTTGAGCTCTTTCATGGCCTGAGACCATTGAATATTTATTTTGGGTGTTTGGGATGCAGGAGCCTTGACTTTTATGTCTTTCCCTGATGGCAAGCATGTTCTTCCTCATCTGAAAGGATGGGAGAAGATTTCTGTTCACCAAGAAAGTAACCTTACATAGTCTTATTTTCCCCCCTTTTTTGGGCATTTTCCCAACCAGTTACTTGATTTTTGGGTCCTTTATCAAGAGTAGGGTATACTCTGGGGGTTTGTAAGATCTCAATTCCTCCAAGGTGGTACAATCAAGCATATACACTGGTCTGGGAGCAAGTAGAAATTTTTGTGCCCAGAATCTGAGTAATAGAGTTTTCTTTTCACAACCACCTCGCCTCCAGTTCTGCCAAGACAGCACTGAGGGCTGGGAGTCAGATAGGCTGCAGGGGCAGGCCACCATTCAGTGTGAGATAAAGATCTGCTGCTCAGATCCCCTTGAAGTATTAGATAGGGGCAGGGCCTCTACACAAGGCTGAGGTAAGAGTCATCTGCTCAGTACCCCCAGGGGTTTTACGATCCAACAATGGATGGGGGCTGTTGTGGAAGCTGCTGCTGCCTGCTCAATGTGGCTGCTTCGGCCTCAGCCTGAGGCCAGATCCATGGGAAAGCCCTTCTCCCTTCTCCCTTCTCAGCCAGTTGAAAAAACCCTGTCACTGACTTTTGGCATCTGTGGGTTGAGGGATCTGCAAACTGCTGCTTCTGGGACTGAGGAGTCTTCCCCCAAGGCCTACTCGAGTCCTCCTCCCAGAGCCAGGCCAGGTAGCCAAGGCTGGACTAGGCTCTGCTCCTTGTCCAGTGTGACAGATGTTTTCCGTTAGCCTTCCAGGTTAAACTGGGCTGGAAATCTCCTCCACTCTGTTGTTCTGTGGCTTCTGCTGCTCTAGAATTTGTCAAGAGTCTTTCTTTACAGCTATTTTATGGGCTGTGGGGTAAGAGTTGGTATATGTGCATCTTTCTGCTCCACCATCTTGGCTTCACCCCCACTTGCACTGTTTTTACCCTTTACCTTTTATCTTTCTTTCTTTATCCATATCTTTTGTCTCATGAGATATAGCAACAGTCAGACTTAGTCACTGTGGTGAGAGGACTGAGACATTTTTTTCTTTCACTGTTTGAGCCTTGTTAAAAATTTGCATTTAAACTTTCTAATGTTATGTCATGAGATTTTGGCCTTGTGCTGTTTTCTGTCTTATTATCTTGTGGAATTAGCTCTAATTACCCTATCTGGTATAGAATAATTTTCTCCCCTCTACAATTTAGGGAAAGCACCTCTTTCATCTTCAACTTTGATTTTTACATGATGTATATAGAAGGTGAAAGCAAGAATAACTGGCGAATTAATGCAGAAGATTATAGGATTGTAGCCCTCTTGCCATTGAGATTGCTTAAGCTCACTATGAGCTAATGTTGACCATGAGAGCTAAGAACAGCAAATATGGGCTTTTTAATTCATGTTGGGATGAAGAGGATGATCAAACAAAGAATATATCCACATGGAAAGGGTTGGTAATAGTGGAAAGAAGACATGGCTAAGTAACTCTCAATTTGCTTCTCTTTTATCTGTCACAGAGAGTGATCTTGACTCATTAGAACAGAACAGAAATCATCTCTTTTTCTTTTCTTTTAGTTTTGTTCATTGTCAGAGATATTGTAGACATTCTTCTCATTCAGGTAGAGGTTGAAAGAAACAGCTTCTGAACCCCCTCCAATCTGAGACTCTGAGAAGTCACCTTTAGCCTCAAGTTTCTTCAATCTCAAAAGTGCAAAAGGGAGATCATAACTATGGCCTTTTTACAGAATACTTCTTTGTTTTGTTTTTTACATTTTTGCATTTTTATTATTACCAATGGTACCTTGCAACAACTTAAAATCTTCTCATTCTGGCTCATGTATAAATTGCATACACCCAATCTGCTTCTCCTTCTATTGAAGTATGCTCTTTTTTCACATTTATTTGTTTGATTTTTAATTTATGGACAAAAACAAATGTTTCCCTAACAATATAATAAAAAGATGATTGCACATGAAACTGCAAATCTGCTATGTACAACCTACTATTCCTCTTAAATATATAATAAAGTTACCATGTAAATGTCTTTTTTCCCCTATTTTTCTCTCCCCTCCTTTCCTCCCACCCATGGTTACTACTAGATACAAACAGGTACTTCATTGTTTCTAAAGTCGTTTCTAAACAACAACCCTCTAAGTTAACTTTTCACTTTCTTTTATTTGGTATCGACCTGTGATTTTACTTCTCTGATGCATGTCAGACTCTATCTTTCATCGTTGTCTTGACCACTGAGGGTTTAAATGAATTGACCAAGTTGCAAACCAGCATGTTTAAGAGGTGAGATTTGACTATTGTGCTGTAAGAAATGATGAGCAGGCAGACTTCAGAAAAACCTGGAAAGATTTGTATGAACTGATGCTGAGTAAAATGAGCATAAACAGGAGAACACTGTACATGTTAACAACAACCACATTGTGCAATGACTTGACTTTGATAGACTTAGCTCTTCTCAGCAATGCAAGATTCTAAGACAACTCCAAGACTCATGATGGAAAATGCTATACACATCCAGAGAAAGAAATATGAATGCACATCAAAACATACTATTTATTTTCCTTTTCTTTTGTGGTTCCTCCCATTAGTTCTAATTCTTCTTTACATTATGAGTAATGCAAAAATATTTTTAATGTGAATATCTAAGTAGAACCTATATCAAATTGTGTGCCATTTTGGGGAATGGGGAGGAGAAGGAAGGGGAGATAATTTAAAACTCAAAAGTTTATGGAAGTGAATGTTGAAATCTGAAAATAAATAATTTTTTAAAAAGAGGTGAAATTGGAACTCAGGTGTCCCCAGCTCTGTGGCCAACTCTCTCTTTGTTAGGCCAGGCTGTCTCTCTTGCTTAGGCAAAAAGAGTAGACTATTTATTATTCTTATTTTACAATCAAGGAAAATTGTAGACCACAGAGGGTGTGTGACTTTGTGACTTTATCCAGGGCTATTTAGGGAGGAAGTATTGAAACTCTTTTAAGTACTACTGAATGAATTCTGTATCTCTAGGCCACAAAATTCTGTATTTATTGTCTTAACTCTATGGTTATTTCAAAAGTCTTGGGATAGAATTTTCTATATAGATTGAACCTTTCAGAAGTTTGACTTCCTGTTTTATTCAGTTTTAGAAAATTATCATTTATTTAGAGACTTTAGCCAGAGGCATCTAGCCCTTCTGATATTTGGAGGCAATTACCCGTTCCCCCTGTCTAGTGGAGATAGTGCTGGACCTGGAGTTGGGAAGACCCAAGTTCAAATATGACCTTAGACACTTACAGAGTAGTGACTCTGGAGTCAGGAAGAATCTTTTACCTGAATTCAAATTTGGCCTCAGACACTTACTGGCTGTGTGACCCTGGGCAAGTCACTTAACCTTTCTGCCTCAGTTCCCTCATTTGTTAAATGGGAATAATAATAGCATTTGTCTCCCAGGGTTGTGAAGATCAAATGAGTCAATAATTGCAAAGAGTTTGGTAGAGGGCTTGGCATATAGCCATATAAATGATTGTTATCATTAATAGTAATTTTCATTATTATTATTGTTAGACTTCCCCAGTTGAATAGTCATTTACCAAGGGCTGGCCATACAGTCAAAAAGACCTGGGTTCAAAGCCTATTTCTGACCCATACTGTGCATTGTTAGGCAAGTTACTTGACCTCTCAACGTTCTCCCTCCTCTTTCTTCAAGGCAGTACTCGTAGGTTGTAAATTATAGGATCGTTGTCAGTCTGCATTGGTGGAGAGAGTTTTTAACACCAGAAGTTCTCCTACACCAAGGAAATCACAGATCTGTATGGATTGCCAATGACCAAAGCATCAGTTCACTGCTTCTTAGAAGACTCTCCAGGATTGTCATCATGAATGTTCCCATTCTCCAGGACATGAGATGTTTGTGTGTGATCACAAATAGGAAAACAAAGCACATAATGACTTAATGATGTAAGTGGAAGAATACCAACCACAAGACCATCAAAAATGAATGTTATGAAATTACAAAGAACAAACCTGACCCCAAAGAATAGTTATGAGAAGACACTTCCCCCAATGCTTTACAGTACGTGGAGGTCCATAGATGTGGATTACTGTGTATAATGTCAGTCAGTTATTTGAGTTTCCATTTATTTGGATACAATATACACAGGAACTGTCTAGGCCAAATTCTGTCTTGTGAATTTCTTGGTGGAATTAATTTTCACCTTACAACTACAATTTTGGAAACAAGCCACTGTCAAGACATTATGGGGAGAAAATATGTCTCTTTAGAAAACTTACCTCAGAGGGCTGAGGTGAGAATCAAATTGACTGATGTTATATAAAGCCCTTTCATGCCTAACGTGGTCTATGGATATAAACTAGCATAACTTTTCTCAGGCCTTCTGATTTGTCCCCTACAGGATGATAATTATTTGAAGGTGTTCTTGCTAAAAATGCTCTAGACATTCAAGCAACTTCATTATGTTCATTAACCCCTTCTATTTCTTCTCCTTGTGGTCTTAATAGGTTATACCTGGGACTAGGATCACAGTCATGTCACAAAGGGGTGGTCATACTTTGTGGTCTAAATATACCCTTGGTTGTGGTTCATGTCATATTAGATGGAGGCAGTGATCAAGGGTCTGGCACCATTTACCATTCTCTTCCTTTTACGCATCACTTTTTTTCTTTTAACATGAAAGATGATGTCTAGGCTCTTTTTTTGATCATGGCTTTCAGGTAGTCCCATAATTTTTAAGTTGTCTTTCCTGGATCTATTTACCAGGTCAGTTGTTTTTCCAATGAGATATTTCACATTGTCTTCTATTTTTTTCATTCTTTTGGTTTTGTTGTGTAATTTCTTGGTTTCTCATCAAATCATTAGCTTCTATTTGCTCCATCCTAATTTTTAAAGAACTATTTTCTTCAGTGAGCTTTTGAACCTCCTTTTCCATTTGACCAGTTCTACTTTTTAAAGCATTCTTTTCCTCATTGGCTTTTTGGACCTCTTTTGCCATTTGGATTAGTCTATTTTTAAAGGTGTTATTTTCTTCAGCATTTTTTCGGGTGTCCTTTAGCAAGTTTTGACTCACTTTTCATGATTTTCTTCCATTGCTCTCAATTCTCTTACCCATTTTTCTTCTGCTTCTCTTACTTAATTCTCAAAATCCTTTGGGAACTCTTCCATGGCCTGAGACCATTGCATATTTTTTGGAGGTTTTGGATGTAGAAACCTTTACTTTGATATCTTCCTCTGATGGTGTGCTTTGTTCTTCCTCATCTGAACAGATTGAAGAAAATACTTTTTCACCAAGAAGGTAACCTTTTATAGTCTTATTTTTTTTCCCTTTTGTGGACATTTTTCCAGGTAGTTGCTTGACTTTTGCATCCTTTGTCAAGTGGAGAGGTATACTCTAGGAACCTGTAAGTTCTCAGTTACTCCAAGGTGACACAATCAAGCCTGCACCCTGGTCTGGGAGCAACAACAAGCTTTTCTGCCCAGGATATGAGAGTAGGATTCCCTCTCCAGAGCCTCCACCAGCTCCACCATGCCAGTGCTCTTCCTTACCCCAGGAGCACTACTCAGGGCTGAGACCCAGATCTACTGCTCAATTCCCCCAGGGTCTTTAGTCATAGGGCTCCAAAAGTGGACACTGCTGCTGCCCTAGGGCCAGGGCTAGGGCCAGCCTGCTCCCTTCTCACCCACGTAAAAGAGCTTTCTCACTGACTTTTGAAGCTGTCTTTGGTGTTTGTGGGTTGAGAAATCTGGGTTCCACAGCTGCTACCGGTGATTTCATGCTCTGAAGCCTGCTCCAGTCCTGTCTGTGCAGCGTAGCCCATACTGGGCTGTGCTGCACTCTGAGTCTGGTGTGATAGACCTTTCTTGTTGGCCTTCCAGGTTGTCTTGGGCTAGAAATCTCTTTCACTCTTCCATTTTGTGGCTTCTGCTGTGCTAAAATTTGTTTAGAGTCGTTTTTACAGGTATTCTATGGGCTATAGGGATAGAGCTAGAGCAGGTCTATCCTTCTACTCTGCCATCTTGGTTCTGCCCCCACTTTCTACCCATCACTCTTCTTAACCCTTCTCTTGATCCCTTCTCCAGAACCAAGTCATATATTTCATAGAATTGCAGAATTTCAGAAATAAAGGAGACTTTAGTGGCCAACCAGTCTGCTTCCTGAAATCCTCCCTACAGTTATTTGTCCTTTGTTCTCAAAGGACAGGTTTGTTCATCAGGAAGGTGATGACATGAGTTGTAAGTGAATTGGATTTAAGTGAGGGAGTGCCGTGTAAAGTCACCAGCCTCACTTTCTCCTCTAGAGTCATCTGGGTCCAGTGGTAAGACATAGATCAGGACAACTGGAGATGGCCCCCACTCCACCCCCTCTGTAGTACACTTCCCATGAATATACCTAGTGGGAGGTGATATATGTTATCTCCCAAGGCATCCCATTCCATTACTAGAGCATTCCAACTGTCAGGAATTTTTTCCTAGCCTCAAACAGATATTTCTTGGCAGTTTCTACTCATTGTTCCTAGTTATGTCCTCTAAGGTCAAACAAGATGGGTCTATATTCTTTGAAGATACTTGGAGGCAGTTCCCCCACTCCTTTTCAGGCTTTTCTTTTTCATTCTAAACTTCCTCAGGTCCTTGTATTGATCCTCTTGAGGAATGAACTCCAGGCATCATTTTGGTTTCCCTCCACAAAGCTGTTGTCAAGTATAATGCGACACTGGATTTAATGGGGATTCTAAGAGCCAAGTGGACTACCGTCATGGCAATGAGGCAAGATCTGCTGCATATTCCTACAGCCTCTATTGTCTGTACTGTTCACTGGGTTCATAGAACATATCTTTTATTGCTAGTTGTCTTAGCTACAGGAGTCATATATAATTTCTGGTATTTTAGAGACCTTTGGAATCATTTAATCCAAATCTCTCATTTCAAAAATGCAGAACTTAAGATCAAGAGAAATGACATGCATTTTCAGTATGTAACCTATTTCTCTATCTCTATTGTAAGTTCCCCAAAAGCAAGTGTTGGGTTTTCTGTACCTTTTGTCTACCATGAACCTATCTATGCAACTTATACCTGGTAAGAGTTCAGTAAATATTTCCTGTTCTTGATTTACTGATGGGTCCACTAGGATCATGGGACAATTAAATTTCCCAGAATTTCTTATGGTTTTGTTATTTTTCTTTCCTTAGCTGACCCAACCCTTGCCATCTCTTCCTACTTACCAAGGTGATATCTGGCCCAGTAGAATGGCATAGTTCCACCATGGAAGGGATTGTGATTTTTTTCCCTCCTCCAGATAGAAGGGATGTATTCCCTGCCAGACTTTCAAGGTGGTTGCCCTGCTGCCTTTGAACTTGTGTTAGCATTAGGCTGCTATGAGCATAGCTAAGTGATTATTCTTTCGAAGGTTGCATCTTAGGAAGTCACTTTGGATTCTTCCAGGTTTGGTTTACTTTCTACAGTTTAAAAACATAGGGATATAGTGTGTCCCTCTGACCCCTGCAGAACTGAACTTGCTTACTTAGAGGTAGAGAGAAATCCTCAGGGCTCTGGAGTAATCTGCTTTCAATTTTTTCTCCCTAGACTATGAGAAAAGTCTCTAAAGACTTGCCATAGAACTGTTAAGTTTTGTATTTTATCCTTCCCTAGAGGGAATTTTCCTTAAAATTAAAACTTTTTTTCAACCTTGTTTAACATGATGCCAACAGTCAGACTCTCCCATGGTATTAACTCTTACTTGAAAATAAATTAGCCACCAAAATAGTGACTGAGCTTAAGAGCTAAATTTATTTCTGGACAGTAGTTTAGGGTCTAGGAGAATCTGATTCAATACACTGAAGCATTGTTTGAATAGTGTGGGTACTAGAGACATAACTAGGGCAGAGAAACCAGGGCTTTGTTCCAAGGTACAGGAATTTGGAGGGCACTGACAGCACTTGCTGTCCTTGGGCAGTTTAGAAACAATCAAGTTTAGCACATAATGAACAAGAATAATTAGTCAAAATAGAAAACACTTAGAATCATTTTCCATGTCTCTTTTCCATGCCCCCTCTCTCTGTCCTGAGCAGTGATCTTGCTGAACAGACTCTTTGCAGTGTTCCAAGTTATCAGTCCTTTCTCTGTCCCACTTCTCAAAATGAATTGGTCCTTAAAAGTTAATTTGAGGGCATAATTCATGCTGATTTTTCCTGGACCAAATTTGCTAGCTTTAGCTCTGGTGGTTCCCAGGTTTTTTGTGTATGAAGATCCTACTCCTTTGTCCTGTGTTGTTGTCGTGGCTGTTGATTGAGAAAATCCATGATGATTTTCTGCTATGCGGTCAGCAATGGTATCCATGAATCTCAAGTTGTTAATCATAATAGCATTTACATACACTGGGAAAATCATTGTATGTCTACATAGGAGCCATATTGTTTCTTCACTCTACTTACATTATCTACTGATATTATGTTTGCTTATTTATTAATGGAGTCATTTAAGGAGATGGAACTATTGTCATGACTCCAGGGATCCACATGCCAGGTTAAGCAGCACACTTTTAGAAAAATCCCATATATCTCATTTTGTGACCCACTTGGTCTGGGAAACTGCTGTGGGTTCTTTACCTCGTATTTTAGCTGTCCTTTCTCACACTGCCCTGAGGACAGCATTATATCAAGGTCTCAGTGTGAATTCACACAGCAAAAGGGAAAAAAATACATTATGTCTCCATGGGTGTGTACCTGCCAATTCTTACTTTGATTGTTTGGGATGTATATAAATAATTGGTGCTTTGAAGCAAGAGGCTCTTATTGCTGACTATTCACAGCCTTCTTTATTCTGTTCATAACTGGCCGTGGTCCAGGAATGTGTTTTCTTATTTACAGTATTTCCATAGTGTTGGTTAGAACCAACACAACTGAAGATGTCTTTGTGTAAACACCACCCTGCTAGGTATACTTACTAACCTGCTTCTACTGGAAATTCCTCCAAGTTTTATTTTTGTAGAAGAAGGAGGAGGAGGGGCAAGAGAAAGAGAAAGAGAAGCAGAGAGAGAGAGAAAGAGGGAGAGAGGGAAAGAGGGAGAGAGAGAGAAAGAGAGAGAGAGAGAGAGAGAGAGAAAGAGAGAGAGAGAGAGAGAGAGAGAGAGAGAGAGAGAGAGAGAGAGAGAGAGATGGATGGAGGGAGGGAGAGAGAGAATCATATAAGCAAGCAAACATTATGATCTAGTGTGTTTGAACAGGCCCATTGAAATATAACTTATAGGAATGCCATTTCAATTATTTGTAAAATATTTAAGTGGCACAATGCAATTCACATTCTGTCATTTCCAACAGCTGTAAAATTTACTTTACACCAAAGTGAGCTCAATCACTTTAATTTAGTGTAGCAAAAACACAGTGCAAGCTTGATTTGCATTTAATCTCCCCCTTTGTTTCTACATTATTGCCCCAAATCACTCTTCTTAGTGGCTGAAATTTAAAGGAGAAAAGAAAAAGAACTTTCAGGAGTTTTTGAGGTCTTTATTATAAATAAAAGTTTGGAATGCCTTCCCAGGGTTTTAACCAGATTTGTTACTTTGGCTATCAATTTATGATAACATCTTCACTATAAATCTGGAATAGGAGAAATATCTAGGACTTTGGTTATAAAAGTAAGGTCTACAGATGTTTATAACAAGGTGATTAATTTAGAATAGGTTGTATTTATACTATGAATAGAAGGTTGGCAGGTAACATATATGTGACTAATTATTATTTCAGACTGAGAGCAGATTCATATACTTCTAAACTGATGTCTGAACTTTTGGTTAGGTTGTTCCTTCCCAGACTGAGACATACTGGAAACCCCATTTACAAGACTATTAAGATAGAAAGAGGATGCAGATCCATAGGTAACTGTGCATTTTCTTTGTTCAGGGCAGTGTCTGTTTTGGGGTGGGGACTTGCGTAGCACAGCTGGGTGCTTTTGTGGAGTCAGCCTCTATTGTCTAGAATGTATTTCCTCCTCACCTCTCCCTCCCTTTTTGAATTAATCCATAGTTTCCCTCAAAGCACAACACAGATGCTGCATCCTACAAGATCATTTTCTGGATTTCCCTCTCCCAATTTCTCTCTTGAAATAACTTTATATATACTTCACATTTATTCACCTTTGTACACATATCTCCCCACTGGAATGCAAGCTCCCTGAAGTGTTACATTATTTGTGTGTGTGTGTGTGTATGAGAGAGAGAGAGAGAGAGAGAGAGAGAGAGAGAGAGAGAGAGAGAGAGAGAGAGAGAGAGAGAGAGAGAGTATCCATATCCTTAGAGCCTAGTACAAAATCTAGTGTATAGTAAGTCAGGTCAAATCAAGTCAACAAAAGTTTAATAAATGCTTACTATGTGCCAAGCAAAAAAAGGCAAAAGATAATCGCTGTCCTCAGTCTAATGGGAAAGACAGTATTAAAATCATTTAAACTGTGTACAAGTAAGACTCATGTGTGTGTATATGTATGTATGCATATATAGGAGATGATCAGCAGAGGGAAGGCATTAGCATTAATGGGATCAGGAAAGGTTTCTTGTATAAAATGAGATTTTTATCTGATGTTTGAAGGGAACCAGGGAAGGCAGAAGGCAGAGATGAGGGAGAACGTTCTAGGCATGAGAGACAGCCATTTAGATAAAATAAAGGGTCCACGATAAATGAAATGCCTTTCTTAGGTGTTGGGAGTGCAACGCGCTTCCCTTATACTGCAGCCCATGCATACGGTCCTGGAGCTTAATAGTCGCTTAATAAGTGCTTCCTGGAGTCTGGAGATGGAGGGTCTTGTGCAAGGAACAGAAAACCAGTGCCATTGGGCCATAGAGTACGAGGATGAATAAGATGTAAGAAACTAAAAAGGTAGGAGAGGGCCAGGTCAGGAACAACTTTGAATGCCAAATAGAGGGTTTTATATTTGACCTTGGATACAATAGGGATCTACTGGAGTGTACTGAGTAGGAGGTAGGTATGATCATAGCTGCACTTTAAAGAGATCAATTTGACAGTTGAGTAGAAGATTGAGTGGATTGGGGAGAAACCTGAGACAGGGAGAGCTATCATCAGAAAATTACAGTAGTTCAAGTATGAGTTGGTGAGGGCCTATACCAGAGTGGTGGGAGTATCACGGGAGAGGAAGAGGCATATATGAAAGTTGTCATGAGGATAAAATAGAACTTGGTCACAGATTTGACACAGGGGAATGAGAGAATGAGGTACTCAATTGGTGCTTAATTAATGCACTTCAAGTTGATGGAAAAGTCAAATACCTAAAGTGGTAAGAACTAGAAAGTGATCCATATGGTCATGTGACTTTGGTAGGACTTACTATTTCTGTTCCTTGACAGATAGAATGTGTTGAGGTTGGACTTGCATGGAAGCTCATGACGTGTTATTTGTCAACAAGCATGGAATTCAGGAGTGTCCTATCTCATGGTGAGAAGGTAGCATTTGAATATAAAATTGATTCACTGGTTTCTGCTATACCAGGGAAATTGAGGCTCACAAAGGCCCCCCTTTTTCATAGGTAGAAGAGGCTGTTTTATCAATACAATGTGATATTAGGATATCCAGAAGTCCTCTGTGACCCAGAATATTTCTCCATTCCCGTGACTTTGCATGATAACTAAAATTCCCCTAAATTCTAACCCTTTGGCTTAGGACATTATTTTTAGAAGACCCTAACAGAAAATTCCCTAGAAGGAGTCCTAACGTGCCTTAGTTCATGTGACTAGCTAACCCCAAAAGTCAAGGCCTTTAAGGAAATGGAATTATAAAATTTCAAGCATGGAGGACCTTCGAAACCAACAATTCCCATTCCTTTATATTATAAACAAGGAGACTGAGGCCCATAAAATTTATATAACTTTCCCAGGTTCTTACAAATAGTAAATATCAGTGTTAGGATCTGAATATAAAACTACTGTCTCCAAAATTGGTGTGAGGAGAAAGAGCTGATAAATTTCAGGTGGGTGGAGGGAGAGAGAAAACTGCTGAACCTGAGGAACTGCATGGAGAGGGGGACAAGACCACAGAAGACATCCTTTGCTACTAGACCATTTGGGTCTTGGGATTGCCCTGTCTACACATGCCTTTACCTTTCATATTGCTAATTTAACTTGTCATCTCTTAACTCCACCAGTCTAGATTAATGCAAGAACCCTTTAATTATCAGCACTGACTATAGAGATGTACATCAGTAGTGTAACATTTAAAACGGACATCATTGCTTGAGAAAGTAAATAGTAGGGTTGTGATGATGAGAAATACCCGAGCATTCTCCAGAGATGTTAGCAGTTGTCTGGGCTCATATTCACTTGTTTATTTCCAGGAGAAAATAAAGCTCAGGAGAGAAGGACTGAGGAGTAGGCAGGTACTGTTTATTTGTTGGCTAGATGAAGTCAATTTCTCAACTAGTGTGTGGGATTTGTGTGCACTGATGCCCTTAAGAGCCATTGGGCTTGGGGCTTTTTTTGGTTTATTTATCATCTCCCTGTTCAGTGCTTCTCAGTGCTGAATGGACCTCTGCTGGATCCAGGTGCCATGTTGATTTACTTTTTCCATTTCTTGGTATGATGCTAAATTTCAGGGTTACTAAGAACCTGGGACTATACTTTCTATGTTTCTGGGACTGAGTTCCAGAAAGTTACTTGGGTAAGTAGCTCAACTGCCATCCATCCTTGTATAATATGATATTATTACTCAGTTTGACAATGAGTATGATTCTGGAAAGAAATCCAAAGTGCCATGAAAACCAGCAATATTGCCCTCAATTGATAGAGGAGCTATATTAGTGAAACTAATTAGATCATATATTTCTTTCCTCATAGCAGGCATTCTGGCCTCCAAAATTCAGTATTTATGATCTGACTGGGTTTTCTTTGTTTAGATGTCATTGGTGTGTGTGTGTGGAATAGCATCACATTTTCACGAGCTGTTATTAGAAAGCCTAATGTATGGAAACACAATATTTATGCTAGCAACTGTTAAAAATCAAAGGCTGTGGATTAATGTCAGCTTCTGAATGTACAGTGCTTTGGTTAATTCCATCCAAGGACAGATGATATCATCCAGCAAGAAGGAATATATTAGAAACTGTCAGCCAGAAGGTAGTAAAAGGAGGTGATATGTTATAAGGAGGACTCAAAGGTCATTCAAAGAAGAGATATTGCTAATAACTCAATTAAAATTTTCACGCTGACATTTTATAAATTTCTGTGTGAGCCCTAAAACATTTTCAAAGCTAGCAAAATTCATACACTAGATTGCAAAAACAGGGGTCAAATAAAGTCTACACAGTTCTTCAGGGAGATGAACAAATTGGGTTATCAGTTGTTAGGGAGTTCTAACTAACCAAATTCATGGAAATTTGGGTAGTGACTAGATAGAGGCAGATATGTTAGGTTACTTCAGCCTTTTTGATGTTCTGTGGTTGGATTTTGCAATAAGGCAGGGTTTTGTAATAAGACAGGTTGCTCCCTTTTGTTTGTAAAGTTGGGTTGTTTTATTTGCCATTGGTAATTTTTTTCCCAGGGGTCAGGGTGAGTGTGTTTTCAGTCATGATTTCATAGTAGCTTCTACTGCCTAAAAGAAGAGTAATCTTCAGACTGGGAGGGATAGAATAAACATAGTTCATGGACAATTGAAACTGAAGGTAAGTGAGAAGGTTGTGTGTGTTCAAACTTCGTTGCCAAAGAAGACCATGCCGTCAGGCAAGTAATGACATGACTTGCGCTTGACTTTGTTTCGAGTGAGGGAGGGCTGTGCAGGTCACCAGCCTCACTTCTCCAGAGCCATCTGAATCCAGTGACCAGATATTCATCAGGATGACTGGAGATGACCCAGGATGAGGCAATTGGGGTTAAGTGACTTGCCCAAGGTCACACAGCTAGTGTCAAGTGTCTGAGCTGAGATTTGAACTCAGGTCCTCCTGACTCCTGCACTGGTGCTCTATGTACTGCACCAGTAGAATGTAAGTAAGAATGGATTCCTGTCATACTCCACTGGAAAGAAACCTTCCTTCAGGATGTATCTATTCTTTTTAGTAGTTTCAAATCATCTAATTTTTCCAGAGGAACATGACAACAGTCTATCAAATACCTTACTGAAATAAAAGTACAAAGTCTTTCCTAGTTCCTGTCCCTGGCCCTCCTTATTCTGGTGTCCCGTCCCCAAGTGAGAAGGTTAGACATTACTGAACAACATGTCCTTGGTAAGTTCAAATCACTAGAGTGATATAAACAGATACCAATAAAACATGGGATGTGATCCCTAAACAGATACCGATAAAACATGGGATGTGACCCTTGAGCTACTGCTAACAATCTTCACAAAACAAAACGAAACAAAGAACAAAAGATGTATTTTAAACCTTGATATGATGGCCAAAGGTTGCCCCATTTTCAAAAAAGAAAAGACAGATTCCTCAACTTGTGGGTCAAAGAACTTGACTTTATTGTTTGGAAAAATGATAGAATGTATTAAAATAGCAATTGAAGGGTTGATCAACATAAGCCAACGTGGGCTGATCTTTAACCAGTTTTGACAGACTAACCCCACTGAACATTTGATAGCATTGTGGTGGTCAGCCGTCCAATCAACAAATGTTTATTAAACCCTTTCTATGTGCCCAACAAGGTGCCAGGCACTCAAAATAGAAATAGAATGAATGAAACAATACAGACTCATATGGGAGGGAACAACAAGTACATATGCATATGCATACAGAATAAATTTAAAGAGTATTAATACTTGATACGGGAGAAAGGACACCAGAATAAGGAGGGCCAGGGACAGGAACTAGGAAAGACTTTGTACTTTTATTTCAGTAAGGTATTTGATAGACTGTTGTCATGTTCCTCTGGAAAAATTAGATGATTTGAAACTACTAAAAAGAATAGATACATCCTGAAGGAAGGTTTCTTTCCAGTGGAGTATGACAGGAATCCATTCTTACTTACATTGTGTTCAACACTTTCAGTAGTGATTTTGATTAAAAAATGTATGGCATCTTTTAAAGATTTATTGATGGCATGATTCTGGGAGGAACAGCTAAAATATAAGATGATAGAATCAAGATCCAAAATAACACCTTGACAAACTAGAACAATGATCTGAATATGATAAGATGAAATTTGGAAGGGATGGATGTCAAACCCTAGAGTTGGGTTAAAAAACTCAATTGTGCAAATATAAGGAGGAAACATGGCTAAAACACACTTCATGTAAAAATTATCTGGGGTTTTTATAGATTGCAAATTGAATTTGTTAACCCTACAACACTACAGCCAGAAAAAGTATTGTAAGCTTAGGCTGCATTAATAGAGGCATCATGTCCAAAATGGTAGGCCAAGAAAAAAATCTCACTACTGAAAGTGATGGCTGTACATGCAGTAGATGGTGCTCAGGAGGTACTTGTTGAGAAAATGAATGATGACGGCCAGCTCCCAGGGATGAAAAATAAAGTTCTGATCCTTTCTTTTGACCTGAATTTTGTGGAAGGAAATGTTTGGAAGGAGGAGATGGGCAGGGTCTATCGAAACCATCTGGCCTCCAGAGGGAATCACCTGGCCCAGATGCACACATCTGCTTTACCATCTTTCTCATGTGCCTGGGCTAGCTCACTCACATAACTTACTTACCTGGAAATGTGGGACATTTCCATTGTGAAAATGTTTGTTTTGTTGAACACAAGCCTGTTTCCCCCTCCCTCCCTTCCTTCCTGCATACTCTTTATAGTGGCTTTGGAGGACGGAGACATGCAATCAAAGCCCAGTTATTATGTCCTGTAAATGGAGGAGGAGGTAACTGCTGAGGGACCACTCAAATGAAGACAAATGCATTGTTAAGTTTTTATGGACCAAGGCTGCACTTTCATTAAATGTAATTTACATAACATAACTAATGTTCAAGGCCAAACAGTCCTTGTAGTCCATGGACAGCCCTTCTTATCCCACTGACAGTGGGGCTTCATTCAGAATCCCATAGTTCAGAAAACATCTTCCCTCCCCTCACTAGTTCAGTGGTTATTACTGTTAACCCTCATATCCAGGCCTTCTATTTCATCTAAAATGGTTTCAGAGTCATCAGTTCCTGCAGGGGCAGACCTACTGGTCCATCCTTCCCACCCACAGAAGTCTAGAGTTGTAGTATGTTTCTTTGCTCTTTTTCTGCAACGGTCTGCATAGCTTTGTCTGGTCCTAATGTACGCCCTGGTCAATGACAAGGGTCAAGGACTGGATTTCCTGGAGTGGTTCCCTGTTTCCTCTCAGAGATGAGCACTGAGCAGAGCTGCCATCAAGGCACTAGGGAGTCAAGTCTATGATAAGTCATTAGAACCCATCTGGGTTCTACAACAGCCCAGCCCCGAGCAATGTACATTATGGGGTGGCATCCCCATCTGGGTAGTCTTTATCTGCTTCTGTCTTCAGTTATGGTTCACAGACACTCTGTGGTCTGACTTCACCACCTCACTCTGTAAAGCAATTATCATTTCATCTTCTTGTAGAGGTAAGTGTTCAGCATAACAGGATGGATTTTTATCTTTAACTGGTAATCAGAACTTTCTGCCCATTGGTCTTTGGGACATCTTTCTGTGTTGACATTTCCAAGGTATGTGTCAGAAAGAGTCAAGGGAGTGAGAGATGAAAGGAGAGAAGTCATTATCTTCAATTTAATGATGAAGATTTTCCTACAGTTACAACTTCCAGAAGTAAGGAACAATAGATATGGGTCTCCTATGTGCATACAGTAGAGAAGAAAACAGAAGAAGGTTCTTTTAACCCATCCCATGATCTATTTACCTTAATGATTGCACTATTTACAAAATGGAATTTATGTGTGTGTGTGTATGTATACACATAAATGCTGTGTGTATGTGTATGTATTCAGGCTGTAGTCAGGTGTCCTAGATTCATCAGACCTTTCATAGTCAGGCATTTGTTGTTCAAATGGAAGCATGAGAAGGGATCCTGACCTTCCTCAAGCTGTTTGAAGACTTTTATTTTCTCAGGGCTATTTTGACAGGCCTAGTCTTTGTTTATGAGCCTGCAGTTAAGCACACAGATAGCTGTCATTAAAGGTACGTGGTGGCTGTGCAGAGTTCTTGAATGTGAGTCACTGGGTCTCCTTTTAATTGACAGTTTCACAATGCAGTACAGCATGATCCCGTTATGATACTAACAGATACAAGTGGAAGTCGGGAAACTTGTATAACACCTGTGTTAAAGACACGCTATATTAGCTCAGACTTTTACTGGATGCAGTTAGGCTTCAGGGCCTCCAAATCAGTGTAATAATGAAGGTGTGTTAGTAGCACAGAATGTCAGAGCCAGATGAAATTTTACAAATCATGTAGGGTGATATTCTCCTCCCCACTTATTTTTAGGAAAAAAAAAACCTGAGCCAGATACCTAGATAATCACTCAATCAGTCAATCATTCACTTATTAACTGCCTTCTGTATATCAATCCCAGTGCCAGGTGTTGGGGGTGCAAAGACAAAAAACAGCACAGTCTCTGCTGGTCAACCAGCTTCCATTCTGTTGAGGAAGATGAGTTAAATGATTCATCCTAAGTCCCACAGTTAATTAAAGCTAAGACTCAAACCTACATGTCTAGATGCTTGGTCCAATGCTCTTTTTGTGGCCTCTTCTCATGTATTCAGCTTCTGCTGTATTTACTCTGTTGCAGCTACTAAGTTCACTCACAGTCTTGTTAACATGCCTTTCATTACTGGGAGCTCACATTTATGCAGGGAACCAATGATTGAGTTTTACCTTCCCTCAATCTTGATTGATTATAGGCTTGACTATGTCAGAATGAGATATTGGGTAAACATCTATTATGGAAATTCCCTTCTGGAAAACTATATAGTTATATGACCTGAGAAAAACCACTCTATTTTCTATGTCTCAGTTTCTTTATCTGTAACATCAAGGGATGATCCTTTAAGTTCCTTTCAGCTTTCAAATTACACATTTCCCCTTGTTAACCAGGAAAGACCTGCCAGAGCCTCTTTGGGTAGCTTAATTTGGAACAGTCTCAGAGATTCAGTCAGTCCAGCCTAGGGCAATGTGCCTTTGAAGGACCTTGCAATCTTAGGTGACACCCTGGCATTTGTGCAGGACATAGTGGAATTAAAAATGTGAACAAGAGACATAGTTTATAGGAGTTTTGACTTTCTGAGCCTCGTTAGGAGACAAGGAAAGGAAGTAGATACAAGAAAACAGAAGAGAGCAGGAAACTTAACCCTCACTCCATTATTTAAACTCTGCTCCTTCCTCCCATTCTCTGCTTGATTCCCTTCTGCTTGACAGCTAAGAAGAATCCCTCTGCTTGTTGAATAGAATTCTGACACCAGGAACTGAAGGCCCTGACTTTGTTGTTGTGGCTTGGAAAAACAAATGTGTGACTTTGATGTACACAAAAGGCAATGTAGCGGAAAGATTTGGAGTTAGATGACCTCCTTCTGCCACTCCCTGTGTGAACCTGGGCAAGCTGCTTAATATCTCTTGGCTTCAGTTTCCTCATCTGTAAAATGAGGGAATAGGATTTGGAGATTCTAAGGCTCCTTCTAGCTCTAAGACGATGATGAACTTCTGTGAAGTTACTCAGCTTCTCTAGCTCTTAGTTTCCTTTCCTGCAAAATGAAAGAATAGGGTTACATGTCCTGGAACAGGGTGTTTAAGATACCTCCCAACTCTCAACCTATGATCCTAAATTTGGATAAGGATTGGAAGTTGCTTACATGGTTGTCATCCTCCAGTTTCTTCTTGCCCAACCTCTCTTGTCATTGAGTAGCATAATATGGAAAAAAGTAGTATGAAATAGCTGATTTTATAATTCTAGTATTTTGAATAATTTATCAAAATAATAATAATAGAATGTCAATTTTCATTTATGGACCTGATTGGTTCATAGGTAATGAGGCAAGTACTTGGGAGATCCTTTTCTACCTCCCTGAACTTCCACCAGGGGTTTTCATAGGTGAGACTGAGGTTACCTATGTAATAGTCTGTGTGGCCATATAACAGCAGTTTTCCTTCTATGTATAGCTAACCCACCTGAATTGAACCATTGACTTGGCCCTTTATCATCATATTCTAATGTACTGAACTAACCAAGTCATAATCTTTGCCACTAGTAATAGCCTCATAGAATATTAAGACTAAGAGGGACCTTAGAGGTCATCAAGTCCTCAAGGAAAAAGAATGGCAAACCACTCCAATATCTTTGCCAAGAAAACCCCAGAAGGGGTCATGCAGAGTTGGACACTAAAGACAAGATCAGGATGGTTAAAATAGCTTGTCTATAGTCACACAGCTGGTCAGAGAAAGATCTTGGACTGTGATTCTAGTCATTTCACTTCTAGCCTTTTTCTCTTTCCATTAGTACCTTCAAGACTATTTTTCCCCTAGTCCCCACTAGAGGAGTTGCTTATTTTCACATTTAATTGTTTTTTTATATATATTATTCTGTGATTAGCTACAGAGAAAAAGAATCTTGGTCTAGTAGAAAGAACTGTTGTCTTAGTTAAAAGACTGGGACTCGAGTCTTCTCTCCAGCATTTACTTGCTGGATTTTGGGGTTTTGCCATTTCACTTGTGTCTGACTCTTTGTGACCCCATGGGGGGGTTTCTTGGCAAAGGTACTGGAGGAGTCTGCCATTTTCTTCTCCAGCTCATTTTACAGATGAGGAAACTGAGGCAAACAGGGTTAAGCGCCTTGCTCAGGGTCACACATCTAGTAAATGTCTGAAGCTGGATTTGAACTCAGGAAGACTTCAGGCCCAGAGCTCTATCCACTGCACTACTTAGCTGCTCCCATAGTGTATATAGAATCAACTATACACACCAATGCATGAAACTGACCACCTCTTGTCACTGCAGGTTTGATCTGTGCGTTCCGCTTTTTCCTCCCTCTGCTTCTTGGAAGGATAATAAATAAAGCTGACTACTCCGGATTCTATTACTACGTAAAAGCTATTTTAAAACACCTAACCATCTGCTTAATGGTTGGTAATCTGTTTCTAATGGTCACTCTTAATAAGACACTTTTCGTTCACTACAGTAATAGTGATCAAGCAGCCAGGTGGCTTGTGAGAGAGCAGATTACGGAGACCATTCTCCAATGCCATGTCAGTGAAGGGCTCAGGGAGGGCAGATCTTTGTAGGAAAAACAAATCAGGGTCTTTTTGCAATGGTTACAAGGAAAATGACCTTCTTTTTTTTCCCAGGAGGCCCTTGGAATGTAAGGAAGCACATGGAGGGTGAGTCATTTATAGCAATATAAATTTATAGCTTTAATTTTTCAATATTTACACATCCAGGTGCTGATGCTACTGTGGTTGCAACTGGAGGTCAGTTTAATTAATATCTGTCCTTTTCTCTTGGGTGACATGCCCTGAGTGGTTGTCATCAGAAGCCTTGCTTCCCTTTGTCCGGTCCCAGCAGCTGGTGACAGCTTGGCAAATTATGAGTTTCCTGGCTTAAAACAGACTAAATTACAGACAAAACAAGCCATCAGCTGAGTAAATACTGCACCTCTGTTTGGCTTCAGTGAGGAGAGAAAGATTATCAAGAGTACTTAGTGTTCGTAATTACTAGTAGGAGGCAGATAGCAGGCTCAGGCTGACTGGAGATTGGTTCATTATATCCAATTAACACCCACTTGATTATTCCTAATTACTTCTGTTTGATGACAGAGGAGTAAAGATGTCATACTTCAAACATGCAAATGATATCTGGGTTGGAGATGTACCTACATTTGCAATATCATAGTATGCTCATTTTGGGGAGGGGGCGATGACTTAATATGACCTCAGTAGAGTGATGAAAAATGAAATGTCTGCTTTCAGGCTTTGGGTATTGTGCATGTGTGTGTGTATGTGTGTGCATGCATGTGTGTTAATTCCACTATATAATAATTATAGGGAACTTTGACAAGAAGCAAAAACACAGATATTTAGACAAAATGAGTCTTTCTGTAGCAATCTAGTTTAGCAAAGCTTTCTTTTAAAAAAAGAAGTCTTAACGGCAGTCTCCTCGTGAACAATTTTCCCTTTCTCTAATGCTTAGCTTGGGAGAGAAAGTGGAAATGAACCATGGAGGTGTGGCATTGAAATGGGCTCAAATTTTGAGAAAGGGAGGGCACCTCCACAGTCAGGAGAGAGTGAAATGGAATCCTGTCCCCATTGTGCAGGTTGGAGAGGAGGTCCTAGGCTCTAGTCTGTGTCTGAGGCTCACAATGATCATTCAGATAGAAAATACAAGATGGGAAGTCAAATGTACTCAAATTGAATGATGCCAGAGATCATGGAGATACTTAAGTTGGAAAAATATGTTGAACCAGAGTCCCAATTGTAGGATCCTAAATGTAGAGATGAAAGATGCTTCAGAGGTCATTTAGGCCACACGCTTTCACTTTACAGAGGAGAAAGCTGAGAGCCAGGGAGGGGAAGGAATTTACTCAAGGTCACACAGACAGTGAGCCTCTTAGGTGGGATCTGAACTCGGGTCCACCGACTTCTTTGCTCTTTCTGTTACGCCTTATCCTCCCTGGGTTTAAGTTAGAGATCTTTGGAAACTAACCCAACTCTTGCAGGAAACTGAGACAACTTCCACAAGTATTTATTTGTTTATTTCCTACCCTGTGCCATGCACTGGGTATACAAAGACAGAAATGGGGAAAAAAATCCCTAACCTCAAGGAGCTCACATTCTTTTCATATACGTACTGATAGGTAAATATAATAATTTAAGGAGGTAAATTGACAGAATGGACAGTTGGGTGGCACAGTAAATAGTACACTAGACCTGGAGTTTGGAAGACCAGAGTTCCAGCGTGGTCTCAGACACTTACTAATTATGTGACCCTGGACAAATCACTTAACCCAATTTGCCTCAGTTTTCTCATCTGTAAAATAAACTGGAGAAGGAAATGGCAAACTCCTCCAGTATCTTTGCCAAGAAAATCATAAATGAGGTCACAAAGAGCTGGATATGACTGAAATGACTGAACACCAACAAAAAAAATGGACAGAATATTAACATCTAGGGGTAATTAGGGACATCTGATTAGATCCTTAAAAGAAAAAGATTCTGAAAGAGGGGATGAGGAAAAAGTTCTTTCCAGGCCTGGAGGATAGTTTGTGCAAATGTAGGAGTCAAGAGATAGAATGCCAAGTTTTCAGGGAATGCTTAATAGTTTAGTGTTACTAGCACATTGAATGTATGAAAGTGAAGAAAACAGAATGAAACGGGAGTATAAGCGCTTAGAGGGAAGGCACTACATTTTTTTCTTTTTTGCCCCTGTATCCCTATGGCCTAGCATAGGTCTTTGTATATTGTAGGCACTTTATAAAAAGTTCATGGAGCTGAATTAGACTGAATTAAAAGGTAGATTTGAGCCAAATTGTAAAGAATATTTAAATACCAGCATTGTTGAATTTGCATTTGAAACTAAAGGTGGTAGGGAGTTATTCATGTTTTCTGACCAAGAGAATGAAATGATAAGATCTTTGCATTAAGATGATTTTGGGAATCTTCTCTTATGTTCTCCTGTGCACATAGCAATATTTGTTTTTTTTTCTCATTTTGCATTTAACTTTTCCTGCTGTAAAAATTTTTTTTTTATTAATTTGTTTTCAGTTTTCTACAATCACTTCCATAAGTCTTAGATTTTCTCCCTCCTCCCTCCCCAGATAGCATGCAATCTTATATGGGTTCTACACACACATTCCTACTAAATACATTTTCACCTTAGTCATGTTGCGTGGGAGAATTAAAATGAATGGGAAAAACCATGAGAAAAACCAAAATAAAACAAAACACAAGAGAAAATAGTCTGCTTCATTCTGTAGTCCAATTTCATAGTTCTTTCTCTGAACATGGAAGGCATTTTGCCTCATGAGTCCATTGGGAATTTTTTAGGTCCTTGCATTGCTGTGAAGGACTAAGTCTACCAGAAAAGTTCCTCTCACACTGTGATTATTGCTGTGTACAAAATTCTCCTGGTTCTTCTCCTTTCACTTAGCATCAGTTCACATAGTTTCTTCCAGGCCTCTCTGAAGTCTTCATGTTTATCATTTCTTACAGCACAATACTATTTCATTACATTCATATACCACAATTTATTCAGCCATTCCCCAATTGATGGGCATCCCTTGGATTTCCAGTTCTTGGCCATCACAAAGAGAGCTGCTATAAATATTTTTGTCCATGTGGAATCCTTTCCCATTTTTGTGATCTCTTTGGGAAACAAACAGTTGTAGAAGTAATATTGCTGAGTCATAGGGTATGCACATTTTTATAGCCCTTTGGGCATAGTTCCAAATTGCTCTCCAGAGTGGTTGGATCAGCTTACTGCTCCACCAACAATGAATTAGTATTTCAACTCTCCCACATCATCTCCAACATTTATTATCTTCCTGTTTTGTCATGTAAACCAATCTAATAGATGTGATGTGGGACCTCAGAGTTGTTTTGATTTGCATCTCTCTCATTAATAAGAATTTAGAGCATCTTTTCATGTGGCTGTAGATAGCTTTAATTTCTTCCTCTGAGGAATGACTTATATTCTTGTAAATTTGGCTCAGTTCTCTATATGAGGCCCTTATCACAGACATTAGTCACAAAAATTCTCTCCCAGTTTTCTGCTTCCCTCCTAATCTTGGTTGCATTGTGTTTGTTTGTGCAAAACTTTTCAATTTAATGTAATCAAAATTACCCATTTTGTACTTCATAATGTTCACTATCTCTTGTTTGGTCAAAAATTTCTCTATTCTCCATAAATCTGACAAATACACTATTCCTTGCTCCCCTATTTTGTTTATAGTGTCAATCTTTATACCTAGATCATGTGTCCATTTGTACTTTATTTTCGTGTACGGTATCAGGCATTGATCTGTGCCCAGTTTCCATCACACTGTTATCCAATTTTCTCAGCAGTTTTTGTCAAACAGTGAGTTCTTATCCCAGAAGCTGGGGTCCTTGGGTTTGTCAAATAGTAGGCTGCAATTTAAGTTTAAAATTTTTTAAAAATTTCCAAAAAAAAACTAAAAAGAAAGAAAAAAGATTATTTTGGCCAGGAGACATATTAAGAATTTATTACTTTAATGTAAACTAAAGATTAGGGTCTGAAATAGCATTGTGGATGTTGCTCATGAGTGTGATGTTTTGACATGTACATAAACTGGATTTGAGCAAGGCAGAGCCATGCAAAGTCATCAGTCTCATTCTCTTCTCCAGAAGGATCTAGATCTAGTAGATCTAGAGACCATGCTAGAGTGGTAACTGAAAAGGAGAGGAGAAAAGAGATATTGGAAAGGTAGTATTACTAGAATTGTTAGCTGATTTGATATGGTGGATTGGGGGAGAGGGAATAAAAGTCTACAGAGTTATAAAGGTAGGGGACTAGAACAATGGTAGTAGTAGAAGGAGGAAGTGCTGGTGGACAGGATATGTTTCAGAAAAAAGGCTGCAACTTCTATGTTGAGCTTATTGAGTTTGAGCCTGACCCTGCCATGAAAAGTCCTCATCTACCATCTCTTCCTCCTCCTTATCATCATCACCATCAATACCATCACCAACATCAACACCATCATCGTCATCATCATCATCATCGTCTTCATCATCATCATCACCATCATCATCAACATCACTTCTTGAATGCCAGAGCCTGAAGTAGATCAGCTCTCAGATGTTATTTCATGAAGGTTTTTCCCTTTCTTATGAGGTATTTCTGACTTGTGCATTTGCCTATAGATAATCTATATCTGGGACAGAATTCCTTTTTTTCCCCTTTCTTTTAGTTTCTGAGGATCTTGCTGGTCGTGATACAGGGCATTTTAGAGTAAGAATAGTACCTTAGACATTACCTAGTCCACCCTTTCATTTTACAGGGGAAGAAATTAAATCCAAGAGAAAGAGGTGTCTTGGCCATCATTACAGAGCTTCAAAACTGGTCCTCTGTTTCAAAATCCAGAGATTTTTCCATGGCATTTTGTTTCTTCTTTTAGGCAGGGAGACCAGCATAAACAAATGCCTGAAGGCCAGCATGGATGTGGTATTTGTGGGGCAGCCTCACTAGAGTGGAGGGAACCCTGCTAGGGTTAGTATTTGCCTTGCCATGGTGGTCAATGCCTCTAATATGTTTATGAACCAAGCATGAGAGATGGTGGCTTTACCAACTGGTGGATCTAGACTGATGATCCAACTTGAGCAGGGTCAACAGACAAGGAACACAGACTGCAAACTAAGTCATCCAGTAATACCATTCACTAAGAACCCTGAATTAAAATGAAGACACCCCCCACCACCCTACCCTTTATCTATTTCTACAGTGAGGGAAAAGCATTACAGAATCTATCAAAGTCAAAAATGCATAAGTGTATTTAAAGATTTAAGCATGAAATAGAATATTTTAGGGAGTCATTTGAAGTCTATATGTGGTGACTAGTATTTAAAAGGCTCACAAAATATTAAAAATTACATTCTGAATAGTGTACCTTTTCCCCTGAATAATGAAGAGGTAATATCATGGGAATAGAATAGTGTCACAGTATAATAGGCTGCAGCTTGACAAATGAGTCAGGAGTCAAGATTGCTCACTTTTAGAAGTCGGGATCTGAATCTAGAGCTGTCAGTCTCCTAGGAAAGGTTACTTTGGACCATTTGGTGTGGCTCCTGATCTTCTCTGGTTGGTCAAGGGCTGAAAGCCAAGTCCTATGGAATATGTAATAAACATGTGGAGATCTTGGTGTTCTAGTTTCTTGTTTTTCCTCCCTTCCCTCCCTTTCTTTCCTTCCCTTCTCCCTCTTCTCCTTTCCCTTTCCTTCTCTTTCTCCCTTTTACTCCTTTATTTCCTTTTCTTCTTCCACTTTCTTTTATTTCCTTTGGGAGGACAAGGAGATGGGGTAGGTACATTTTTCCTCTTCAAAAACCCAAGCAGATGAAAATAGATATTTCTATTAAGAGACTAAATTTCTAAGAAGGTAAATATGTAAAACTTCTCCATCTTTCCCCATCAAAGGTACCAATTCTCCTGTTAAAGGTTAAGCACTTCCCTATATAAAAACACTATTTTCCCTTCTGGGCCATGTTGATTTGGGCTGCTAGGATTATGCCAGTAAGCCGAGAGATAGTTCATTCTTGAGTCACTGTTGAGTTGTGTCTCTCTGTATATCTAAACTTACCTCCCCACCAAGTCTCAGGCCATGGTCCTAATCACAGCAAATTCTATGTTAATTCCATTGAGAAGGATGACAGTTTCAGTTCTGAGTGAAGAAATCAGGATAAAAGTCTCCTTACCTCTCCACATGATTTTGGTTCAGCTGTCATGAAACTATACCTTCTGCAGATTTTCAGAAGCAGTTACTCTATAGATTTTGACTGGCATATCCTGCTTCTAGTGAATGTTTTTGCTGTTAATACTTCATTGTCCAGATATACAATGTAATTGGTCATTTGTCCACCTTCTCAGCTTAGAACTTTGCACCATATTTTACAGTAAAATTTGAGGCTGTTCACCATGAACTCCCACTTCTCCCCTCTTCCTCATGTATTATTCTGGTGCCTTCTGACCCCCCTCTCCTCCTTCATCCCTAACTCTTTCCCAAGGCCAAGCCCTCTACTTGCACAAACATTTCTATTCCTTCCATCTCCTCCAATTCCTGTTGCCCGCTCTGTCATCCCCATTTTCTCATGTATCCTCAGTCTCTCCCTATCTATTGACTCCTTCCCTACTACCTACAAATAGGCCTTTGTCTTCTCCATCCTCAAAAAAGACTCACTTGATCCTTCCCTCCCCTCTAACCATTTTCCTATATCTCTACTGCTGTTTGTGGTTAAACTCCTTGAAAGGGCTGTTGGCATTAGGTGTCTTGATCTGTCTTCTGCCTCTTTATTCTTAACCCCTTACAGTCCAACTTGTGACCTCATCATTCCACTAAGACTGCTCTCTCCAAAGTTATCAATGAATTTGTAATCACCAAATCCAGTGGCCTTTTTTCCCATCTTCATTCTTCTTGAAGTCTGTAGCCTTTGACGCTGTTGACCACCCTCATCCTGAGATCCTCCTTTCTCTAGGTTTTTAGGACACCTCTCTTTCCTGGTTCTCATCCTATCCATCTGACTATTCCTTCTCAGTCTTCATTGCTGGATCCCTATCCTGGTCATGCTCTGTAACCATAAGTGTACCTCAGGGCTCCGTCCTGGATCTAGGTCACCTAGGATCACTGTTTAAGGAAGGGACTTTAGAATAGATCCAACCCCTTTAATTTGCAGAAGAAGAAAATAAAGCCTAGACAAATTGATGGAACATAAGATGTTTGAAGTTTGGAAAGTTAGGAGGGCAGGGCTAGGTGATGAAGGGCACAAAAGAGGATTTTATATTTGATTCTGGAGATGGTAGGAATTATTAGTTTATTGAACAGAGAGCCTCAACTCTTATAATGAATAACACAAACATGTAAAGATATTCTTGAGAATTTCAGGCACTGTGGAAAGTGCTTTACAAATATCTCAATTGACCCTCACAAAGCAGGTACTATTATTACCCTCATCTTATAATTGAGGAAACTGAGGCAGACAGAGGTTAAATAACTTGCCCAGGGTGACACATCTGGTAAGTGCCTGAGGTGGGATTGGAACTCAGATTTTCCTACTCTAGGCCAAGTACCTATATACTGTTCCACCACTGGTGGTAGTGATGATGATGAGAAAACAGAGTGAGTTTAACACAACAAACATGCCTCAGGGCATCTATGTGGCACAGTGGATAGATCACCAACCCTGGAGTCAGGAGAACCTGTTCTAATCCAGCCTCAGACACTTGACAATTATTAGCTATATGATCCTAGGCAAGTCACTTAACCCTGATTGCCAAGAAAGAAAAAAAGAAAGGAAGGAAGGAAGGAAAGAAGGAGGGAAAGAAGGAAGGAAGGAAGGGAGGAAGGAAGAAAATGAGCCTCTAGACTACATTTGTATGGATTAAAGAAAGCTGTTATTTTATTTGCTTGGGTAATGGTCAACAGAACATTAAATAGAATAATTTAACAGGCTAATTACTTGTCCCAGGACTATTGCTCTCAGAACTCCATTGTACGAGATAAGATGGTTGTTTTTCTTCAACAACAATAGCAATATAGAAGAAGAAATAAAAATTTTGTGGAAATACAATGAAGTACATCTTATCCCTCTTGTCGTGCTACCATTGGAATTGTCTTGATGATGCTTGCAGTGAACCTACAAATGATGAGCTTTTAGTGAATTCTCTTTATTCAATTACAAAAGGTAGTTTTTTGATCCACCTATAAGTAGTAGGCAAAACATACACGTATAAAGGAACATAAGATAAAAATATAACATAAATAGGAAGAAGCACTATTCAAATATTAACTTGTCTATTTCTATCCCAATTCCATTATAAAAAGATGAAAACAAGATTAATACAACAATAGCAATGTATTTATAGCTTGTATCACTAAAAAATTCCTTAAAAACAATGTATTGATCAGCCATGAAAAAGGATATGTCAAAATGCCCGAAGAGTATAAAAAGTAACTTACAATCCTTCTGATTGATTTTGTAACTATTGAACAGGGTACCCCAAAATGTCACATTTATATTGATTTTTCTGATTATTCCTGAGCCTTTGATTCAATTCTGCACTCATGGCTTATTCATGTACTGCAAATATTTGTAAAATAGAAACCTGTAGAGTGAGAATCTTAAAATATTTGATATCCACATAAAAAACTTTTCCATTTGTGCAGATAACAGCATTTCAGGAACTACTGATATAAAATACCTTATCTTTCAGGAAGATAGTTTAAATCTCTAAAACTTAAACCTTGTCTTAAACCAGTTATCATTTCTCTAAGCAGAACTGAATATGGCTAAAAGGGAAACTAAATAGGGAAACATACTAAAAACATAGCTCCATCAAAAACACATTAAATAGCTTTTTCATCATGTTGAATTTTTCTCCACTGATCTTAAAATGTTATTTGGACTTAATGAATGGAAAGTTCTTAATGTATACAAAAGAAAGACTAAGATTGAATACTTCAATGTTAAATCTGGATTGATTCTTCTCCAAGAAAGGCACATCAAGCATAAAAATATTTTAGCAAGAGCCTGGATGAGATCCTACATGTAACAATACCCATTTCATGGGCCTTGGTGGTCTTGTTAATATACCTATAGTAGTTCCCTAGGTTAGTGTGTGGGTATGGGTATGGGTTTAAAAGTGAGAATAATACCATTCTGATAATCTTGTCAATTAATATACTAAATCTTTTCCCTTTAGTCTGGTACAGGTTACCTTGTCAATTTTCTTACACCATTCTGAAAGGCTACACAGGGTATAGTCTTCTCTTCTCTTATACAGTAAAAAAACAAATGCAACATCTCTCTCACTAATTATTTAACTAAACCTACTTTAGTGTATTAAAACTGGAGAAACCTCTTTTCACACAAATTTTAATTTCTCTGTTAGTAAAAGATATCTATATATACTTACTATATGCACATATAAATACATATATTCACATGTTATGTGTACACATATGTTCAGTTTTGTATAAGTTGTGAAAAATTATACCAAATCACTTATGGCCATCCACTGTAACTGCTCATTCTTCTACAAGTTGCTAAAATTATAGTCCAATCACTCAGTTCTCTAAGGATGTTAGTTAAAAATCTCATTTCTGCATGTTTTCTCCACAGAGTCAAAGTTAAATTCATTTCTCTCAAATGTCTCTTAAGAATCTCTCAAAGATGATACCTAACCTTTATCCATGACATTCATAAACTTCAATAGTAGCTAATTCCTAGTCTCCTCAGGAATGTTCTCTTTGTCCTCTCATAGTCTCTTTCAGCCATGACAGTTGACTTCCTCCAGATAACAATTAACTCTTATTCTCCAAGATTTATTTCCTTTTTCTTAAAGGTATACTAACAATATACAAAGTCATTCTGAAAGGCAGTATTGAGGCTAGGGTCACACTACTAAAGAGGAAATCATGACTATGTATGTTAAGAAACTTATTGGCATAGTTAAATCAAAGCTTGATGGGACAAATAATCATGTAATTAATTACACTTATTTAATACTGTACACATTTGGAACTAAGAAATATACTGTAGCAAATTTGGAAAATACTCTTAAAAGATTGTACATTATTAACAATAGAATACATGGCCTATCACCATAAAGTAGCTATGGAAATAGTAACGTTATCTTATTAAAAAAGAGGAAGGGAATTAACAATAACAATAGCAACTGGTAGGTGATTAAATATCCTTATACCTAATTTATTGATGAGGGACCTGAAGCTCAGACTTTAGTGACTGGTGTCTAACATGAATAGGAATAGATCACACCTGGCTACTTATGACTTAGAAAACTGATCCAGTTATATTGTATTTATATTTGTTTTGTTAAACATTCCCAAATTACATTTTAATCTGGTTCCAACCTCATATATTGGCCTCATATATCAGGCCTGAGATCTGAAGTAAGGGATTTTAAAGGGTGGGTGCTCGTACAACTAGGCTGCAGGTATAGACTTAGTGATGGTGGGTAAGGTAAAAGATGTATTTCTTCTTTTCAACAGATACTTTTCTGTTTTCAGTTTAATTTCTACAAATGAAAAGAAAATATACTCTGGGTTATACTTTTCTCTCAATTATTGGTTCATATCAACTCTGCTGCCAATTTATGAAGAATCATAACTTGGTCTGGGCCATACTTGTGTAATTTTGTATGTTCTTTGTCCATTTCCTGAGGAAAGGATGTCTTTGCATCCCCTTGCCTAGTTCAGTGCCTTACACTTTTTTGGTTGAGATGTGTGATTTGGGAATTACTTTGTATTAATAATCTTAGGTACCTGAGGCAATGAAATCCTAAGTGATTCATCTGAAGTCTTTCAGCTAGTGTATACCAGTGGTGGGACCCTACTTTGGGTCTTCCTACTTCAAAATTCTTCCACAGTCTGTGCCATACTTCGTCTTCCTTTGTCCCTAGTAGGTGCTCAACACATGTTTGTTGAACTGAATAAAAGGAGCACTGTAGGTTTGTGGGGAGAGACTCTCTCACTCCTTTCACAGGAATTGTAGACAGAGGGAGCATGAACAAGGTATTCTAATTTATTACTTATAGATGTTCTTTAAGGGAGGGCTTGGGAAGTTTTACTCAATTTAACTTCAGACATAAGTAATGTCATTCCCACTTCAGTGCAATGGCTTAGAACCTGGTTCAATGTCCTTTTGACTAAGTAATTATCCTGATTTCCTTGACTAAATGTTATTTTATGTATTATGTTTAATAGCCTCTTTCTTTGGCCATGGTAGGATGGTAATGGCAGCTGATAATATATCTGACACTTTGATAATATATCTTACACTATAGAAATTGGGCTTCTATAAAGGTGGCTTCATATTGGCTTTCCTTCTCCTCTATATAATGCCCAGGATTTAGAGAACTTGAACACAGGTTCATAAAATCTCAGATTTGGAAGCAACCTCACAAGCTTACTGCTCCAGCTCACACCTGAATAACAATCCATTCGACAACATACCTGACAAGTGGTCACTCAACATTCATTAAGCAGAAACCTCCGGCCACTTGGGACAGCCCATTCTGCCTGGGCAGCTATGATTATTGGACTGTTTTCCACTAAGTTTGTCGTTTTGCAACTTTGACCGATTTCTCTTAGAACTAAGCAGAACAAATCTAATTCCTCTTCCATTTAACATCCCCTAACGTTTTTGTAGATAGCTATCAAAACCCATCTCCTTCCATTCTCAGTCTTCTCTTCTTTAGGCTTAACATCCTCCCTTCCTTAAGTAGATTTTTATATGCTATGAAGGCTCTTAACCTTCCTATTTACTCACTTCTACATATTCCAGTTTATAATTGTCCTTCCTAAAATGTGACTTCCAGGTCTCAACAGTGCATTGCAGATGTGATCTAACCAGACAGTGCAGTGGCATTATCACCTACGTAACCTCTTTAGAAACCTAAGATTACCTTAGCTGTCCTGGGTCTGCCTCTTACTCTTGACTGTTTTTGAGCTTATGGTCCACTAAAACCCCCAAATCTTTTTCAGATGAACTTAAATTTAGCCATGTCTCACTCATCTTATGCTTTACTTTGATTTTTTTAGACACATGTATGATTTTACATTTATTCTTCTTCAGTTTAATCTTATTTGATTTTACCTAGTATTCTCAACCATTAAAATAATAGGATCCTAGCTATAGAGCTGGAACAAAATTCCAAGGTCAATCAGTCTAACTTTCATTTTTACAGATGAGGAGATTGATATCCAGGGCAAGGAAATATAGGTTGTAACTAGAGATGGGATTTGAACCCAGGTCTTTAACACCAAAGCCTCTTCTCTTTTCCCTATATGAATCAGTTAATAAACATGTATTAAATATCTACTATGTGCCAAGCACTGTGTTAAATACTGAGGTCACAAAAAGAGGCAAAAATAGCCTTTATCCTCAGGGAGATTGTAATCTGATATCATTCTTCCTCCTAGATCTTTTTGGATTCTGATACCATCATTCAGTGTGCTAGTTGTCTCTCTCTGCTTTGCATCATCAGCAGATTGGATAAACAAGCCATTTATAACTTTACCCAGGTAAAAGATAAAAAAGCAGCAGAGGGTTGAACACAAATCCTCTGGGCACTCTACCAAAGACCTTGATTCTATTTGAGTTTTCTGTCTTGAGGCAGAGGGACTAGACTCTAAGCATGTGGCCAAAACCTTTGAAAGCAAGTCTGAGAAGGAAAGATTGATGTTTGTGCTTATCTGGAATGATCGTCTACTGCATGTGAAACGTAGTGTAAAGATTTATGGATTTTGCAAGAGATGACTTATGTCTGAGACCACTCCTGCTAGCTCTGTGATCTTGGTCAAGTCATTTTCCCTAGACCTCAATTTTCTCATTTGTAAAAATAAATGAATTGTCCTCAGAACCATAAGTAGTAGAAACTAAGCCTAGGGCAAATTCAGTTCTGGGCAGGAATTATGACTATGGACATATAGTGGGTGATCTTTGAGGTCATATCCTGCTTGTGCATTACATGATAACTCTGAGTTCTTAGATATTATCATGCAGATAACATAGGGTATCCCAAACATCTCTTTTGCAGTTTTCATCTATGCCTTCAGACCTCCATAGTACATCCATAGCCATATCTAGTACAGGACAAAGAGTGCTGACAATGGATAGTGCCAATGGGGCCCCCTCTCCGGTGGGAGGGCTTCTTCCTTTTATGCTTGGCGCTGCCATCCTCTTGCCATGCCTTTGCCTTACAGTTTTCCTGCCCTGATGTGCGTTCGTCCTAGTCTCAGTTTCTGCTACTAAAGCTCAAAACTGTTCTAAGACTTTTTAGATAATACAGATAGTGTCCCAAAAGTCTTAGTTCAATTTCAGCCTTCAATGATTTAAAATTGCACTAAGACTTCTGGGACACCCTGTCTTTTGATGTAATAGGTATCCTTGATCCGTTTCCCCCCCCCCCAAAAAAAATCAACGATTATGTTTTAAAAGATCATCAAATCCACTCAATTTTTATCAACCCTTTTCATCCCTTACCGCCATGTGCATTCTCTGGCTAGTTCACAGTCCAAATCCTGGCCTCTACCCTGGAGGAAGCCAGAGATAATGGTGTTAACTCTGGGTGTGTGTGTCAGTGTGTGGATGTTTGTAGCCTGAAGGTGATTCTTATATTGCTTTGCTTTGCTTCATTTTTTGGCTGTAAAGTTGAATAAAAGGCACTTAGTCCAAAACTTTAAAAAATTGCTACTGGGCAAAGTGATTTTGTGTCAGGCTTCTGTTGAGGACAGATTTACGCCGGTTATAAATCTCTGAAATTAAGGTTTTACCGTAGAAATGCTGAAATATATTCAACATTCACAGATGCCCAGTTCTGCTGTGAACCAGTGGCTAGGCTCCCCCATGTATAATAAGTATATCTAGCTGTGTGTTTGGGATAATAGTCGGTTTAAATATGCCTTGTAGAATTTGTAACGGTTCTCCAATGATAAGTAGAATTTTCCATCAACAACCCTTTCCCTGGAACCAGAGGTTAAGTTGTAGTGTTTGATTTTATGACAAAGATAATTAGACCTTTAACACTACATGGTTCTGACCATGTCTACTTATCTCAAGAGCTGATCAAAGGCAGAGTTTAGACACCTTTGGAAGCAGGATGCCAAGTGTCTAACCCTTATTTTTTTCTGTCCTGTGAAATGCATTTGAGGATAGAAAAGTTAGTAGAGTTTGGATGGCATGGAGTTAACAAGGGTTACTGGTCAGGTTCCCTTTGCACAAAATTATATCCCCAGGAAATTTTACTTATCATTTGGTAAATTTTGAACTAACCATAGCCTAACCAGTGAAATTTTGACTAACCGTATCCTCTTTAAAAACCTAAACTTCTTATATATAAGTAAATATAAAATTCATAGAGTATCTACCAAGCGCCAGGTACTGTTAAGTGCTTTTAACAGACATTAGCTCATTTGATCCTCAAAACAACCTTGTGAAATGGGTGCTATTATTATACCTGTTTTACAGTTGAGGAAACAGAAGTAAACATAGGCTAAGTGACTTGCCCATGGCTGCATGGTGAGTAAACATCTGAGAGCCAGTTTGAACTCAGGCTTTCCTGACTCTGGGCTGAGCACTCTTATGTGCTGCCAACTCCCTTTGAAGGAGAGGGTTAATCATTTCACTTGTTCACCCTTAAGTGTGGTACCCTGGCACCAAGCTGAAAGGTGGTACCGAGGAGATGGGATTCTGGTTGAGTTAGGGGGAAAGGAAAAGGGGGAATATTGGTCGTGTGAAAGAGGTTTGCCCTAGGTAGGAGCTTTGTATGGTGCCAGGGCACTAGGGTTTTATGGGGGGAGAGAAAGAGGAAAGAAGACAAATCTCATATAATTTACAATTTAGTTTGGTAAAGTGTAAGCTCTCAAAGGTGGAGAAATTTTTTTTTCTCTTTTGGCTTTGCATCTTTAGTCAAGCACAGTGGGTTATTTATAGTAATCACTTAATGACGGTTGTTGAACTGAGTTGAATCAAATTTGCCTTGAGCTCCGACGATCTTCAGCAGGCCTCAGTGGCACTGATGATGTTTTCTGGTCTACTTTTTAACTCTCAGCATCTCAGACTGCCGATACTTTCTTTGGTGGAAAGAGAATTCAACTACACAGAAGAAGTCAGAGGCTTCCTGGCTATCCTACCTCAAAGGCATGAGGGCAAGTTACTTTATTATATTGTTCTATAGTTTCTTCATTTGCAAGGAGGGGATAATAATCCCTCTCTATTATGGGATACTGTCAGGATCAAGACAGATAATAGACATGAAAGCATGTTAGTGTTTTTTGTCTCTGTATTAATTTTTTTTTAATTAAGATATATTTATTTTCTCTCTTCCACCTTGACCACCACCCCTGTTGGGGGGGGGGAGTTTTGTTTTCCCTTTTTTTTTCCAGATGTGAGGATATGAGAAAGAAATAAAACACTTTGAAGAAAGGTAGAAAAAGTAGAATGCTGTTGTGGAGTGTGATAGTATTCTCTAATTATTCTGAGTCTTAAGAAGTCCCTTAACAAGACAATAACCTTTCCTGGAGAATTGTGTTATGTCCAGCTTTGGTCGTTCCATTTGACACCGTCTATACAGAGTCATGACCTAATAGAGAGGTAGTCCTAGACAGTGAAATCTCAGGGAGTTTTGAGAAGTCCTGGTGGCCAAAAAACATCCTGCTCCTCATAGTGCCTAAAGTTACCTAGAGAAATTCATTCATTCTCCTAAGACTCTGACTCCTGTTAAAATGCAAGTCTTTCTGAAAAGAATAACCTGCTGAGCTTTTGTGATAGACCAGAAAGCCTCTCTTCTTGACTTATTCATTTCTGTGATAACAAAACTGCTCTAGATATCTCTCCTTTGCTTTCCCCTACCTGACAACCCTTCCCTAGTCTAGAACCATCTCTACCTGAACCTTACTGTGCTAAAGGCTTTTTTCTCCCATGCCCTGTAGTACATCTTCCTCTGACATTACCAGCTGGAAGCCCCTCAGACACAGGTAGAAGAGACCCACCCCTTCCCACAAAAAGCCTAGTGCTGTTCAGAATTCCCAAGCTTCCCTGAGGCATGGACCTAGGAGTCACAGGAACATAGGTTCAGAGCTAGAGCCCTAGAGATCATTCAGGTGGCACCGTAGTGCATAGAACGCTGGGTCTGGGTCAGGAAGATTCATCATGCTGAGTTCAGATTCAACTTCAGAGACTTGATGGATGTGTGATCCAGTGGCAAGTCACTGAGGCAGCTCTGTTTGCCTCTGTCCCTCATCTGTCAAACGAGGTGAAGAGAAAAATGGAAAAAAAAAAAACACTCTAGTATTTTTGTGAAGAAAACGCCTAATGGGGTCACCAAGACTGAGACATGACTGAAAGAACTGAACCAAAGCCCATGCTTGCATTTTCAGATGTGAAATTTGAATCCATAAAGGTTAAGTGACCTGCCAAGGTCTTACACATAGCAAAAGTAAAGCTAGGTAACTTAGGTACTCTACCTCCAAAAACAGTCAATCAGTAAGTATTTATTAAGGCCTTAACCATGTGCTAACCACAGGACTAAATAGTGAGTATACAAAGAAAGACAAAAAAAATACCCCCAGCCCTCAAGGAACATATATTTTTATTGGAGTCTCCAAATGCAATGTTTTTCTTGCTGGACTAGGTTACATTCATTGAACCAGAGGAGGAGTAGGCAGAATTAACATAATAGTGTGCCAAGTCTAGGGTAAAGCCTGTAGAAGTACCATTGCAGGACTTCTTTCTTTTGACATTACCTGAGGATCATCACACCAAGGCTTTCTAGACTTCTTTGGCTGTATGCCTTCCGTGGCCTTTCCTGTCTCACTTTGGTAGTGCCAGGCTGATGCCTCAGTTTGCCTAGGAGAGGTGCTACTCCAGTATCCTTCCCTGGTCACTCCTCTCATCCCTACCATCCTTTTGCAGTTGGATTTATCCACACAGTCTTCCCCAGGGTGAGTTAAAATAGTGCCAAATAAAGTTTGTTCCATTGCTTACTAGTCAGTCCAAGTCTTCTCCAGAGCCCCTTTAAATGGCAAGGCAAGCTACAATAGACTGGAATAGTTATTGTGTTATTTAGAGGTTAATGTGGGTGAAGCATGTGAGAATGGTTTTGCTGGTGATTGAGGAATATTGGGAAAGATTTGAAGGGTACTGGATGCCCAAAAGGAGGAGAGATAGAGAAGAAGGTCTCTGAAGTGAAAAAAAGCTCAAGTACAAGAAATGACTGGGGAATTGAAAGACAGAATGCACCCACTTCACAGTTCTATAGCCTGGGGACCCAGTAGGTACTCAGTAAATAACGATTGAATTGGATTTGATAGGACTACGTTCATCACACCAGAATCACCCAGTAAATTTGTCAGCTAATCAGCTCATCATAGGAAAAGTAGGTCTGCTCTATCTAGCCAGGACCATGACATGTGTCTGGCCCCAGAACATGCTTCATATCCATCAATCCCAGTCATTTATATGCTCTATCTCCCCTTGTATGCAATCCTACTGGTACCTCCTCCTCCCTCCTTCACTTCTTTTTCTGGGAATGGTCATCAAATCATCATTAATGTGGTATCTGGGAAAAGTATGGCAGTCAATTACCTCATGGCTCTATTCAACCTTATTGTAACTCCTCAAACCAAAATTCCCTGGCCAACACCCACCTGTTATCGTCTCCTCTTTGACAATAATTCTTGAAGAGAGGAGCTGTCTTACTTTTGTATTTGTATCCCCTTACCTATCACAATATCTGGCACTTAATACTTTCTCATTCAGTAGTTTATTAGGTTTTAAGGAAGAAATATTGCTTTGGATTTCAGGGAAATCAAGTGGACAAACACTAGAAGAGGCTGAAGGTAGCTTCTGGATAGACTTTAGAGGCATACGTGATATAATATAGCTTGCATATGGGTGGTGCCCACCCATTTTGGTGGATAGTGGCACCTGTTATTGTGAGATAATTCACAGTCTTCTGTGGGCCATCTTTGGTTTTTTATCAGGCAGGTAGGATAGAAAACCTCGTGAGTTGAGTGATAAGTATGCACCAGAGATACTGAGTCAGCATGTGTCTTTTGAAGTGATAGGGCAAGAAGCAAGAGTGAAGATGAAACTGGGAATGGAAAGGAAGTGGCCAGGCAAGGACCATGTGTGCTTGAAAATTGGTAAATAAGATAAAGGGGGAAAGATGGCGGTTTAGCCAGGAATTGCATAGATATTGGAAATCAACAAACTAGGAGCCAGACTAACACTGAGAACAGCAGAGAATGATGACTTGGAATTTGAGGTAACTTCTGATTTAGTTAGAAAGTCTTTTTCATACGGAGGTTGTGTAGTTGTCATTGTTGGACTGTTTCAGTCATGTTTGACTCTTTGTGACCCCATTTGGGGTTTTCTTGGCAAAGATACTGGAGTGGTTCACCATTTCTTTCTCCAGCTCATTTTATAGATGGGGAATCTGAGGCAAACAGGGTTAAGCAACTTGCCCAAGGTCTCACAGCTAGAAAGTATCTGAGGTCAGATTTGAACTCAGGAAGGTAGCTCTTCCTGACTCCAGGGTCAGCTCTTTACTACACCACCGAGCAAGATTTTAAGTGAATGAATGTCATTGAAGTGGGGAACCAGAACTCAGGGTGAGTCTTGACATTAAAACTTAAAAGAAAGTTTACACAGAGGTTGCTTTGGCAACTAGGAAGCCGGGGAAGCCTCTAAAAGTGGTTGGCACCACATCGGAAAGTAGAAGAAAGCTTCTCAACTGAAATTTGTCACTCTCACTCTTGAATCTAACTAAACCCTAACTCTCAGGCCAAAATGAGAAGTTTAAGAAGGAACCGTGAAGACCAGGTTTGAGGGCTAAAGAAAATTCCCAAGTCTTTCTCCCTCTTGCTTGAAGACAGAATGACTTCTATACTCTCTGCATTAGATCTGTGCCTTAGCCTCTAAGAGCAGAGTGTCTACCAGCCTTCTTGGTCAATTGTTCAAGTCCTTTATGGTTAGAGAGTTTTCTAGAGCTAACTCTCCAATTTGCAGTTTCAGCATAAACCTGTTTGTTCTTGATTACACAGATAGAAAGATTTGTGTATCTAGTCAGTCAATTCTGGTGGCTTGTTGCTCCTAAAATAAAATCTAAATGCCTTTATTTAGCTATTGAATCCCTATACATCCTGTCCCCAATCCATTTTTTTTGGCTTTTTTGGACATTATTCCCTCTCATTCGCTCTTAAGGTCCCTTCTACCTCTAACTCGCTGAGCCTATGATTCTGTAATATGTCTGCTTTCAACTCAAAATGGATTCTTTCTGTAGAGGGGTTTTTGGGGGCTGTTGGGGTAAAGGTAATGGAGTGCCAGTGGCACTGAGCACTGCCCTCTCTGCCTAGTCTGTCTTCCTTCATCCATCTGGCTTACGGGCCCTTATATAAGGCCCTTAGTCTCTGCTGAGGTCAGGAGAAAGCTCTGGATAAAGCCATTTGGCTTCATGGGCCCTCATGGATGGTGTGTAATTGACTTGCCTCACTTGCCTGAGCATTCTTAGGGGAGTGCTATGCAAATTCCCATCAAGTCCAGAAGATAAATGTTTCTTGACAGATCTCTCTCTATTAATTTGCATAAACATTTGTGTATGATTTTATTTACATTGGTTAGGCAGAACGGTAGCTCCCCAGCTTTGATGTACATGAGCTTTGGAGATTAGAGGAAAGGCCCTTCCTCTGAGGAGGCAAATACTTTTGTGTTGATTTCAATGAGATATAAATCATCCCCAGGAAGTTTACAGTTGAGTAAAAATGGTATAATTACTGATTGTATACACGAATAGGACATATTTATGAAATGACTTGCAAAAGCTTGTAATCCTTTCCCGTATTTTGAATAACTAATTGCTATGTCATTGTGGCATATTTGTACCACAAGAGTTAAGTCTGTCAAGCGATCCCCTCCTAAAACCTTGTTTTAAGGGATTTCCAACTTGGTTGTAAAAATTTGCTCCAAGTTGGAGCTGACTGGCTCTAAGTCTGAGCCATGAGCAGTTGATTTGAATGGTGCCAGTCAGAGTTAAATTACAGGCTGGGAAAAAGGAAACAAATTTTTGAAAAAGAAGGTGTTTATGGTTCCCGGCTCCCTTAGGTACTTCTTGTGGACGAAAATGGCCTCTTTAAAATAAATTGCAGACCATTAGTACACTATGGAGAAAACCCCTTAGAGACTGGGGGAAAATGACGGAAGGGAGGGAGAGCTTTCTTTAGCTTTTCAGCTATATGTGTGCATAGGTGTGTATATATACACTGACCCTGAGATGGCCCATTCCGTGCTCCAGGACACCAGGAGGGTGACAAGTGGACGGCTGAGTCACTAGTTCTGGATGCAGTCAATAATGGTCTTGCATCAAGAGCATGTCTGAGTCTCTGTTGGCATTGATAGAAAAAATGCCAGCTAGTCTAGCAAGGCTAGATCTAGGATTTTAACCATGGATTTTATTTCTCTTTCCTATGCACTACCTTTTTGCCTTTGCAGTGAACATTCTTGCCACCCCTTTTGACCACATAAAAAAACTTGACTTCTATGTCCTTCTTGTGGTTGCTATTATATACAGTATGGTCCTGTTTCCTCCCCTAACACTAAGCATTCAGTAGCCAACCTCCGCAAGGCAATGATCATGTTAACAGAATGGAATCTCTCCTTATGTCTTCCTTGTAGATTCTCCTCCAATCTTTAAAGGTCAGGTCAGGTGACACCTCCCACAAATGGTATTTTGTGATGGTTGTCTCATAAGCTGATAGTGTGCTTTCCCCATGAAATTGCCTTATGTTCCTTTGTAGATGCTCTAACTTTCCTTCTCTGTATAAATTTTTTATTCCCCCATACTGCAGTAGAACTTAATTTTCTTATGGGGGTATGGAGAGAGGAGACAGTTGTTTTTATTTTTATATCCCTAGTACCTTAATAATGCTCTTGTGTTTTGTTTTAATCGCCATTTGTGATTTCTTGGGTGTAGGATGCTGTCATGGTGAAAATCCTCAACTCGTCTCTTCCTTAGAGTCTTAGGAGAATTTATTTGTGATAATGAGGAGTTAAATGACTTGCTTTAAGTCCTCCTACTACTTTGTGCCTGAGATAGGACTTGAAATCAGGTCTTCCAGACTTCAAAACTGGGCTTCTATCCATTTTGACATACTTTCTGTTACATAGGAGTTACTCAATATATGTTTATAGGATTCAGTTGAACTGAAGGTTAATTAACTTAAAAACTGTATTAGCAAGAGACCTTTCATTCAAGAAAAAAGAGATCATCTGAATTAATAAGGGTGTGTGTGTGTGTGTGTGTGTGTGTGTGTGTGTGTGTGTACACACATGTGCAAACAAGCTTCCTTTTCTTACCCGAATTAAAACTACTAATGATTTTAATCTGCTTGTGCCCTGGCGTCTCCATTAATTGAAACCAGAGAAGGGCATATAACTTATCTTGATCAGCCTTAGTTCTGATCTCCAGACCTTCTATAGGTCTCACTCAGACCCTAATGATGCAGTTTCTTGAGAGTCTAAACGCCACTGGCTTCTCAGAGAGGGAGCCCTTTAAACAATCCATCCTGAGTCTAAAAACAACAAAAAAACCCCACCATGCTTGACTTATATAATAAATTTCCTCCCAACCTTAAATGAGGACAGAGCCATTTTGGAGAAGGAGACGTATGTGTCTTTGTCACATCTTTTATCATCATGGCCTCTTTTCCAAATAATAAAACTCATGACAAATGTTAACATTAATTACAGTTAACAAAGCAATGTCATGTGAAGTGTTCACAGAGGTGGGGGGGGAACCCCAGCCAATCAGAGAGATTACATCTTGTACCAAGCTTTGAATCAAAGTGCAAAAGTCAGAAATCAAATCCTATCCGTTATCAAATTATGTTAATGATTCTAATGAAAGCTTCTGGTATTTTGCTCAAGAGTGTGTTAATATAATGGCAACTAATAGGACAAGAAAAGCTGATTGCAGTGAATTAATTAAAACTGACTGTTGGAGTTTCCCTTTTATTTATTTATTTTTAAAATTGACAACCTGTTTAGAAGTCCCGGGTTTTTCTCAAGGCAAGCTTATTTCCTTCATCAGTTGTCAATAAGCAATGGACTGTGTCTTGTAATTGCATTATAGTGTACCCTGCATATGTCCAGTGAGCCCCAAAGGTTTTGATCCAGACTGATATACCTCTCCCCAGTAGATGAAAGTAGTTTTAGAGAGGTAGAATGAAACACTGGAAATAGTGCTGGACTACAAGGTGGAAGATCTTATTCCTACTCTAGGAGTTACCCTTTAGCAGCTGGGTGATTTAGGATAAGTCACTTAATCCCACTAAGACTCAGTTTCCTTTTCTGTAAAATGATAAGGCAATGTAATGCCTACCTCGTTTAACTCACAGTCATTATAAAGATGAAACAAGAGACTATATGGGAAAGCACCTTGCAAATTAGAGACCTTCATGAATATCAGATATTATTCTTTGATTTGGTGGTTTCCAGCTATGTTCATCTTTTGCATCTTCTATCCAGGCCATACATGAACTCTAGGAGCTTATTTTTCTTCCCCTTTTCCACTACTTCCAACAACCTTTTTTTTCAGGGGGGAAGTTTCTTTGCTTTTACCCCATCCTGTGATTTCATTAATACGGCAACTCCCAGTACTGACAACGAGCCTGTAATTGCACATCTTAAAGTCTTAGAGAGTTATGTAGGACACTAACAGGTTAACTGATTATTGCCTGTGCTAACACAAGTAGCATGTATCAGAGGCTTTTTGTGAATATAGGTCTATCTACACTCTCATTTCTTGATGCTGGCCTCTGCAGTCAACCTTTGGAGGTTCCTTCATTTCCAGTCTCTCCTATCTACTGCCTCATTCCTTGGTACCTACAAACATGCCTAAGTTTCTTCTAAACTTGACAAATAAACAAGCAAAAACCTATCCTTTGACCTACCATCTCCTCTGTATATTGTCGGACATCTCGCTTTCACCACCAAACTTTGGTGTGGGGGGTATCTATGCTTAGTTACTTCTACTTCCTCTCCTGGGATTCACTCCTCAACCATGACCACTCTTACTTGTGACATCATCAGTTAAATTAAATTTCTCTCTCCAAGGTAATCAGTATACTTTTTTTTTAGTTAATATACATTTTAATAGTGTTTTATTTTTTCCCCAATTACATGTCAAGACAATTTTTAGTGTTCTTTAAAGATTTTTAACAGTTTTTTTTAAGTTTTGAGTTCCAAATTCTATCTCTCCTTTCCTCCCTTCCCTCCCCCAACTCTGAGAAGGTAAACAAATAGGTTATACGTGTGCAATTATGTAAAGAATTTCCATATTAGTCACTTTGTACAAGAAGACTTGAATAAGAGAATTAAAATGAAAAATGAAAAATAGCATCTTTGGGAGGTGGATAATATGCTTCATCATTAGTTCTTTGGCATTATCTTGGATAATTGTATTGCTGAGGATAGCTAAATCATTCACAATTCTTCATCAAACAGTATTGCTGTTGCTATATTCAATGTTCTCCTGCTTCTGATCATTTCACTTTGCATCAGTTCATCTTTCCAGGCTTTTCTGAAATTATCTTTCTTTTCATTTCTTATAGCACAATAATATTCCATTGCAATCTTATACCATAGCCTGTTTAGACATTCCCCAATCAAAGGCATCCCTTTGATTTCCAATATTTAGCCACCACAAAAAGATCTACTATAAATATTTTTGTACAAATAGGTCATTATCCCCTTGTTTGGATGCCTTTGGGATATAGAACTAGCAGTGTTATTGCTGGCTCAAAGGATATGCACAGTTTTATGGCTCTTTAGGCATGGTTCCAAATTGTTCTCCATTATGTTTAGATTAGTTCACAACTCTACCAACAGAGCATTGGTGTCCCAGTTTTCCCTTACTCCTCCAAAATCTAACATTTTCCTTTTTTGTCATATTATCCACTCTGATGGGTGTGAAGTGGTATCCAGAGTTGTTTTAATTTGCATTTCTTTGGTCAATAGTGTTTTAAAGTATTTTTTTCATATGACTATAGATAACTTTGATTTCTTTGTCTGAAAACTGCCTATTCGTATTTTTTGACCTTTTCTCAGTTGGGGAAATGACTTGTATTTCTATAAATTTGTCTCAGTTCTCTATATATTTGAGAAATGAGGCCTTTATCAGAGATACTTGTCACAAAACTTTTCCTCAGTTTTGTGTTTTCTTATAATTTTGGTTGCACTGATTTCATTTGTGTAAAATTTTTTTAATTTTACATAACCAAAATTGTCTATTTTAAATTTTATAATGCTCTTTATATCTTCTTTGGTCCTAAATTCTTCCCTTATCAATAAATCTGACAAAGTATTCCATGCTCTCTTAATTTGCTTATGATATCACCCTTTCTATGTAAATCATGTACCCATTTGGACCTTATCTTGGTGTATGGTGTGAGATGTTGATCTATACCTAGTTTCTTCCATACTATTTTCCAGTTTTCCCAGCAGTTTTTGCCAAATAATGAGTTTTGTTACAAAAGCTTGGATTTTGGGGTTTATCATATACTAGATTACTATTTGCTATAACATAATTTGTGCCTAATCTATTCCACTGATCCCTTGCTCTATTTCTTAGCCACTATTGGATTGTTTTGATAATTATCACTTTGTAATGCAGTTTTAGATCTGATAGGGCTAGGCCACCTTCTTTCACATTTTTTTCCCATTGATTTCCTTGATGTCTCTGAGTTTTTATTCTTCCAGATGAATTTTATTATTATTTTTCTAGCTCTGTAAAATGATTTTTGATAGTTTGATTGATATGGCACCAAATAAATAGATTAATTTAGGTAGAACTATCATATTTATTATATTGACTCAGTCAACCATCAGCAATTAATATTTTCCCAGTTGTTTACATCTGATTTTATTTGTGTAAAAAGTATTGTGTATAGTTGTGTTCATATAGTTCCTAGGTTTGTCTTGGCAGGTAGACTTTATATTGTGTACAAATATTTTAAATGGCATTTCTCTTTCCATATTTTGTTGCTAGACTTTATTGGTAATATATAGAAATGCCATATGATTTGCCAAATGATTTGCATAGGTTTATTTGAATCCTGCAACTTTGTTAAAGTTGTTAATAATTTCCAGTAGTTTTTTTAGTTGATTCGCTAGTATTTTCTAAGTATAACATCATATCATCTGCAGAGTGACAGTTTTGTTTCATCGTTGCCTATTTTAATTCCTTTAATTTCTTTTTCTTCTCTTACTGCTATACATAAAATTTCTAGTATGACATTAAATAGGAGAAGTGATATTGGGCTTCCTTTCTTCACTTTGATTGTATTGGGAAGATTCCTTGCTTCCTTATGCTTTTAGACAAATATTTCTTATTATTTTAAGGTAAACTCCATTAATTTCCATGCTCCCTATTGTTGTTTTTTTTTTTTTTAAAGGAATGGGTGCTGTATTTTGTCAAAGGCTTTTGCTGCATCTATTGAGATAATCATATGATTTCTATTGGTTTTGTTATTGACATGGTCACTTATGCCAGTAATTTTCCTAATATGGAACCAGTCCTACATTCCTGGTATAAATCCTGCCTAGTTATAGTATGTCATCCTTGTGATATTTTGCTGTAATCTCTTTGCTAGTATTTTACTTAAAATTTTTGCATCAGTGTTCATTAGGAAAATTAGTCTATAATTTTCTTTCTCTCTTTTGGCTTTTGCTGGCTTGGATATCAGCACCATAATTTGTCTCATAAAAGGAATTTGATAGGACTTCTTTGCCATTTTCCCAAATAGTTTAAGTAGTATTGGGATGAATTGTTCTTTAAATGTTCGGTAGAATTTTCTTGTGAATCCATCTGGTCCTGGGGATTTTTCATAGGGAGTTCTAGTTGTTTTTTTCCCCCATAAAACCAGGTCCTAGATCTATTTCTTTATTAGCTCAATAGTTGTTTGTGTTTTACTTTCGGTCTTATTAACCTCACTTTTGATTTTCAGGATTTCCAATTTGGTGCTCAATTGGAGATTTTTAATTTGTCCTTTTTCTAGTTTTTTAGTTGCATTCCAATTTCTTGATCTGTTCTCTCTCTTTTTTTTTTTTTGGAGGAGGGAAGGCAAGGCAATTGGGGTTAATGACTTGCCCAACGTCACATACCTAGTAAGTGTTTCAAATGTCTGAGGTCATATTTGAACTCAGGTCCTCCAGATTCCAGGGCTGCTACTCTACTCACTGTACCTCCTAGCTGCTCCAATCTGTTCTTTTTCTATTTTGCTGATGTAAGAATTAGAGAAATAAATTTTCCTTAGGTACCTTTTTGCTACGTCCCATAAATTTTGGTACATTGTCTCATTGTTGTCATTCTCTTTATTGTTATTTCTATGATTTGTTTTTTGACTCACTTATTCTTTAGGATTAGATTATTTAGTTTTCAATTAATATTTACTCTCTGCTGCCCTTTTTTGGATGTAATTTTTATTTCCTTATGATATGAAAAGAATACATTTAATATTTCTGCCTTTCTACCTTGATTTTGAGGTTTTTTTAATGCCTTAATACATGGTCAATTTTGTGTAGGTACCAGATGCCACTGAGAAAAGGTATATTCCTTTCTATTCCCATTCAATTTTCTCCAAAGATCTGTGATATCTAACTTTTCTAGTATTCTATTTACCTCCTTAATTTCTTTCTTTTTCATTTTTATAGAGTATTAAATAAAATCAAGGCACAAATTATCTCATTTTTCTTTTTATTTCCCCAGAATCTAGTATAGTGCAGGGCACATAGCAGGCAATTGGTGAATATTTGTTGAATGACTAAATATAGGAGATGATAACAATTGGTGAAATGAGTGCCTCTCTGTCACATAGTCCATATTCATGGCTATACCCACTCATTTTTAACTTTATACTCTGGTGTCTCTAGGAATTATTCTTGAGTTTCACTGAGAGTCCCCCATCCCTCATCACATTCAGCATGAGATTTCTCACTAAATTAAGCTCAGACTCAAAGGAGAAAGAAAATCTCACAGAAGAAAAGTCATGAGCAGAAGGGCATTAAATTCTACAGAATTTATCAGGATATGAGAAGCCTCCAGTCCAATAGAAGGCTTTCCTTTATCTTGCCATTCCTTATCTCTGGATTGGAAAATTGTTTTAAGGAAAAAATGGGAAGAGAAAGGAGAGAGATGCAAGAAAAGCTTAAAAAACGGGTCAACACTTTGCTAAAGGAGACCCCAAAAAATGCTGAAGAAAATAACATCTTGAAAAATAGGAAAATTGTTTTATCCCATACTTTTGTGGATTCTAACACTCTGGGATTTGTTTTAGGGCATTATTTGAGGGAGAGCTCAGGTGAGTTCCTGCCTTCCCTCTACCATCTTGGCTCCACCCACTCCTTCATTCTTTATCATAAGGATCTGGCCACCTCTACCTAAACCTGTGATCTTCTGTGGTCCTAATACCCAAAATTAATGTGATAACAAGATTATTCTCTCTTCCCCTCATTCCCTGGACAAAAAGCCTTCCATCCAAATTTGAAGAAGCACAAAGGTTATTTGCTGGGACCCTAATGTTTAGGAAAGCCATTTTTGGTCATTGGTAGAATTGTCCCAGCTGGGTCTTAGGCAAGAGGGGATTACAATCTGGGTAACCTCAAGTAAATTAGCATTCCAAGCTCTGCCTGTGTTGGGTTGTCTGAAATAAAATCCAAATGATTTTGTGTTTCCTTTGCTAGCTAAATTGCTACATTAGGGCAAAAACGATTGTGGCATTTGCATAGTTGATTTCATTACTATTGCTATTATTGATGCCCAACTCCTGTGAAAGAAAGGGACCATAAAAGCAAATAAAATCACTTTGCGATTCCATTATTGGATAAATTGCCACATTACTGCACATACGCACTTTAGGACTGGAGCCGTTTCCCCATTTGCATAGTTTATTTCATTATCATTATTAATAAGAACAACAATAATAATGATGATAAGTAGGATGCTTGAGTGAAAGGAATGATAAAAATACTCTAGCTCTCAGCAGTCTTTATGGACTGATTACCAGCCATAAGAGAGTCACTTTGTCTGCCACTAAAATGTGGCCACTTCATAGAGTAAGCCAAAGAGCTTTTAACAGACCCCTGCAGGAAGAGAGGTCAGGACTGCTACGGCCATGTCATTTGATGGAAAGACTGATTAACTGCTTATTGGGGACCCCCTACCTAGACATCAGAGGCAGAATTCACCGGAGGAGTTGGAGTGTTGTGATGTACGGAGCCAGAGGGTTGACCTCAACGGCCCCCTGGAGGTCTCATCTAGCCCTGTGATTCTGACATACATGATTCTTTAAGGAGAGAAAGGAGAAAATTTTATGATTGCAGTGTCCTTTTACTTACAATTAGCTTACTTGTGCTCACTACAACAATAATTGATTAATTAATGATGCCACAGAATACCCTTAAGAATTCAACTGGTTATAAAACCAGAGCATTATCCTAGACAAAATTGCGATTGTCTGACGTAACATGGAGGCATAAACATTTTTGGACATTTTTAATAGATGCTTTCACAAATACTCAATCTCAAAACTGTGTGGAATAAAAAGTTTTCAAAATAGAAAGACCTAGCAGAAGAAAGCAAAACCATGTGGACAAGATGAGGTACAATTCTTCCTGGTCATCCAGTCTGCCACAAGTTTTCCTGAAAGTACTTTCCGTGAACCTGCAGAAGATGAAACTATTTCCTGGTACTTTCATTCAATTCCAAATCATTTTATCTTTCTCTGAAATTGCTTACAGAACATTAAATACAGTAGAATAATGGCAGGATAGCAACCCATCCCAAGGCCATTTCTGTCTGAACTCCACTGAAAAAGATGAGAAAGATGATGGAATAATTGACACATACTGATTGTGTGACCCTGGGTCAATCACATAACCTCTTAATGCCTTAGGAAACTCCGTATGATTATAAGTTGCTTATGAGATGCCAATCTATCTAATTGATAGAGTTTCTTCATATGGGAGTCCCTTGTACTCAGTTCTGCTCCAGTTAGAACAGTGGTAAAAATAAAAACAATGAGGAAATAAGTATTTATTATACTTATTATAATTATAATTAGTAATATTATATTAATAAGTATAAGTGCCTAATATATGCTAGCAACTGTGCCATACACTTCACAAAAGTTATCTCATTGGATCCTCACAACAATCGTAGGAGGTAGTTACTATCATTATTACCTTTTTACAGTTGGGGAAATTGAGGCAGACTGGGTCATACAGCTACTAAGTGTCTGACTCCAGTCTCCATCCACTGTCTTTAATAATAATGTCATTCACATAACCCCTTACTGCTTACACAGCACCTTCTGGATATCATTTTGTCTGAGTCTCACAAGAACCCACCTAAGGCAAGTGCTCTTGGTGTTATACCCCCATTTTATAGAGAAGGAAACTGAGACTCACTGTCATTATAGTTAGTAGGTGTCAGACACAAGACATGGACCTAGGACTTACTCCAGGTCCAGCGCCCCATCCTCTATCCCAAGTTGCCTTTTGGTATCATTTTGGCAACTTTTATTTTATGACAGATGGTCCAACTAGGATTTTTCTCCCCACAGACCTGTATGTGGGGCAATCTGATAGCTTTGTCATTGATCTTTATGACTGAGCTCTCCCACAACAGAGCTCTCCAGGGGTGTGGTAGCATACTCTTAATTCTAGGTTCTGGGACAAGACAGTGTTCTACCAGTGGCCATCACTGGTTTGTTGGAGAATTTTTCCCTTTCAGGATTTGTTTTTGTTATTTTATTTTATCCCTGCTGCACCAGGGGCTTGGGGGAAAAAAAAGAATGTGTCTGTAAAGGATTTGACAGTATGTTACGACAGTCATCAATCCAGGGAGCCCTGTAGCCATAAATAAGCTTCATACGCTGCCACACTAAAGAGGACAGTTTTTCTTCTCCAGGACATTGAAAATGTCACGGAGAGGGAATTGTTTGTCCCTGTCTCCACGGCAACGCCACCAGCACTTATCATTAACTTTCACACCAAGATTTTAATCAGCGTTCTTTGTGGCATAAGACCAAGCCAACATCAGCCCAAATTTTCAAAGCCGTTATTCTAATTATGACGAGAAAGCTGTAGATTGATGAGCAGAGTTTTCTGCGAAGACTGGTGGCAGTTAATTCTCGTGACCTGCGTGGCTCCCGTAGTCTCTCTTGGAGATGGAGTCTTGAAAGTTCGATTATTAGTGACAGCTTGTAAGTGAGAACAGCCTTATCTCTCCAGAGAGTGTTGATAACTTGAGACAAGGTTTAACTAGGAAGTGGTGAGACAGTAGATGGAGGGGAGAAAGGAAAATATAGGAAAAAAAGAAAGTGCACACTCTATCTGCAGCTGGCACACAGCGTAATGAGAAAATAGGGACAGCCACAATTTCACAAGTTGTAAATTCTGGTAGCCTTCAGTTGTAAATTCTAGGGGAGGCTGTTTTACTCGGCTATCTGATAATGTGTGAAAATATTTGTCCCTCTGCTTCATAGGCATGGACAAGTAATGTTTTCCAACAAATCCATTCTCCTGCTCAACCCTCTGGTTTGGGATTCTCTAGGATCATGATGCTGGAAATTAAATGGACATTTGCCATTGAATTCAATTCAGTTTGACGAACTGTTATTAACCAACTAGTCTGTGCAATGTACTGAAGACAGATAAAAGCATAATAAGTCCCTGGCCTCAAGGAACTCACCTTCTAGTGGGGGATTACAACATATACACATCTAAGTAAATAGAAAGGAATACTTTAGAAGGAGAAAATGCATTAGGAAAGGTCTCACTTTGGAGATGGGGCTTGAGTTGTATCTTAAAGGAAGCCAGGGACTCCATGTACCCAGGAAACCACTTATGTAAAGGCAGAAAGGTAAGAGATGAAGTGTAATATGTAGGGAATGGCCAGTTTAACTGAAATAGAGGGTACATTAAGTGGAGTTATATGAAATAAAACATATACATATATGTATATATAAATATACATTCATATAAAATTGAGGGTTATAGGAATATACATATATATACAAATATATGTATATAGAGATGTATAGATATATATATATTGTTGTATACATGTATATATCTATCTTCTTTCTTTAATTCCACTCCATTATTTCATCTTTCTGCCTCCACTTTTTTTTCCCATTGTAGCTGTTGTGTTGTGCCCAAGTCTCCATGATCCCATTTTGTGGCAAAGATACTGGAGTGGTTTGCCAATTCCTTCTGCAGCTCATTTTTACCAATAAATGGTGAACTGAGGCAACTAGAGTTAAGTGACTTGTCCAAGGTCACATAACTAATGTCTGAGGCCAGATAAAGATGAGTCTTCCTGATTCCAAGCCCAGTGCTCTATCTACTGTACCACCTCTCTGTCCTGCTTTTTGACTCCAGTCCCTCATAATTCCAGTGCCTTCCCTCTGTTAATTATTTCTTATTTATCACATATATATGTATATGTACATGTACATATATATGTATGTGTATATATATATATATACATATATTGTGTTGTATATTTTTGCTTCTATCTGAGTGCTTAACACAGTACCCGGTAACTAGTAGGTGCTTAATAAATGTTAGTTATTATTTGAAACTCAAATGAGATAATGGATGTAAAGCACTTTATTGCCAAATACTGCAGACGTGTAAACTTTCTTTTCATGTATGGCCATCACTGGTGGTCCTGGACCCTTTTAGTTATAAAGTTCCTCTCTCCTTCTCTTAGAATTATGGTAGTGATGATAACAACGTAACATATCTGGATGATGTTTTACTTTTTTGATGGACGTTTTTTCATCTCCCTTCTTTCTTTATGTCAACCTCATGGGAAAATGCTTGTCTAGACTACTTACCGAGTGTTTTTTGTTTTGTTTTTTCTTCTTTCTTTTCAGATGAGAAGAAAGTTTGAGCCAACCTGTGCCCAGGGATAATCACTTGCTTAAAAGCGCAGCTAGAATCTGAACCTAGGGCTCTGGAATCCCAGGGCGTTTTTCCTATCAGACTACATGTTTCCCATGACAATATGGTGGATGTAATGGAAAGCAAATCCAATGAGTTTTTCTTGCAGCCCTTTTATGATTCTGTCTTATTAGCTTATGGTCTATGGATATGCGTTGATACATATATACATATACATACATATGTATATATACATACAATACACAGTGTATATATACATATATGTATATGCCCATATACACAATATAATATTTGTGTGTATGTGTGTAAATGTGTCTATATGTATACACACAGATGTTTTAATAGCGTTGCTACTTTTTATGCTGAGGTAGCTGGAGGTGTGTTTATAAATAGTGGTTTGATTATAATAATAAAATGCAAATCCATCTCCAGGACTCATTAGCAACTAGGGCCAGGCAAAACAAATAGATGTGTAGCTCACACTTCCTATGCCATTAGACATTGCTAATTCAGTACTTCTTAGTGCTACAAGGCCCATCTTTTCTTGCCAGAGAGTGAGTTCCTAGAGCCCTACAGGCAAGTGAGATTTGCAGAGACTGAAGTCCGTAATCAAGAGGCGAGAGGCTCTTTTCTCTAACATGTCATCTGACTTTCTTTTTTTTTCGGGAGATTAGGGCAGGACATAGCAGGTTCCCAGTTACCCTTTGAAGCAAACATCTTATCCTCCCAATTGCCAAATAGGGGCCTTCTGTGACTACCCCATCCTTCCTGCTGCATTGTTTGTAATGTTTACAGAATGGGAGTGGGGGCTGATATTATAATCAATGGAGCTGTTGAACAGTGTTTTTTTTAAAATTCCTGTCTGTCCTTGTTAATTAGAAGTGCACATATTGGGAAATTAACTATGAAATACTAAAAATGATAAATTATTCCTTATTTGAAAGTATAAATTAAAGGTTTAGTGTATATAAAATTTGTCATGTTTAATTGCAAGTTCAATTAAAATTCAGGGTAATGATGATTTATACAGGTTTCTGTGTAATTTGATATTCATTAGCTTAGCCAGACACATGCTGATATTAGCTCGTTAATTATGTTTCCTTTTGTTGAAAGCAGCCTTGTGAAAGCAATCTGCTCAAAGTTTTCTAAACTCATTCTGCTAAATGAATATTTGGCAGCTGCTTGTGTTATTGAGATGGTCACTGTGGCTTTATTTTGTTCATACACAGCATCAATCATACCTCCTCTATGACAAACAAGGGTTTCTCATTACAAACTCATTTATGAAGGTTACGGTTGACATTAAGAAGCTTTTGCATGGCACAGTGCTATTACTTTACGGTAATGTGAGCGTTGCGCTGCCATTAATGTCCATATCTCCCACATGGACAAAATGTTGAAAACATATCCAGAGGAAGAAGAAAATTCTACAGTGACCTCAATGCTTCAAATTGAATTGGATCCAAAAGTCTAACAATCAAAAACTCTTAGTTTGAAGAGATCATCGATTTCAAGCTAAAAATTATTATCTTGTCTAAGTCATTTCTTTTTAAAGATAAGGAAACTGAGGCCCTGAGGTGATATGACATACAAGTACCAAGTGGTAGAGCCCAAATTTGGACTCATGTTTTTCCTCTTTCCATCACACCCAGATGCTCATCTGAGAGAGCTCCTTGTTTTTTGGTAGGTCTTGCATTGCCAACTGCATTTCACAGATAGAAGCCCAAGGAGGTAAAGAATCTTGTATAACTCATGATGTTTAGGTCTTCAAATAGTGCTACTTGAAGTGTGTTTCTCAGGTTGTCAAAGCCTGGAGCCCATGCCAAGCTGATAGGTAAGAGTGTTTCAACAGTAGTAACCCACTGACCATGGGGAACAAAGCATAAGGGCCACCACTTGAAGTTGTAGAGGGGTGGGGAATTTTCCTTGGTGACTAATAGCATTTGCAAGGTGCTTTTCACATTTTAAAGTATAATCATTTCCATTGGGACAGACTGACAGAATCCTGAACCCAAAGTCAGGAAGGTTTGGGATTAATTGATGCCCTTAACGCTGACTATGACCATGATCCAAGTCACTTGAACTCTAGGCCTTCTTCTTGACACTTATAACTTAATTCTATTAAAAGAGAGCTGAGATTTGGGGGAGGGAGCTCCCAGACAAAAATCACTGGATTATCCAACCAATAAATCAATAAGCTTACATTAAGTAGTACCTGCCATTTGCCCTGGGAATACTAATTCAAAATATGAAAGAATACCTGTTCTCAAGGAGATCACATTCTATCCAGGGATTCCATATACAAGTAAATGCAGAATAAATACAAAACAAATATCAGGTAGTTGGAAGGAAGGGTGCTAATTATAATAACAGATTCACATTCATCTGTGAATGTGCCAAGGCATTGTGTTAAGCACTTTACAAATATTATCGCATTTGCAATCCTGGAAGGTAGGTGCTATTATTATCCATCTTTTTACAGATAAATAAACTGAGGGAAATAAGTTCAGTGACTTGCCCAACATCACACAAGTAATAAGTATCTGAGGCCAGATTTGATGTCAGGTCTTTCTGACTCTGTGCCCAATGCCCTATCCAGTTGGACCTCTAGGAAGGCTTTGTGTTGAAGGTGGCACTTGGCTGTTCCTTGAAGAAAGAGGGATTTGATGAGGGGGGGAGGGAGCTGAGCGGGGAAGGCATTGCAGGAATGATAGATGACCACTAAAAAGATGTAGAGGTTGGAGATGGAGTCTGGGGAATAAGTCAAGGCCATTTTGCCTGAGTTGTCGAGTGTGAGAAAGGGAATAATGCCTAAAGAAGTTTGAAAGACAGGGGACATGTTGATCTTTGACTTAAATATCCATTATCTCATTGACTACTTGGAAGTTTTCTTTGGAAGTAGGTTGAGCAAGCTTTAATAACCCCATTGCACAGATAACACAAACTGAGGTTGAGATCATTGAAGTCATAGAAATAATGAGCAGCAGAATTAGACCTACAGTGTGGGTTTCCTGATTCATGCCCCAGTGTTTCCTCTGCCACACCACAACTCTGCCATGGCACCTTAGACAATAAGCCAGCCATCACCAACATTTCTCTCCCTCCCCAGTCCCACATCTGTTCTGAAGGTAAATGTGGAAGTATAGCCTTGGAGCATGGGAGGAGGGGAAGTGTTGGAATTGCACTAAGCTCAACTATAGACTAGCACCTTTCAAGGCTAGATATGCCATAGTGTCTGTCTGTTATAGTAAAGCTCATTGAGAATTCAGGGAGGGGTGGAGATGGAGAGCAGGGGAAGAAGGAACTTTAATGGACATAATTCATTTCTTTGTTTTAAGATGAAGAAATGGTGGAGGCATTTTGGCCATTAACTCAAATGGTTGGTTTTCTCCTTTGCATTTCATAGCTGGCACTTTAATGCTATCTCTGAGGTATAAGCTGAAATCCAATGTCATAGAAGAAACAAGGTTCTAACAAAACCATTCTAACAGTGTCCTGGAACCTTAGCTTCCTTGGATGCAGAGAGTCAAAGACAGATTGCCTTTTTTATTTTTGTCCCTATAACAAGTCATGTTGAAACTCCCATGAAGAACATAGTTAGGAACCAATGGAAGTAGATCTAGTCGGTCAAAATAATTTTCTTAAAGCACAAGGATGACTATGTCTCTCAAAAATCCCTGGTAACTCCCTATGCCTCTAGGATAAAATGCAAACATTTTAGCTTGGAATTTCAGTTCTACCATCTAGTTCTTAATTGTCTTTGCATCTTTATTACTACCATTATTAAAAATTACTGTTATTGTTAATAGCAACAGTTACTATTATTTTTAGTGGTAATAATAACAGGTATTTATATAGCACTTTAAAGTTTGCAAAGCACTTTACAATTATTATCCCCCTTTATCCTTACAACAACACTAGAAGTAGGTACTACTAATATTCCCATTTTACAGATGGAGAAACTGGACAGACAGCAATTAATTAACTTGCCCACGGTCACACAGCTTGTAAGTGTTGGAGGTTGGATTTGAATTCAGGTTTTCCTGACTGTAAGTCCAGCGCCCTCACTGCTGATATTTATCTTGCATTACTCCTTTTCATGTTTGTGCTCTGTATTCCAGCTAAACTGGGCTGCTAGCTTTCCCCAATTTCAATATATAGCACCCTATTTTAGTGCATTCACATGGGCTATCCACCCATGTCTACTCATGTGATCTCCCCTCATTTCTGTGTTCCAACTTCCTTGTCTTTTTTTTTCCACCTCAAGGGCCTCCCTTCACACAAAGCTTTCCCTCATTTGCCCACCTGATCGTGCTCTCTCCTTTCCCAGATTAGTTCCGTGCACCCTACCCAAACCTCTTCTGTAGCCCCTTTACACTCTACCTCCTATCATGGTGTTCTGGGTGCTCTGTCCACCAGCTCCCTCTCTAGAATGGAAGTTTCTCAGGGACAAGGATTTGTTTGTTTTCAATCAGTGTATGTTGGCCACACAGAATGGCATATAGAGCTGGCCTGGCATCCAGTAAGACCTGGGTTTGAGCCCGACCCCAGACATACGGACTCTGTGACCCTCAATGTTTCACACAATCCCTCAGTGCCCTATAGAGACAACTCTAAGACTATGGACAGAAGCAGTTTTCTCATCTGGGAATCCCCTACATCAGTGAAATCACAGCCATAAGCCCTTTCTCTGTGCCCAGCCCTTAGTATAGTGCTTCGCATAAAGTAAATGCTTAATATATATTCATAGATATATGTTATGTATAATATATAATAAATATAAATATTTATAAATGTTGTATAATATATAACAAATGTAAAATAGAAATATTGATGACTATAATACATGCAAATATTTATTGAACAATATATAATAAATACATATATCTATAAATGTAATATATTATAAATATTTATCAACACATAACATATAAGAAATATACATATTTATGAATATGATATATTTATTAATACATAATAAATATAAATATTTATAAATGCAATATATTATAAATATTTATAAATATATAATATACAATAAATATAAATATTTACAATTGAAAAGCAAATCAGGTATATGGGGCTGGAGTCAATAGAAACATGGCTGATTGTAGGCGGTATCTTGATTCAAAACAATTCTGATTTTTGCGTTTGACCTAAAAGCAAGCCATTAGATTAGAGTTTTCTTTGTGGATATTTCTGTCAGATTTGATTCTTGATATTTGTATAAGGAAAGGAAATGTATACATAATCAAAATTTAGGGTGAATTGGATTTTAGGGCCTTGGATGATTTAGGGCTGATTTCCTTTTGGTTTTGATGCAAAATTCAAATTCCTTCCATTGCTTTATAATTGTGGAAATGTTTAGCAGCTAGGAGAATTTGGGCTTCTTCAAACCCTTGCTTGTATTTTTGTAGAGAGCTGAAATATATTCCAAAGAGAAACAGCTTCTGCCATATTTTGTACGTAATCTCTTTTAGAAACCAAGGATGCACCTATGCTGAATATCAGAGCTTTCTATCAGGACTTTATTAACACCTTTTGTCAGTGTGGAAAGCCCTCTGGTGGACAAAGCAATCCCAACCACCCCTGGAACTGACAGGATAAAATCAGTTTTGTGTTTCTGAAGAGCTGGGTTCTAATCCTGCCTAATAATTTCTGGATAATCTCTGTTCAAACCATGAATCTTCAGTGTTTGGGTGGAGAAAACACTGTCATTTTCAATTCCTGCCTCTCAGCAGCCCCTTCAGGACTGGGATTCTGTTCCATTGTATGTAGGAAGTCTTCCTTGATATCCCTCCCACTTTGCCTCCTTGCAAGGCCATTCTCCCTCCTCAAATTACAGTGCATCTCTTTGTGAGTTTATGTCTTCTCCCTCCAATAGAATGTAAGTGACTGACTTCAGGACAAACATTGTTTCTGTGTTGTTTTGTCTATATATCCTGAGTGCCTAGCACTGTATAGAGTGATTAACACATCTTCCTTGGAATATAATGTTCAAAAGAAGAGTGTCCCGTACACCGAAGAAAACACACTTGCAATTATATTGGTCTTGGAGTGTGTTTTTTTTTTTTTGTTTTTACATTGGTCTGATGTAGATTTATGGTTTACTCTATGAATGTAATCTATGTATTTATTGTGTCTCCACCCAAACACTGAAGATTCATGGTTTGAACAGAGATTATCCAGAAATTATTAGGCAGGATTAGAACCCAGCTCTTCAGAAACACAAAACTGATTTTATCCTGTCAGTTCCAGGGGTGGTTGGGATTGCTTTGTGAGAATGTGAGAGAAAACAGACACCTTAGAGGTATTTTAGTCTAACTCTGCTCATTTAATAGATGAGGTTACTGAGAGCAGGAAAGGTCATATGACTTGTTCAAGGTCACAGAGCTGCTAGTTTTTCTGATATCCAGTCCCGTATAGTTTTTTCTATATGAACTGCCTCTCTCATCATCTCTATCTCAGTGGACACCAGGATGCTGCCTCTAGATCTCCATCTTGCCTGGAATCAGATCTCCATGATGCTAGCACTTCCAGCAGTCTCTCATCATTTTTTTCTCCGTTTTCTTCCTCTGGAGATGAGTCATGAAACACAAAAGGGGATTCCAAACTTTTGCATTTGGGACATTGCAAAAGGGCCTACTTGACTGCTGTCGAAATGTACTGTGTTAGATAGATAGTAAAGGGCACAAAGTCTGGAAAGAGATGTTGAGACCTTTTATGAACTATGAGAGAAAATATCATGATGCTTTTTCTTCGTCAAGCCATCGGCAAAGATTAGTTGAAATCCTTCAGATGTGCATGGTGAACTGAGCATGGTGTTATGGGGATACAAAAGACTTGCCACAGAATCAGAGAATTTCAGAGTTGGGAAGACTCTTAAAGGTCTCCTAGTCTAATCTGCCTTTGAAAATAAATCCCATATATATTTTAAACAAGCCACCCTCTTGTGATTGCTTGAAGACCTTGGCCAGCCCATTCTGCTTTTGAATAGTTCTAATTTTAGGAAACTTTTTTCCTTCTATCAAACTTAAATTTTCCTTTTTGCAATTTATACTCTCTATATCTATTAGATTAACTCATTAGATTGTAAGTTCCTTGAGGGCAGGGGCTCTTTTGTTTTTCTTTTTTGTATTCTTAGCACTTAGTGCCTGGCACACAGTAGATGCTTGATTAAGGTTTGCTGATTCATTGATACGTGGTCTCCTAGAGTAGAGTAGATAAGTCTGTTTGTTATTATTATTATATAATTTTCAAATCCCAATTTCAATGTAGGAAAGGACCTCACATGTTCTAACCATACCTGAAAACATATCCCTGCTCCAACTTGCCTGACAAATGATCACCTAGCCTTGTTTGAAGAGTTTAGAACTAAACTAAACTACCATTTCAAAAAAAAATAGTATTTTTTTTTGTTTTGAACATAGATAATTAAAGATGGTGAGTTCTTTAAAAGTAATTAAAGAAGAACTTCCTCATTTTACAGAGGAGAAAACTTGGACCCAGTGTAGAGATATGCTTCACAGATAACTCACTATGAAGAAAGTTTTCCTTATATCAACCCAAAATCCACCTCTCCAGCTTCCACCTGTCATTGCTATGAAGTCTGTCCACTAGGACCAAACCCTAGTCTAATCCTTCTTCCTGGGTAGCTCCTTCAGAAAAATTTTTTGACTAGGTAAAAGAGGTCATTCTTTGCTTCATTTCTTACCTAGCCTTTATCACTGAATGGGTGTTGCCTCAGTCAGATTTAGACCTGGGAAAGATGTTAGCTTAGAAAGGTTAAGTTCTCCCACTGCATCTGGGCCATTTCTAGTTGTCCTGATCTGTATCTGGCCAATGGACCCACATGGCTCTAGAGGAGAAGGTGCGGCTGGTGACTCTGCACAGCCCTCCCTTACTTAAATCCAATTCACTTGCAAGTCCTGGCATCACCTTCCTGATGCTGTGGTCCTCTTTGAGAATAAAGGACAAGCAAAAACAACAGCCTTCAAAGGTAGTTATCATGTTCTACCCCCGACCAAGTAATCACTTCTTCAGTATAAATACCCTTCAGTTTCTTCAACTGATTTCCATGGATTCCTGAAGCCCTCTCTGTCTTCATTGTTCTCTTCTGGACCTTTGCAGGCTTACAATAGCTCTTTATAAAGTGTGAACACCATAGGAACAATGGGATGGTCACCTTCCTAGTTCTGGATACCCCCTGTTTGTGATGCAATTTCAGATTGCATTAGCTTTGTTGGGGACCATACTACACTGTTGACTCCTGCGGGGCTTTCTGTCCTTACTTTTATAAGCAAATGCCTGTTATTCAGCTCACATGCAGGGTCACAGGGTAGCACCATTAGATGCTTTGTACATATTAGAAGAACCTATCTCATCTTTTTTATCTTCTAAAAATATTTAGTAGGAAAACTATGTTTTAAAGAAAATTGATTTTTTTCCTTATGAAAATAGACCCAGGAAAAGCAACCAGGGCCTGTTTGCCTCTCTCTTTTTCTGGGGTGTGGATATGTCTCCTTTGAAGTAGTCAAAACATGTGCACTGCACACTTGTGAAGGAATCAACAAACGGGGAGAAAATTGCATCTGGCAGTTGTTTTCTGCGCAGTTGTTTGTTTGCTTTCTAGGTCCCAGCTGTTGAAATGGCTACTTTGTAATAATAGGGGATTTTGCCTCCAATATTTGTTTCCAAGTTTGAAAAATCTGCTTGTGGTTTTTCTCTGACCCATCTGCTGGCCCATAGAAAACACAATGTTTTCTTATTCTGTCCATATGATCCTTCAAAAAACCCTATGTCTGCACTCCTACTCACTGCATGAGTATTTAAATTTATGATGTTGGTGGCATGAACATATTGTAGCAGATGGAATTTTCAATTATTTTCACTCATTAAAGAAGTACAACTATATATACACACATACACGAACACTTACTTGTAACTCCTAGTTCTCCTATTTCAAGCTAAAGGATGTAGGAGAGTATTATTATTTAGAATACATATATCTTTATTTGACTATCTTTCTGTCACTCAGCAAGCATTAATTAAGAGCTTGCTAAGTGTTGGGGATACCAAATAGATATAAAAAGTGAAAGGAAAGATGAGACCTGCCCTCAAGTACTTACATTCTAATGGAGTAAGGCACTTAAATGGCAGCTGAAAAGGATGGAAGGAGACAAAGTTACCTGCTTAGAAGAACTGTTGGAGGGTTGTTAAGGATGCTTATGTAGTTATTTGGTTATTTAGTCCAACTCTTTCCTTTTACAGAAGAGGAAAATGAGCCTCAGAGCTGGGAGGTAGCTTGCCCCAGGTAACTAAGCCAGGACGAAAACCTTCTTGACTCCCAGGTCGGATCTCTGTGGACTCCACCAGGCTTATGCCTCCCCAGCCAATACATTAATATGATAACGCATCTTTCTTTTTTTAATATAAATTTATTTATTTAGCTTTTTACATTCATTTTCACAAAATTTTGGGTTCCAAATTTTCTCCCCATTTATCTCCTCCCCCCACACCAATACACCGAGCATTCTAATTTTCCCTATCACCAATCTGCCCTCTCTTCTATCATCCCTCCCTTCTCTTGTCCCCTTCTTCTCTTTTGTCCTGTAGGGCCAGATGACTTTCTATTCCCCATTAACTGTATTTCTTCTTTCCTACTAGCAACAACAATACTCAACAGTTGTTCCTAAACCTTTGAGTTCCAAATTCTCCCCATCCCTCTCTCCCCACCCGTTCCCTTTGGGAAGGCAGGCAATTCAATATAGGCCCTGTCTGTGTAGTTTTGCAAATGACTTCGATAACAGTCATGTTGTGTAAGACTAACTGTATTTCCCTCCAGACTATTCTGCCCCCCATTGTTTCTGTTCTGTCTTTTGATCCTGTCCCTCCCCGAGTGTTGACTTCAAATTGCTTTCTTCTCCCATTGCCCTCCCTTCCATCATCCCTCCCTCCCTGCTTATCTCCTTCTCCCCCACTTTCCTGTACTGTAAGATAGGTTTTCATACCAAAATGAGTGTGCATTTTATTCCTTCCTTTAGTCGAATGTGATGAGGGTAAACTTCTTGTTTTTTTCTCAGCTCTCCTCTTTTTCCCTCCACTAAAAAGTCTCTTGCTTGCTTCTTTGAATGAGAGATAATTTACCCCATTCCATTTCACCCTCTTTCCTCCCACTACATTTCTCTCTCACCATTTACCTTAATTTCTTTTAAGATATGGTCCCATCCTATTCAGTTCACTCTGTGCTCTCTGTCTCTGTGTGTGCGTGCATGTGTGTATGTGTGTGTGTGCATGCACGTATGTATGTGTGTGTGTCTGTGTGTGTGTGCGTCTGTGTGTGGGTCCCACCAACTACCCAGATACTGAAACTTTTTAAGAGTTACAAATATTGTCTTTCCATGTAGGAATGTAAACAGTTCACCTTTGGTAAGTCCCTTATGACTTCTCTTTGCTGTTTACTTTTTCATGCTTCTTCTCATTCTTGTGTTTGAAAGTCAAATTTTCTTTTCAGCTCTGGTCTTTTCATCAAGAATGCTTGAAAGTCCTCTATTTCATTGAAAGACCATATTTTCCCCTGAAGTATTATACTCAGTTTTGCTGGGTAGGTGATTCTTGGTTTGAGTCCTAGTTCCTTTGACTTCTGGAATATCCTATTCCATGCCCTTTGATCCCTTAATGTAGAAGCTGCTAGATCTTGTGTGATCCTGATTGTATTTCCACAATACTGGAATTGTTTCTTTCTAGCTGCTTGCAATATTTTCTCCTTGACCTGGGAATTCTGGAATTTGGCCACAATGTTCCTAGGAGTTTCTCTTTTTGGATCTCTTTCAGGTGGTGATTGATGGATTCCTTCAATACTTATTTTGCCCTGTTTCTAGAATCTCAGGGTAGTTTTCCTTGATAATTTCATGAAAGATGATGTCTAGGCTCTGTTTTTGATCATGGCTTTCAAGTAGTCCCATATTTTTTAAATTGTCTCTCCTGGATCTATTTTCCAGGTCAGTTGTTTTTCCCATGAGATACTTCACATTCTCTTCCATTTTTTCATTCTTTTGGTTTTGTTTTATGATTTCTTTATGATGTTTCTCATAAAGTCATTAGACTCCATCTGTTCCATTCTAATCTTGAGAGAACTATTTTCTTCAGTGAGCTTTTGAACCTCTTTTTCCATTTGGCTAATTTGCTTTTGAAAGCATTCTTCTCCTCCTTGGCTTTTTGAACCTCTTTTTGCCAATTGATTGAACCTATTTTTCAAGGTGTTATTTTCTTCAGCATTTTTTTGGGTCTCCTTTAGCAAGGTATTGACCCATTTTTCATGCTTTTCTTGCATCTCTCTCATTTCTCTTCCCAGTTTTTCATCCACCTGTCTAACATGATTTTCAAAATCCTTTTTGAGCTCTTCCATGGCCTGAGCCCACCGGACATCCACCTGGGATGCCTGCAATACAGAGGCCCCACCCTCCACGTCTTTCCCTGATGGCAAGCATTGTACTTCCTTATCAGAAATGATGGGAGGAAGGAACATCTCTTCCCCAAGAAAGTAGCTCTCTATGGTCTAATTTTGCTTCCTTTTTCTGGGCATTTTCCCAGCCAGTTACTTGACTTCTGAGATTCCTGTCCACCCCCGCCTAGATCTGCCCAGCTAGTGCTTGGGGTCTGAGATTCAAATGCTGCTTCCCAGCCTCAGAGCTTTCCACTGTGTGAGTGGCTGCTATTCAATGTGAGCTTAAGTTCTGGTGCTTGGGTGGGGGCAGGGCCTCCTCCCAGGCTCAGTTCCCTCAGGAGCTTTATGCAGAGACTTTCAGTAATGGAGGGGGTGGGGGCAGGGCCGCCTCCCAGGCTCAGTTCCCTCAGGGGGTTTATGCATCGACCTTCGGTAATGGAGGTCCTGCCTGCTCGGGGAGTCCTGGGCCGCCGCTGCCTCTGCCACTGCCTCCTAAGGGGGCCCGAGTCACGGAGACACCCTGCTCCCCTTTGGGTCAGCCCAGAAGTCTCTCTCACTGACCTGGAGTGCCTGTGGGCAGAGGGACCTTCCCGGCTGCTGGAAACTCAATCCCTGAAGCCTGCTCGGATCTGCTCCTCTGGGGCCGTGCAGCCAGGCAATGCAGGGTTGGGCTCTGCTTTCCGGAGTGCGACGGAAGAGATGGCTTTCCAGGGCTCTTTGGAACAGAAATCTCTTCCAGTGTGTTTCTGCGTGGGTTCCACTGCTCCAGAATTCATGGGGAGTTCTTTTTACGGGAAATTTATGGGCTGTGGATTCGGAGCTAGCATATGTGAGTCTTTCTACTCCGCCATCTTGGCTCCTCCCCCACATCTTTCTTTAGATGCCATTCTGAAAGCACGTTGTGTAAGACAAAAAAAACTTGAGGCCATTTCTGTCAAATGACCATCTTTTGGAAGATTTTGATTTGTTATTGTGTAGGTACAAGGCTCCCTTAAGCAAGATGAAAATTCTGCAAAGCAATGAACCCAAGCATTGGCTAGGCATACCATTGTTGAGTTTTATTTTGAAAGAAAAAACAAAATCTTTTTTAGGTGCTGAAAGGCTTTACAGATTTGTGGCTGGCCATGTGGTTTGGTTTGCAGGATCCCCAAAGGATTTCTGCTCTTAAACATTTCATTCATTGGGCCTAATAGAACATGGAATTCACACATTAGTTACTCTTTTAATTTAGGGAAGGGGTCTTTAACTTGGAGTCCACAAGACCAGTTCATAGATAAATTTCAGGTGGTAATATATTATAATATGATGTAATGTAATATAACATAATTTGCAAACATATATGTTCCCTTCCAAGTTAGGTATCTCCTGAAATTTTTATATGTGTGTGTATAAATATATATATATATATGTATTGTATGTATGTATATGTGTATATATATGATATATATATGTAAGCATATACTTGTATATTTCCACAAACTTTTAACCAAAATATGATATTTCCTTCAACGATTTAAAAATATTATTCTGAGGAGTTTTAAAGGTCTTCATGAGAATTCCCATTGGGTCTGTAACACACAAAAGTAAAAAACTCCTGCATTGGGTATTACGAGACTTTAGTGGACTACAAGCTCAACCTTCCCCCCTTGCTGTGCTTCTGAGTTTTTCTGAACTTGAACTCAGTGATGGTCTCATATAGGACTTTTTCTAAATACCCAGGGCCTCATCACCCTGGAACATCCATTGGTCTCTGTGACCTCTTTACCCTGGAACATCCTTCCACCATGCTGTTCCCATTCCCCTCCCACTTCAACTTCCTTTTGTGTCACCTTTCCCCTTAGAATGAAAGCTCCTTGAAGGTAGGTGATTTCATCCCTTTTGCTTACTTTTATATTCTCAGCATATAACACAGCACCCCTGCACATAAAAGCAGCCAATAATAAATGTTGTTTATTTTTGCTGTTGCCTTACCTTACCATACCTTGTTATTAATGTTGTCTTACCTTACCTTGACTATGATGGCCAAAAAAAAACCCCTAATGCCATCCTAATCTGTATTAAGAAAGACAGGGGATCTGGAAAAGTTTGGTGTCAAAATCTAACCTGTACATAAAGATCCCTGATTTAAAAAACCACATATTAACATGTTCTATGTCTTATTGTATTTTTATTTGCTTTGTTAAATATTTCCTAGTTACATTTTAATCTTTTTCCCACCCTGGAGTATTGAAGGCAGTATTGGTCCTCAGCAGCATGTTGGGTGTCTGTGGTCTCGCCTTAAGGAGATGAAGACCACTGCATTCTTGCCTGCTCAAACCACATATTGTGTTCACTTCGGGGGCTGTTTTTGAGGAGCAATTAGAGAGGATCCAGAGAATTGTGACCAGGTTGGTGAGGGAATTACTGACAGCAGCAAGAGTTTATGCTATTTAATGACTGGAAGGGGTATAGCCCAGAGGATTACACAAAGGAGTTCACTGAAAACATGAAGAGAATGCCAGCCACCTTTCCTGGAGGAAGAGTACTTGGTATTATCATCCTACTCCTTTGGCTTACCTGTAGTAATAGATAGTACACAAATCATGTTCTCACATCACATATCCAGTCCATTGCCAAGTCAATCAGTAAATAAACATTTATTAAGTGCCTTCTATGTTCCAGGCACTGGGTTAAGTGCTAATGATACAAAACAAAGTAAAATAGTCCCTGCTCTCAAGGAGCTCATAGTCTAATGGGAAGAAAATATATAAACAACTGTGTACAAACAATGTGACAGATAAATTTGAAATAATCAACAGAGGGACGGCCCTGGAATTAAGAGGGATTTGGAAAGACTTCCAGCAGATGGTGGGATTGTAGCTGGAACTAGAAGGAAACCATGGAAGTTAGTAGGTGGAGATGAGAAGGGAGAGTGTTGCAGGCATGGGGAAGGGGTAGTCATTGAAAATGCAGGGAGCTAGGAGATGGAGCATTATGGAACCGCAAGGAGGATAGTATCACTGCATTGCAGAGTATATGCTGGGGTGTAAGGTCTAAGAACGCTGGAAAAGGGGGGCAGGTGATGAAGGACTTTGAATGAGAAACAGAGGATTTTATATATGACCCTAGAAGTGTTAGCCATTGGAATTTATTGAGTAAGCAGGTGACATGGTCAGAGCTGACTTAGAAATGACAGCTGAGGGAGAATTTCAGAAAAACCTGAAAAGATTTATATGAACTGATACTGAATGAAGTGGGCAGAACCAGGAGAACATTGTATACAGTAACAGCAACATTGTTCAATAACCATCTTTTCTAAACTTAGCCCTTCTGAGAAATACAATGATCTGACACAATTCCAAAAAACTAATGATGGAAAATATTGTTCACATTCAGAGAAAGAACTATGGAGTGTGAATGCAGATGGAAGCAAATTATTTTCTCTTTTTTTGTTGTTTCTTTTTTCCTTTTCTTTTTCATATTTTTTCCCCTTTTGTTTGGATTCTTCTTTCACAACATGATTAATGTGGAAATATGTTTAATATGATCATAAAAAAAGAAATGACAGCTGAGTGGAGGATGGACTGGGGGGGGGAGTGAGAGTCTTAAGACAGACAGACCTACCACAGGCACGAGGTAAAGGAGAGCCTGCCTGTACCAGGGTGGTTTCGATGTCAGAGGAGAGAAGGCATCTAGAACGTGTGAGATTAGGGGGAGGCAAGAAGAGGGAACTCAGCAAATGGCCTCAGTTTTTTCCAGGAAAATATGAGTTAAGGTTTTCAGCTGAGAGGATGGGCAGAGAGAAAGCCATAGAAGATTTGAAGAGGGATGAAAAGGTTTGGAAAAGCTACTGAGGTCAGTGAGAGAGTGAGTTAATTAGGAATATATAAAAGGATTACCTTGCATCAGAGGGCCTAGTTGAAGTTATATAATATAACTTCATAACATAACATATGTCCCATAAATTTGTAGTGGACCTGGTCAGCATAGTTTTTATTATTTTCTTATTTCTTTGAGTAGCACATGTACAAGAGCAAAACAGAGAATGGTAGGAATAATCCAGGGCTTAACCTTGGCAGAGCAAGATCAGAGATATAATGAGGTCAAAGGGACTCAAGAGAAGAGGAAAATAGAATTCAACTGATTCGCCAAGGACTCAAAATGGGGGAGGGAGGAAAGTATAACTTGGGAAAGAATGGAGGGATCCAGGGAATGAAGGTCATGGTATGGAGAGAGAACAGGGATAAGGGTTACAAGACAGGAGCATCACAGTAGATTGATGAGATAAGGGAATTTCAGAATTGGTGAACATGGAAGCAGTGTATTTGGGTGATGGCTACACAAAGGGTATGACTGTGTTTGTGTGTTGCTGAAACAGGAAAGAGTAATCATGTGAAATTGGCAAGTTTAGGACCTGTGAAATTGGGTGTTTGAGAGCATATCAATATGTCTGTGCAAGTCTTCTAGGATGAGGGCAGGAATTAGAGAGTAGAGAGCAGGGTCCTAAACTCATCAAGGAAAGAAGAGGAGGGTCACAGAGGGTGGTTGACAACAGCTACCAGAATTTGATTGGATTGTAGAAGTGGATTGTGTGAACCTTAAAGAAGGAGAGGTTACTGAGTGACGATAGTAGTCTCCAGTAAGAGGAAATGTCATTTCTACTTTCATGCTGTCTTTCATTCATGTCTTCTGTTCTTGACTCATATAATCGCCACCTTCATTCTGTTGCTCATCGCCTCCAACCCAGGCCATTGCAACAGTCTTTGAATTGGTCTTCCTACCTCAGTGGTCTCCTCAATCCATGCCATTCTCACTTAGCTGCCAAAGTGATTTTTCTAAAGTATAAGTCTTACCATATTTCCCCTCCCCTTACTCAGTAAATTCCTATATAACTATTATCCCCAGGATCAAATATAAAGTCCTCTGACAGTTCATTCCTTGCATAACTATACTAAGTTCATTTTACTTTGCATCTGCTGTTCTGCCCGATTTCAACTCCCCCAAACAAGATGCCCCCATGCCAACTACCTTCTTGTGTCTTTTCTTTCTCCCTTTCCCTCTTTCTCTTTCCTGCCATTTGATTGAGGGCAGAGATTGCTTTTCCTTTTATTAATTGTGTCACCATCACTTAGCACAGTGTCTGGCCCATAGTAGGCTCTTAATAGATGTTTATTGGATTAGGTTGAATTTGTAGCCTGATCCCTTTCTATTTTTTCTGTCTTTTTACACTTTCCTCCACTGCATTACGATTCAGCTACACTGATTTACTTGTTCTTTACAAACAATATTCCATTTCTCATGTCTTTGCTTTTGTACTGGCTCTCCCCATTCTAGGAATGAACACTCATCTCCTCACCTTGTCTCTTAGCTTCTTTTTTCAAGACACAACTGAGATCCCACCCAATACAGAAGACCTTTCCTTTTCCACTCAACTGCTTCTACCTTTCCCTCTGATAATCCCTGCTTTTGCCTTTCTCTATATCTCTAGTGCTTACCACAGAGTCTGGCATGTGGTAAGAGCTTAATAAATATTAACTGACCAAATGTAGCCTCGTGGTGGTCTTAAAATCTGGCGAGGGTCTTTTGTGAGATACATGTATTTGGAGATATGTTATGTACATATGTATCTCTCCTCCCTTACCTGCCATCTTATGATGTACCTACATTGAGTACCTCCTTGTTGAATTGGAGTAAGTCTTCCCCTGTTAGGATGAGCTGGTGGTCTAGACCTTTGAAATCTATGTTGCCTCTGTAAAAATGACTCCTGTCTGAGACTCAATCCCTTCAATCTTAGTCACAGGGTTTTGGATAGAAAAACCCAAACAAAATGGAAGACCCTAGGCAGTTACAAGAGAACATGAGAGTTCTGGGCATTTCAGTGTGGGTATCTAGAGTTGTGGGCAAGGGTACCCAGTAAGAAGGATAGGGGAGTGCTTGAAGGTAGATTTTATAGTTTTGCCAGAGGTCAGCATTGAATTTATTTTTTAGAAAATTTAGGGGAAGAAAAACATTGGATGTGGGGGATAGGGTTCTCTCATTTTGGAAATGAGGAAGTTGGAACAAGATGTTTCCTTTGTCACACTGGGGTGTGGACAGAAATGGGATCATATGGTGGGGCCAGAAGAAGGAGCACAGTGAGCCTGGGGGGATTCCAGCAGGCACAGTGAGTCTGCACAGGCTTCAAGTGGGGGGCAGAGAAGTGAGTGATGGCTGGAAGAAGCAAGTAGAAGTGGGCTTGGCAAGGTCCAAGGGAGTAAGTAAGAGCTGGGGAGATCAAGGCTCTCCCAAGATGAGTTGTGACCCTAGGGAAGAGACTGTGGGCCCTTTGCCCTGTTTCATGCTGACCTGCAAGTGTTAATTGGAACCAGCAGCAGGTCAGAATCCTAAATGGAAACTTAGCTCCTGATTGGGCCAGAAGCAAGAGGTTTGGAGATGGTGTGTGGGGGTGTAGCCTCAAACAGCCCTTCTTTCTACTATGCTACTGGCCATTATATCTTTGCCTATCCATCTTTGAGGAGCATAACTGGGGTATGTGCAGACATTGCTGGTGTGCTGTCTGTAAATGGCAGTGATAACACCTGGTAGCCATGAGGCAAGCAAGCAGTGGGCACAGCCAGTAAATACAGGCAATAAGTAGAAGTTAAAATGGAGCCCGGAGTCTGATGGTATAAATTGTATTTTGTTTTCTTCAAGTGGTCATGCCCTCCTTGGGAAGTGGGAGAAGCCCAGAGTACATCTGATCAGAGTTGACTTTACCACCTGCTGGATGCTATCAAAGCCTTAAGCCAACAGTCCTGGGAGGGGCTGGGCCTGGTTCGTGGAATCTCCTCTTGGCAAATTGTTTCCCCATTACCTTTCTTTTCCTTTGGGGTCAAGCTCATTTCTAAATTGCACTGAGGGCCTCATCATCCAAAAGTGAGGCCAGGCAGCTTGTAAAAGCCCTGACCGACCAGAGCCTGAAGCGGCCGGCCGAGTAGAGTCTGTGCTCCTTCTTTGAATCTTTAAAGTAAGTTTTCATTAATTTTAACATACAGAGAAGGGAAGTAACCCCTAGCTTATAAATAATGGCAGCAGTTTTATGGAAACACCTAAAAATCACCAGAGGCATATAATAAGAAAGTTCTCAATCTCCAGGTGCAAAAGCATGCAAGCATTCACTTGTTGGGCAGGACCTTGTCGGTTTTTTATTACAAGGCATTATTGGGTAATAGTTTTAAAATTATTTATAGAATGAAATTCAGGCTGCACTGAGAATACCATCATTTAATATGTTGTCTGTGATTCTCATTAGCCTCTTTAGCCTAAGGGTTATGGAGAGAATAAAGGTTTTGGCTGGATTTTGAAGATTGAGCACTATATAAAAATATTTGTCAAGGGACTTGTTGACCTTATGTAAAGTTAGCTCTTTGCAAGGCTTTCCATATTATAGTTGCCTTTCTGATGGTGTTTACATAAACCTAGCAACAGTGCGCTCTGTTTAAAGGTAGGAGGGCCTGTGATCTTGTGCTCCAAGGACTAATAGCCCAGCATGGACAGTCCTTGGCCTGAATCAACAAGCTATAAAAAGAGAAGACCTTTTTCTTGGTCCATATTTTACTAAATTATACAGCATTCACTGTGTGTGTGTATAAAAACACACAATGGGAGTGAGCATACTGTGGAGTCCTTTTTGGAATCATCATGCACTTTTTGCATAGCCAGCTTTAGTTTCTCTGTTTAAAATTAGCCTGGGAATCTTCTTGTAACTCCCCATAATCAGTCGAGGAACACCGCTACCTTCAGCACAGGTAATGGTCTTCCAGAGGGCTCAGACTCTCAGGAAAAAACCATCTAGGACTGTGCTGGAGCCAACTTACCCCAGCTCTCATGTTAATAACGCAGACTGAATTGAAAAGTGTGTCATTTTTTTGTCAGAGAATCAGTTGGTAGACCTTTACCAGAACATACCTCCACATATTTAGACAGATATCTTCTTTTACCAGGGGGACAAGTCTAGCAGTCAAGACTAAGGCTATGGCTTTGGTTCAATAAGAGTTTCCTGGGAAAAGCTTTTTAAAAATTGGTGAAAGAAAATCAGCAATTTTTCTTACCTGTTATATCCAATGTGGTGTTAGGTACAATGGGGGAATCTGAAGAAGTGTAAGACATAATCACTGTACTCAAAAATTTTAAACTTGTGTTGAAGGAAAAAAACCAAATAATAAAATTTACTTGTGAATTAGAAAATGTTGGCAGATTGCCTTCTAGGGCTGTCATGAGCCTTTCCAGAACACGTTTGGCCCCCTAAGGTAGAGTTTCTCAATTTTTGTGTGTGTCATGGACTCCTTTGACAGTCTGATGAAATCTATGAATCCCATCTCAGACAATAATATTTTAAATAAATAAAATATATGGGATTATAAAGGAAACCAATTATGTAGATCTGCAGTCATCAAAATATTTTTTTGAAAAATTAAGTTCACAGATCTCAACTTAAGAACCCTTGACTTAAGGCTACCAATTTGAATCTAGGAATAATTGGAGAAGATGCAGGTGCAATCTCTTTTTTAATAATTTATTTTTAGTTTTTAGCATTCACTTCCATAAGATTTTGAGTTTTGAATTTTCTCTCTCCCCTTCTCTTCCCTCCCCAAGAGGGCATGTAATCTGATATAGGCTGTACTTAGCCATTCATGTTAAACATATTTTCACATTAGTCATAAAGGTACGAAGAGTTCATCCTTCGTTGCTGAAGAAGACCATGCCATCAAAGAAATAATGACATGACTTGCACTTGACTTTGTTTTAAGTGAGGGAGGGCTGTGCAGGTCACCAGCCTCACTTCTCCTCCAGAGCCATCTGAATCCAGTGACCAGATATTCATCAGGATGACTGGAGATGACCCAGGATGAGGCAATTGGGGTTAAGTGACTTGCCCAAGATCACACAGCTAGTGAGTGTCAAGTGTCTGAGGTGAGATTGGAACTCAGGTCCTCCTGACTCCTTCACTAGTGCTCTATCCACTGCACCACCTAGCTGACCATAAGAAGAATTAGAACTAATGGGAGGAACCACGAGAAAGAAGAAATAAAATAACAAAAGAAAAGGAGAGCAAATAGCATGCTTTCATCTGTATTCAGACTCCAAAGTACTTTCTCTGGATGTGGATAGCATTTTCCTTTGTGACTCTTTTGGATCTTTGCATTAGTGAGAAGGGTTAAGTCTGCCAAGGTCAGTCATTGCACACAATGTGGCTGTTACTGTGTACAGTGCTCTCCTGGTTCTGCTCATTTGACTCCGCATCAGTTCATAGCAGGTACAATCTCTTGAAAATAGAGTCAGGGTTTCTCTCAGATTCCCCTCAGTGTTCTTTCTCAAAGAGGCATCTCCTACCTGATTGGTCACAGACCAGACTTAAAATCTTTGGTTGTCATACAATAGGACAAAACATAGCAATGAACAAAATTTAGGGGACTTGGGCATGAAATTTAGAGATTCTGAACGGGGAACAACTTCAACTTATGACTTAAAAATAGTAGGACAATCTAAGCTTTGCCAGGTCATTCTACCCATCATCTGCCATTAAAGAATGCACCTGGGGAGGTGTCCTCCTGTTCCTCCACTAGTAAGTTATGGTCCTTGAGTAAATGCGAGACTATTCTATGTAACATTTTGTGTATCTGGATAACTTGTTTATTCAGAAGAGAAATAATGGGTTCACCAGCCTGTAATGGATTAGTTAAAATGTATTAATAGCAAGATAATTGTGATTGATAGCAATATAGGAGTGTTTGCAAGACCGAAATGTTGGGCAAAATCACAGATGGAGTCAACAGAATAATACTACCGTCCTTGACATGGGAAAGTGGGAATGACCACTGTATAAACATATTTGAAATATGGAAGAGAGTATTCAAAGCAAAGAAAGAGAGGAGAGGATGATTCTCTTTCTCACCGTGTCTCTCTCTGTCTCTAATAATTCTCATTTTTTGGAGACACACTTGGGACCTGGAACTATACTTACAAGTTCTTTTCTCTTTGTAAATTCAGTTGTTTCATTATATCCCCCTCAAACAACAACAACTTTTCTTCCCAAGTGATTCCTTGGGGACTCTTAGAAAGGTGTATTTCTTACTCTGTCCTATTTTCTTGGATACACTTTTCTTGCAAGTGACATTCACCAGTTCTTTACCCACTTTTTTTATCTGAGAGTATACCCATCTCCATCCATTTTTACCCTATGTTCTTTGTCTATGTGAGTACATTGTTCTAATTAATATTAGGATTTATTAGAATCATCTTTTATGTAAAATAGTTATCTGGTTAAGTGAATTTCCCTATATTTTATGAACATATATTTCTATATTTTATCTTTGAACTAAAATTTCTTTAAAATAACATATATATGTATTCTAATTTTCTATGCTCAATTAATGCATTTTCAGACTTCTCCCTGAAACACAAACCCATCCTTTTGACCCCTGTTTTCATCTGATTATGTGAGATAGCTATGAATTAGGTAACATTACAGTCTTACGCAGTGAGCAATGGAGAGACTATGGTGAACATATTATGAGCAATGAATGGTGTGCAAAAAGAGGTGTAAACTGTAGGCATAGATTCATCTGACCAGAGAAGGAAGGGGGAACAGACAAACTACCTGTGTGCTGCATTGGTACCCATAGAATGTTAAGAGGAACGTTCTAATATGTTGAATGGACCACTTGTGGAATATTGAAGGGATCATGTAAATAAGAGACAGAGAGAAAGGAAGGGTGAACATTTAACTTTTCCATGTTTCATTTTTTCCTGATTTGTAAAATAGAGATTAAAAAAATGCTGGTATCGCCTACCTCTTAGAACTTGTAATTCTAGTTGGCTTTTGGGACAGCTAGGTGGCTCAGTGAATAGAGTGCTGGGTCTGGATTCATCTTCCTGAGTTAAAATCTGGCCTCAGACACTTACCAACTGTGTGACCCTGGCTAAGTCACTTAACCCTGTTGGCCTCAGTTTCCTCATCTGTAAAATGAGCTAGAGAAGGAAATGGTAAAACCATTCCAGAACTTTGCCAAAAAAACCCCAAAAGTGGTTTGGACAGGACTGAAAACAACTAAAACAACAACAGCTAGCTTTTATATAGTACTTAAAAGAAAGTGACATAAGTTTATAAGAATCAGAAATAGAAAAGATAATTTTATGCTTCAAAGTTTTCTAAATATTGGGCATGTATTAGTATTTACATAGCACTTCAAGGTTTGTGGAACACTTTACAAATATTATCTCATTTGATCCTTGTTATAGCCCTTGGAGAGATAGATACTATTATTACCTCCATCTTACAGATGAGGAAATGGAGGCTGGCAGTGAATTGCCCACAGTCATACATCTGTGTAGTTAAATATCTGAGATGGGATTTGAACACTGGTCTTCCTGTCTCCAGGTCCAGTGCTCTATCCACTGAGCAACTTAGCTGCCTCCATTATCTTATTTGATCCTAACAGTGTACCTGTGAGAAAGGTAATACAGATTTTATCCTCATCTTACAGATAAAGAGTTTATAACACAAACTGATTAAGTAATTTACCTGTGATTTCACAATGTGACAAATGTCAAATGGAGAATTTCAATCCCAGGCTCTCTGGACTCCAAGTCAAGATCTCTCTCTCTCTCCCTTTCTCCCTCTCTCCCCCACCATATTTCCCCCAGTGTATGTCCTTTGCAAAGAGGTTCATTAATAACATACATACAAGAAGCACACAGTGAACAATGAAATAGTTTGTAGTATCATGGAATCTTGGCATTTAAAGGGACCTCAAGTGTTGTCTCTTCCAACCCTTACGTAATGTCAAGTGCTTGGACAATTTCTGAAATAAGTTTGAGGTGAAATGTCATTTTTTTCTCTTCCTACAATTTGACATTTTATTATGTATCCTCTAGAAATGGCTCATGGAAAGCTGATTGATGGAATTGTTTTAAAAATGTAGGATTGTATGGACAGGTAAACAAACATGATTCATTGGAGAACAGAGGGGAAAAAAGATGCTTGGGGGAATGGGACTTGTTTTATAGGAACAATAAAACTTTGAATAATTGGTAGAAAAGAACTGTGCTTTAACCTCACACAATGAATGAGTTTATTATTCCTGCTGCAGCCCCGGATCTATGATCCCATCATCTGGCCCTTCCATCTGAAGCTACTACTCTCCAATTTGACCTGTAAGCAGTGTCTTTGCTTATGAGATAAAGCATCAGATTCATGTCTTGGACTCTTCTCCCTTGAACTATACAGAATCTTTTTTTTTATATTCTGGGATGGTTGATGGAGTAGCTTGGAGTAAATCATTCTTCAAAACTAACATGTAAAGACTTAGATCATGGGATCATAGCTGGAAGGGACCAGAGTGGTCTTTTAGTCCAATTCCTTCAGTTTACATATAAGGAAAGTGAGGCATAGAGTGATTAAGGCATTTGCCTAAGGATCATAGGCTGCAATGGATGAAGCTGGAATTTAAACAAAGATGGATGTTTTAGTTTTAGTGGTGACTCAGGGCATCTAAAGACAAAAGGTGTCAAGGTCTCATGACCTCTGAGTGCCAGAGTCCCATGACCTCTGACTGCCAAGATCCCATGACCTTTGTTACAGGCATGCCTGAGCAAATAAGGAAGGGCTTAGAAGGTGTTGTTCAGGATATAGTTGTTGACATTGTGACCAAGTAACACAATCCATTGGTGTAGTCAGTAACCAAGATGTCAAGCACAACCCAATGCATAGGACTTTCCCCAGGGATCTACATGATGCATGGAAAGACAGAGATGCAGGGAAACTTACCTCAATGATAAGAATCCCTAGAGCTTTACAACTTTGGCACAGAGAGGTTGCCTTTGATTCCTTTCTTTGCCTTTTGATTCTTCCTTTCAAAACACAATTTATCCACCATCAGATGATGGGTCAAGGCTCTTACTGCTTCTATGCAGTGTTTAAAGGCACCATAAGAGGAGCAAGGCTCATATCCTCATAGGACGTTAGTGCCAGCCACCACCTTCTTACTACACAGATTGATTTCCTTGCCTTCCAGATTGTGGAAACCAAGTGAATTCCAAGAGAAGGGACTCACTGCAGTCTCCAGCTGTGCTAGGTCCCTAAGGGCAAATTTCTGGTTTGAGATAGCCTGATACAGTAGACAAATCATTAAATTAAAAATTGAGAGGCAGAGCTTCAGGTAACCCTGCCAACAACTTGCTATGGGACTTTGGGTGAATCACTTCATTTCATTGTTCCCAATAAAAGAGTCAGATTAAGTCATTTTTAGGTTTTCTTCCAATTCTATAATAATAGTTGCATTTTATATTACTCTCTATGACATGTACAAAGCACTCTCTCTCATCTTCATTTGATCCTTAAAATAGTCCTCTAGGATGGGTAATACTATCCTCATTTAATGGCTGAAGAAATTGAGGCCCAGAGGGGACTTTCCATGTCTATATGGCTTTCATACAGATAGCAAATAGCACAAATGGGTTTTGAACTCAGGTTTCTGAGTCTGAGTGCTACTCTGTTACATAGCTAACATAGCCACCTCCCTTCTTGGATTCCTTTGACTCTGTGAATAGGAGAGAGGTTCATTATGGTGACCATGAGAATGAAGGTTGGGTGGGGGGGAGCCAGACCTGAAGGAGTTTTCAAAAACAATTAGGACATCTGGACTCCAGCTAAGAGATGACGGAAAACACACAGGGTAAGATGGTTACAATTATATTTCAGGGCACCCGTAGTATGTCTTGCCTCTGTGTCCTCCTTACTGTTCCCTGGCCAACTGCTTTATAAAGTGCAGGCCCCAGCAATGATGTGATGGCAGAAATATCTTGTGGATTACTGAGGGTTTTCAGTGAGTCAGACCCACTTTGAAAAATCTAACCTTGTATTAATGGCAGATCTCCAGGCTGGACAGGAGACAATAGGTCTGAGATTCAAGAAAGAAAGCTGAAAGTTCTCATTGTTCTTAAGATATGTGTGTGTATATATATATATATATATATATATATATATATATATGAGTATGTATATATGTGCACGTGTACATGTGTATGTGTGTGCATGCATATGCAATACATATATACATATGTGTGTATATTTGTATATGTATGTATATATGTTAGGCTTAGAAGGAACTTCATAGGTCATCTGGTGATTATCTAACCTCTCATCTGACAAGTGGGGAAAGTAAGACTCAGAGAATTGAAGGGACTCACCCAAGGTCACACTAGCCGAGGAACAAGGACTTTGCCCTAGGTCTCATGTTTCCCAGTGTAGTGCTTGATCCATCCCAGCCCTGTTGGACCTTGTAGCAAAATCTCAGGGCCCCAAAGAGAGAGGATGCTGAAATAATGTTGGGGTTTGTGCAACACCAATTCAGTTTAATTCAACAAACATTTTATTAAGTCCCTTCTATATACGAAAGGCCTCAAGGCACTATGTGTCTGCCATTGTTGTCATTATCGTTACCATCCACATTCTCAACAGACATGTATGGACATTCTAGAAGAACATAGTTTGTGATTTCTGTGCTGGGGATAGAAAGAGTTACCAGACAAGGGCTCTGTCCTCCAGGGTCTGACCATTTATTTAAATTGTAAACTCCATGAGGGCAGGGACTAATTTTTATTTATCTTTCTCTCTCCCAGAACATCTATCCCAGCACATTCTTTGAAGGCAGTAGGCAGTTAATAAATGACTGTTGAATTGAGAGAAAGGTCATAGACATAAAAAGATAATTAACAATATACGACAAATGAGTTAATATATATGTAAAGCATTTTGCAGCCTTGAGGTGCTATATAAATGGGAGCTTTATATTTCTATTATTATAATATTATGGCTTGGTATGGTGAATATAGAGATAGTCTCACAGGCAGGAAGAACTGGGTTCCAATTCCATCCCAGACACGTATTTTCTGTCCAACCTTAACCTTGAGCCAATCACTTAAACTCTCAGTTTAGGAAGGTGTGTTAAGACTGTAAATTGCAGAGTAATTGCTGATTTCCATTAGGAGAGAGTTTCTGTGCTAGGAGAGTTCCTTATCCATGAAAAATTACAGATCTCTTCCTAACCATTTTCTATCCTGCCCATGTAGAGTAGGACTCAGAACCCTGGGTTTAGAGCCAGAAGACTTTGGTTCAAATCTCAGTTCTGCCCTCTGTGACCTTTGGCAAACCACTTCACCTCTCTGTGGTTCAGTTTCCTCATTTTACAAATGAGGGGATTGGACCATCTGACTTTTAAGGCCCCTTCCATCTTTATTGCTATGAATGTATTCTCAGTGTCCAGTGGGTGGAGTAGAGAAGTCATTATGATGGAAATTCAGAGAAGGGAACAATGTATGCAGGGTTCTCTATTCTTCACCCGTGAAAGTTGGACAGAGAGATTGAATGGCCATCATGTTGGCCAATGTGTTGCTCCAGCTCACATCCTGGGGTTGAAGAACATTGCTCATTTCAGAATTCCCTGAGAAAGGAATAGCTGAGTATCAGAAGAAAGACATTTGTGTGCACCTGTGTATGTGCGAGAGAGGCATGTGTGTGTGTGTATGTGTGTGTGTATCATCTTTTGGACTCCAAAAGCAACTTATAAAGGGCAAATTATGTAGAAAGAAGACCTGAAAGATACCTATTATTCCAAAAGTTAATTTTTCCTTTGAGATCTAAGAATGCTAGTAAGTTCTCATTAAGAATTTTTCTAAAATGGAGTCTCCATTTCCCTTTCCTTAGACTTCTTCTTCGTTAGTTGTTCATATCTATTAAATATTGATGGATTTTCAGAAACTTCTCCATATTTCCTGTCTCTGGGTCCAAAATCACCTGTCTAGCACTGTAATATGCCTTAAACAAGTATGCTTCCATCTTCTCACTATTTTATTTCTAATTGCCCTCTTTAATTTTCCAGAATCCCTCATCTTTTCATTCAATTTCCTTATAATGTAGTGGTGAGAATGGAGACGTCCAGATATTCTCTTCCAAGAGTCATGTGGAAAGAGGGGCTGTGTTCAACCTTGGCTGGGAGATCTAGTTCCTCAGTGGGACATATTCTAAGATGGCACCTGCATTTATTCCTCCTACATGCTATCAAGAAGATTACTGTTTGGGACAAAGCCCTCTGCCTTCTGGCAAGTCTGTCATCTTTTTGGAAGAATAAACAGAGTGGCTGGTTAGAAGGCCCAAGCACCTTGCTCCTCTCACTCTGTGCTAGAAAGCTTAAAAGACTTTTGATTATCCTTATCCTAAAAATTATTTTTAAAAAATTATCCATTATCTATTCATTTATCTATTCTTTTATCTCCATCTATTCTCTTTTTATTTATCTATCCATCCATCCATTCCTATCCCTCTATCTGTTGATCTATATCAGTCTGTCTATCTATTTGTCTGTCCGTTTGTCTTCTCTTTGTAAAAGGTCCTGGTAATTACACCTTGTTTATTGAGTATTCCAGTAAACCAGGGGCTGATGAACTTCAGTTAATCTGAATCTCTGCCAAATGCCAAAAGAAGGTGTTTAAGGTGGGGTGGGGAGGGCAAGGAGGGAGAGAACTAACTCCTATTTAAACTAATGGTCCTTATTAATTTTTTTTTAGTTCTTATTGATCTATTTCTCTCCCTTTCAGTCTTCTCTTTTGTTATAGAAGGCAGCATGACATAGTAATTAGAGGTACATAGTCTTGGAACTGGTATCAAGTCTTACCTTCCAATACATAATGGCTGATGACCAAGGGCAAGTCATTTAGCCTCAAAGTGTCCCAAATAATCTCTCAGAACTTCAGTTACAAATAAGTCATTGATCTGTATTAGTGGAGTGTGTTTCCTCATCAGGAGTTCCCACATATTTCTATAATAGTGCTAATTTCTTCATGGAACAAAGGATCCCAAGAAATTCCTTCCTAGGATGCTTGACCTATGTTCTCTCTCTCTTTTTCTTGATTCTGGTCCCCAAACTAAAATGCTATCTTTCCAAATTGCGTTGCCTGGCTTACCTTATGAGTTCTTCCTTCGTCCCAGGTCACTTGCTTGAGTCATATTTTTTCACTCCTCTTTCTTTCCAATGTAACTATGAATGCGTTTATTTTCTTCCTTTGCCTTTCCACCTTTTGCTCTATGTCACATCTTTCCCTCCCCCTCGTTAATAAAAGTAACACCACAGTGAATTTATAATCATGCTTTCTATACTTCCTAAGCACCTTCCCCACCAGGTGTGTAATTTGTACTCATCACAAATGGCAGGTTATGTCATCTTCACATTTGATGCAGTAGAAACTGAGGCCCCAGGAGGTTAAAGGTCACGCAACAAGGCTGAATCCTGGCTAGATTCTGAACCTGGATGTCCTGATTTGTAGCCCTGGTCTTTGATCACATTTCAGAGAAAAAAACATTGCTGGAATGGACTTTAGTAATCATCTTGGCTAGTATCTCTGTTTTACAGAAGAGAAAACGGAGGGTCAGAGAAATTAAGCAGCTTGCTCATGGTCACATAGGTGGTGAGTGTCAGGGCCAGACTTTGAACCCAGGTCCTCCAACTAAAAACATAGCGATCTTTCTGCTATGCCTTTGCTATCATTATTTCCCCTACACTGCCTCAATCACTTTTATTTCCACCACCCCTCACTGCATCTGCTCATATCACTGAATTTTATTCCCAGCCATTGTGACTCCCCTAAATATTTGAATGCATTGAGAGAATTGAAATGAGTACCCTCAATGAAATAACTTGGGGCACGTAGATGTCTGCACAGGGAATATTCTTTGTGTTTGAAACAAAATTCCACTTGTTACAGTCAATGAAGTCAATGGTTCAGTTAATAAGGCCCCTAATGGTACAATTCAGCTCAGCACCAGTGATGGATACGATTAAAATCGAGACTAGATATAGTGACAGGACATGTAAAAATCAGTGCCATTCTGAATACATTCATGCTAGGAATTTGGTGGCTGAGGAAAAACCTCTGAAAGCGTTGGGCATCATGGGCCCCCATCCTTTACATCCAAGTCTCCTGGACATCCTGTAATTTCCTCTATCCAACTCCCAACCACTGAGCTTTTGCCATTTATCATAGGTAGGTAGGTGTCTGCACCAATGTGTTTGCTCGTATGTAAATAAATACTCTGTGTGGGCTGCTGGGATTGGACAGGACTTCAGTGTTTTTATTTATCTTTAGCGAAGGGGGAAAAGAGCCTCAAGCTTATTCTTTCTCAAAAAAATAAGAGTGAATTCCTTCAAGAATGGTACTCCTCCAGAGAAGGTTGGAATCGTCTCCCTGGTTTGACTCTGCTGAGAGACGCACTGTGGTACAGGACCCTGATGTAGGCCAAGTGGAAACACACCAAAGTGATTTAATAGAAAAAGGTAATTCCATTTCAAACTGGATGGTCCCTTATTCATTTCCTCGGATTATCATCAAATTTATGTCACCAGCAAAAGAGCTTTATTGAGTTTCACAGAGATATTCCCTTTTGCTTTCATTGTCATTAGTTGGCACGCTGACATTTTCATATGTGTCTCAGCTAATGCCTCAAAATTACTCCATCTACAAATGTAACAATTGAACAGATAATTTTAATAAGATTCAGCTTGACTTCAGACTGTACTCCTTCCTTTCTTTATAGAATGCAAATTGTAACCTGTTTTTAAAGGCGTGCAATGCAGTGAACTTTAATGGGATTTGACAACATCATATTAAGCACAACAAGTACGCATAATGTACCGAAAAATTGGACGTGAAATTGGAAACATAGCTGAGAACAAAGTAAATTTACATGGTTTGGTAGTTTGAATGTCTGATATCATATTCTCTCATGCAAGCTCCATAAAAAGCAAAGGATTTAACAATGGATATCAGCAGAAAGTGCTTTTAAAGTTAAAACTGATGGATGGCTTGTCAAAAAAAATAATTGCATTGGTTGGAAAGTCGGGATGCGTGCTGAGGGGGAGAGAACAGGATATACAGAGAGGATGATGGGAAGTGACAGTGGTCTGTCAAGAAGGACTGGCTGCCCAGAGAAGTGTGAAGCCAGAGCTATAAGGTGGCAGAGTAGAACAGGCTGTCAGAGCGGGAAAGTGGCTTTAATACCCTGAAAAGCAAAGAAATCCGCCTGTCAGCTTTGCTCAGCCGTGCTGAAAGAGGAAGGGAACATGGCATAAAGTTAGAGACATTAAACAGGGTGGGGGGAAAGAATAGAGGTGCTGGAAAGCACAGCAGAGTGGGAAGGAGGAGAAGGCTATGTGTGTGTGTGTGTGTGTGTGTGTGTGTGTGTGTGTGTGTGTGTGTGTGTGTGTAAGGAGTGAGGGGCTCTGGTCAGACCCTGCTTTCCCCAGGACCAACGCATGGAACTTTCTGCATTTGAAGGACATGATTGTTTAAGAGAAAGACCTCAATGTGTGGCAATGACTGACTGTCTGCCACTGTAGCTGAATGCTTGTTTCAAAGCCTACCTAGGGATGGATACCACAGGATATTTCTGGCATATTTAAACTGATACCTCCATTCCATGAGCTCTTTTTCCCATAGGGCTGTGCTCTTCTCTCTCTACCCCCTCCTCCACAAAGTCATCTTAGGTGGGGCTTATCAGCTGCCAAGTGCTCCCCTTTGGAATGAGGAACAGTTATTATTAAATTGTAATCATTAGTTGATTTTTTCCATAAATATTTTTCACTCTATCAGCACTGAGTTTTTTTTTTTCTTCAAAGTCAGAATATTTTCTCATGCCTGGAGTATCTAATACTCTAGGGAAAGAGGAGCTCAGACTTCTTTTTTTATTTATTATTTTATTTTATCAATTAATGAATTGATTTTTGGTTTTCAACATTCCCTTCCACAAGATTTTGGCACTGAGGTTTTTTTTAATAATTTATTATTCTTTCTTAATATACTCATGGCATCAGGGTTAATATGGTCATCCTGCAGGGATTTGGTAAGTAATGAACATTTTTATATCAGGCCTTGTTGAAAGTGTCTCCCAAACGCACGTCTCGTTATGATTTAATTGCCCCAATAGCCCAGGACTGTTGTTGCCTGGGAGAAGTTGCAGTGTGGTTATTTATTGTGTTTAAAAGAAAAAAAAACTTGAGTGCATCTGACTTAGAAAAAGAAAGAAGTGTGGATGTCATATGTGGGTCCTCCTCTTGGCACCTGCTGTCAGACCCATCAACTTAAAAATGTGAATTTGAATGTTGATGGAGAGAGGCAGGTATCGATGAGAGGAGAGAGCTCTGGCTTCCAAGGAAATAACTTGAAGATAATTGTGTGCCAGTGTGTGCGTGAGTGTGGGTGTGCCCGTGGGCAAGTATATTGGCACCCAAAAGCCATTTGCTTATAGATGTGCTCATTTATTCCTACATGTCAGACTAGAAGAGTGAACCTCCCTTAAACAAGATGTCTCTCTGGGCAGGGTTTCATGAGAATTAGAATCATTAAACCACCTGCACACACCTGGATGTTGGCCCTCAAGGGAAGAAGCGTGCATATCCTGAGAGTCTGCCTGGTACCCAGCATTACCGGTAGGTATCAGGATGGAGAGGGTCTAGAAACACTCCAGGAAAGGAACAGCCATAGGATGGAGACCAGAGGAAACATGGGAGATCTACTAGTCAAGCTTTTCTACCTCATTTTTTAAAGGAGGAAATCTAAGCCTAGGGAGAAGAAGGGAATTCCCCAAGGTCTCAGATTGGTTAATGGTAGAGTTTTCTTGTACCACACTGCCTCCCACATCATCCTGCCCTATAGGAAGGAGGAAAACAAGCCTTTATTAGATGCTTACTATGTACCAGGCTCTGGGCTAAGCATTTTGTAACTACTACCTCATTGGCTTTGTTATCCCTCTTCCACAATTCAACAATGTTTATTAAGAATCTCCTCAACATATGGCATGCTAAGACAAAAGCGAAACTACTCCCGTCTTCCGGGAGTTTACATTCTCTTGGAAGGATCTTGTGGATTCAGAGAAATACAACATCACATAGAGAGTGAAGAGGAGAAAGTGCGGAGAAGGCAGTGGTGTCTCCAAGAGCACTAATCTGTAGGGATGAAGAAAGAATGACTTTATGGAGGAATGCAGACTCCTCTTGGCCACCCCCTCTTCTCATCATAATGCTTTGCACTTACATGGGGCTTAAGAAGTACTTTTTGAGTAAACAGTAAGTAAATAATGAGTGAGTGGTAGAATAAGTGACTAGTACTGCAGTTCTCCTGCCTCTTACTCAGAATTATACTGAGCGTGGCATGAATGAGACTTTAACTCTGGGTGCTGACATGTTGGCAGAGCATGTGCTTCCTCCCCAGGCTCACTCTCTTCCTCTCTATAGTGACTACTATTCCTATGCCTTGTCTCTACATCCTTTGGCAGCAAACTATACCCAGTGTCAGATCACCCATCACCTCGCTTCTGGGGTTGTTCCAGCTTCTGTCTGAATGACTTCGCCCATGGTGGACCCATTGTCTGTGTTGGCCTCTCCAACCCCTGAATGATATTCCCCAAGGGACTGTTGTTACGGATTGTTATAAGTCTGTTCCCAGTATCTCTACTCTTCTCCTGCCTCTTTCCCTCCCTCATCTCTGACTCACTCTGTCAGTCTGTTAGTTTGTCACACACACACACACACAGGCATAAAACGAAACACTCTTCCTTAGTTGATAGACAAAGGTTGCAATTTTGCATTGTCCCATTTCTTCTGGATCTTTATTGAGGCACTTATTTAAGATTACAGTGGCATGACACCGTGCTTAAGCACCTGCTAATGTTTTCATTAGAAATCCCTGTTTTCATAGGCTTGTAACTTTGCTGTAAACAGGCAGGCTTTTAACTCAGCACGCAGTTTCCCTGCTCCTGCAGTCTCTAGCCAGCTCCCACCCCCAGGAAAACAAATTAGGCCTTTCTGGGACTGAAAAATAGTAAAAAGCCCTCCCCCGCAAAAAAGTCCCATAAAATCCCTTGCTTTGATTTGCTTAAATATTATTTCCCAGCTCTTCATGCAGTGTTTTGGACTGAGGGAAATCCAAGAATTCAAAAGCAACCACCAGTGACCCAGTTATGAATTTTGAGACTCCAGGCCAGCTGGGAAGGGGCCCAGGGTCAACTGAACAAGGGTCATTTCTGAAAGAACAAGTACTAATGTTGCATCTGCCAAGTTCTCAGCTCTCTTAATTCTCCCTCCAATCCTTCCTTCTCTGTCTGTCTCTCTGTCTCTCCCTGTCTCTCTTTGTCTCTCTCTGTCTCTCTCTGCCTCTCCCTCTCCCTCCCCACTCCCGGCTTCCAGTTGCTATTTCCTCTTGGTTTGTGATCTCAAGATAACCAATAAGAAAATTCCATGACCCCCCCTCCCCCAAATTTGCTGGTTCCAAAGATGTCATTCCCATTTTCTTGCATTTTAAACATAATCATTCTGTTAAAATCAAGTCGATAGACATGTATTGAGTGTCTGTTGTGTGCTAAGCCTGGGAGATAAAGCTGACCTGTCAGGAAGGTTTCTATTCAAGACTGGATGATCCTGGCTCAATCATTTAGTCCCCAACAGGTAACTTTCCAAGACTAGGTGGCAGAGATGTTACTCATTTGCTTCAGAGGAGGAAATTTCCTACACCTATCAAACCACAGGTCTGAACCTGTTTGCCCCCCCTCCCCAATGTTGCCATGGTCTAGGCTAGGTATACAAAGACAAAAACTAAACAGACTTTACATTTTAAGAAATTTATATTCTACTACCTGATGGAGGTCAAACTAAATAGGCAGTGAAGCTCCTTCCAACTCTGTGACTCTGTGGCTCAGCACACATTCATTCAACAAACATTTATCAAGGACCTACTATGTGCACATGGTGCTAAGACATTCTAATAAGCACTGGGAATTATGGATTGTGAGTGGTTGTGTGTAGGTGTGGGTGTAAGGTGGGAGAGATCTGGATGACTGATGGAAGTTGAAGTGGTTCACCTGCCTTGGGTTACTGGGAGAGGAACCATCTCCCAGGTTTCTAGCTCACTGGAGAGGAATCCTTGTAGCTTTTGAGGATGGAATGGATCCCTATTCTTGGAGGGGAGGGGAGTTTTTGTAGATAAAGCTTCTTGGTTATGATTTGTGAGTAGGGCTGAGAGTGGGATATTGGGGATGCATGGAGATAGCTGGGGGATTTTCTTGTGGCTCCTTTTTTTAATGTATATATATATATATATATACATACATACATATATATATATATATCAAGAAGATTGCTGTAGTTATCCAGGAATCTATTGCTTGGGCAAAAGTGGCGTTGCTTGATACAATTTAAAAGGCCGGCGGCAGCATTTTATCCTTTCCACAAGAAAATAACCCCTTACTCCAGTGAAGCTAAAAATAAAAATTGTACTACATTTGGCAACCACACTTCATCCTTTATTACCTCAGCAGTATCTGAATAAAATATCTTATTAAGCAAGATATAAGGGCAATGAAAAGGAGAGTAAGTCAAATTAGTTGACATCTAAAGCTTGGTTTATCATAGAGAGTGAGGGTAGTTACTGTTTAGTAAAATGGATTTAATGCTTAATATAAATGCTGATATTTAGATGGCTGTATTTTGGCAACTTGAGGAGGTGGCAGTATTTTGGCAGCAGCTTGGATCCCTCCATAGCTCTGGGATATCTGTGTGCCCCATTTACAATCAGGTTAGGCCTCATGAGCTCCATTGAAGAGTACCGGGTGGACAAAGTCGTTTGTGATGGCCTTTTGTACATAGTCACGTTGGTAAGGGATGTCAACAAGGTAGAAGTATGTCAATACCAGTAGGGTGGGAATGGAATAAGGACAGTTGTTCCAACCTGTGGAATCAGGATCTCTGTGTTAAGTGGAGTACCTGAAAGACTCTAGATATCCCCAGGGAGAGGCCATCTAGTCTTGGTTGAGGGCCTTCACTAATAAGGAACTCATTACTTTCAGAAGTATCTCATTCCATGTTTGGAAAGGTCTAATCATCAGAAAATACTTCCCCATGGGAAATTTGTTATCTTCTAATTATTTTTTCCTTGTTCTTCTACTGAGGGCCACAAAGTCCTCTAAATATTTGAAGATGACTGTCACATCCTCCCACCCCCTAGAATTCCCCAGGTGAAATGAAATAGTTAATAGAGTCATAAAATTTAGGTCTGAAAGACACCATAGAGTTCATCTCTTCTAACCCTTTCATTTTTCAGATGAGGAAACTGAGACCCTAGTGGGTTGTAACTTACACTCCAGAATTTGAGCCCCCCCCCCCCCACTCCTCTGATTTCCAATTCAGTATTCTTTCTGCAACTATGCTCCTTCAGTTAATCCTTGTATGGTTTGGTTTTAAGTTCCCTCACCACCTTTGTCTACCCTTTTCCAGCCATGCTTTCTTTCCTTCTTAAATGGCCTTTTCCAACATCGGGCCCAGAAATGAACATTATGTTCCAGAGATGGATTGGCCAGGGCAGAGTGACATGTTACTGTCATCTTCCTCTTCATGAATGTGACATCTCTCTTGTGTCTTTTGGTATTGGCATCTCTTTCCTGATTAAAGAGTGAAGTCTGCTGCTAGGAGCAGCATGTCACTTACAAAGTGGAGCATAGCTGGGAAAAAGACTATGGAGATGGAGCCACAAGTGGACATGGGAGTTTCTTCATTCTTAGGTAGACATGTGCATATGTGTTTACAAATGTGTGCGTGTGTGTGTGTGTGTATCTAGAACCCATTGGAGAGTGTATGTAAAGACAAATGTTTCCTTGGGTCTCTTTACTAGTATTAGGGGAGACCTATGGGTATGTCAGTAAATTTCCCCTCCACCTGTTGAGAAAAATCAGGAGTGGTTTATGATTGGGTCTGCCATCACCCTTTTCTCCTTCCCTTTCAAGCTACAAAAGTTAGAGCCAGATGTGAAATAAACATGGGTGTTTAGCAGGCTTGCTCTTTTGCCTGTCCCCCAAATCTCTGTGTGGAGAGGGGTATCAGAGTAACATAAAAGCAAGGGACATCTGGAAGGCATTGCAGATTCCTGATAGCTCTGTTAATGGAAAACATCTTGGGGAACTTGCCAGCTCTGAATCATTTTGGTCAGGCCACTGGTCGACTTAATTACTTTAGGCAAGCTAATTAAATGCTCTGGGCCTCAGTTTCCTGATTTGTACAAAATTGGTGATTGAAGATTATGGCGAGGGGGAGTGGAAAATATTACCTCTAACTTTAAGAAGAAGACACAAGAGATGATGGAATTATAGCTGATCCAAAGGAGGAAGCACTTATTATCAGAAAGGCAATATGGGATAGTGAAAGAGCACTCCATTTGGAAATAAAAAATTTGTGGTTTATTATCTATGTGACTGGGCAAACCCTCTTAACTGCTCTGAGCCTTAGTCTCTACATCTGTAAAATGAAAATAAGACCCACCTTACCTGATTGTAAAGATAGAATGAGATAATTTATGCAAGGCACATTGAAATTCCAAGGCAACACATCAAAGTAGTTATTCTGATAGGTTTTAAACTCCATGGTGGCAAGGATCAGGTCTTAATTATCCTTTTACCTTCCCTACTGTTTAACACAATGCTTTGCACAAAATAGGTTCCTAAGAAATGGTTATCTTTGAATGAATGAATGAATTTCTTTTCATTACTTGAAAGTTATCAATGCCAGTTCATTTTCCCCAGTGTTGACCATGTGAGCATCTGTTGATTTTCCAGAGCTCTCCTTTGGCTGATGGCGGAAAATAATTCCCACACATTCCCACCAAAGGAGTGAAGCGCATGTGGGAATTCAGTTCCTTTGGTGTACTTGTAATTAGAGAAGAAAAATATTGAGTGTTGTTGACCATTCTCAGTGATCCTGATTGAGAAGACTGAGGTAAAGCAATGAAGTAGAACACTCCAACCTTCAAAGAAGAGAATTTTCACAGCAATAAGAAGACAAGGTATGTGGGGAGCTACAGTCCCAAGAAAAATCATATTCCTTCTGGATTTCTTTGGAAAATTGTTTTCTTTCCATCCGTTGAAGAACGCTGTCTTGCTACATGAAGCCTAAGCAACTTCGATAGCCTTCAGGAGATAACATGGAAATAAGGGTTAGAATTTGTAGCTGATGAGAAAACTATAGTTTGATATGCTAACTTTAATAGCAAAGAGACCTTCCATAGCTTGTTCTGGTGTTGCGGTGAGGGGGATTGTCACTTTCTTTGTTCCCACTGAGCTCTGAGATTTTCTCTATAACATGAACTCAATTGTTTGGGTGCCCTGGCTAGACAGTTGCTTGAGAAAAGTGCAAATGTGAGTACAGTGTATAAGGATGGATTTGCCTTTCCTTTTTTCTGTCTGAATAAATTCTGCCCCAGTGGATTCTGTATATCACTAACCACTCATTTGATTTGGAATGAAGTTTACCAGAGTTGAACTTTTTATGGCTCAGCCCTTATCAAACAGGTCATGAGAATTGCCACCATCACCTTGCTTGTTGAGCATCCTTCAAGATGAACAATGCTCTCCTGCAGCACAAAGTGAAGGATGGGATCTCTTGTTCACAGTCCAGTTTCTCCCATGATTTTCCTTCCACTCTCCTTCTCTATGTAAAAGGAAACCATCATTAGCTACATATACCATAACAGATTCCCTTTCCCCTCTCCCTGGTTTACCCCATCTCCTGTCAGCTTTTACTGTGTTCCCCCTTTTTCACCCTACCCCCACCATTGACTCCTTTCAACCAATAAGAATCCTGATGATGAGAAAGGCAGGAGTGAAAAATTTAAAACTACCCAAGATGGATGGTGAAAACACCATGCATAAATAAATTACAGCAAAACCCCCAGATGAACAATGATTGTGTGGTTGAAGACCTGGCTGAATAAGTGTGTCAGGTACTGATTGGAAGGATGATAAATGGAATGACCTAACAAAGGATTGACTTCTCGAGGAGACAGGCCCTTTTTAATGGATGGAAAGGGAGGAAGCTTCATTTGGAAGGGAAAGGCTGTTTGCAGTGCAGATATGACAAAGGGGAAGTCGACAACCATTGATTTACGTTTGGGAATGACAGTTGAAAAATTCAGCAATAATCATGACAAATGAGAAGGGATGCCGTCAGACGAAAAAATGCCAATACGTTAAGTCTGAAAAGAAATGCCAAGGTCACAGAGAGAGGTTCCCAAACTTCTAGTTTTGACAACCTTAATGGAAATATTAGAAACAATGTGAGGATGAGTTAAAAAGGGAAGGATTGGCATGAAGCATTGCAGGTGGTGTTAATTAGTGTCTCTCTTTTTCTTTTTTTAAGAAGGGGTGGTGGGAAGTCCTTCCTAAGCCAGGGCTAAGGGGGAAATGTCCACCAGCAACCATGATGAGTTCCTTTGCTGTCTCTCCTGTCCTCCTCATGGAGGCTCTGAAATGAAGCAAATTATTTTAATGTCAGTGTTGATGGGAGGAAATGGAAATGTGGGCTGGATGAGCTCCCAGCGCCTGACAGAGGGGCTCGAAACGCAGAATTTGTACTGGTCTGTGAACTGTCGTGTGAATGTTTTTTTATTTTATTTATTTATTTTCATGCTGAAAAGACTTGATTGGAAGTGAACTCACAGGGAGACTTGGGCCGCCTTCTTGGTCCAATTTGGACAGTAAGTCACCTGTGTTTTGATGAATGCCTCCTTCTCTTACCGTATTCATTTATAATGGCCCCTGCTGTGGTGGGTGATTCTCTATGCCAATTAACAGATGTATGACCCAGAAATTTACAGCAGTAGATGTACATTTAAAAATGTACTCACAAACAGAGGGAAGCAGTTGTGTGTGTCTGTGTGTGTGTGGTGTGGAGTGAGGGGATGTTTGCAGTGAACTGGAAATCAGGAGATGAGGATCCTACCTTTGACTCTTTTGCTTTATGACCTTGGTTGGATGAGGCTCTTTTATTCTCCAGTTCAACTTAATTCATCTGTAAACTGCAAGGAGATTGGGCTAGGTGAGGAACCTCATTGACAGTCTAGGACCCCCTTTTTGGAATGTTTTTAAATACTTAAAAAATAAAATTCAAAGGATTGTAAAGGAAGTCAATAGATTGAAATATAATCATTGAAATATTAAAAAAAGCAAACTAATCAAATTCATGTATCCCAGGTTAAGAGAATCTTGAAAGCTAATTTCCACTCTAATATTTCATGATTCTATATATGTGGGCTTATGTGTGTGTGTGTGTGTGTGTACACATCTTATACTCACTCAACTTTACCTTTTAGTCATCTCTGTAGCATTGAACATTGCAATCCAGTCTTTACTTGGGCCTGGGGAATCATTCGAGTATTATTAATGAACCGAGCCCTCATTAAAAATATGCATTTTGCCCTGAGCAAATGAGGGTAGTCCAAAATCGTTATTCCATTTGTGATTTCAAAATGCCATTCATTGGTAGAGGGGAACCACTCTGTCTGACCCCATACCATCAAGGCAGAAAGGGGGTCCCCAGCAGCAGGTAACGCTGGAACCATGATTTACTTCTTGTCAAACAAGTGGAAAAGCAATAAATAATTGGTAAACCACTCTATTTTATTTATGTGATATTAAGTGCCAGGAAAGGATTTGGTGAATGTATCTTAATTTGCAAATATTCCACTGTAAATGAAAAATGATTTCATTTTAAGCCAACAAACTCCCTTTAGATAAGACTGTAAGAGAAATTATCTAATTAAAAAGAATGATCAGCTTTGCACCTGCTTATTATTAGAGTCTTCCCAACTGAGTGAGTCTGGGTGCCCAATCCCCAAAGGGTTAACCCCTTGGGTTCCACCTCTCCACCACCTCACCCCAACCAGACTACACAGTACTGTTTCTATTGGACTTTTGGCAGGTCCTGGGAAGATTTGATATAAAACAGATGGCATATTTAACAGCAAGCCCCCCATCACCTTTTCCCATCTCGTCCCCAAAAAATCCATGTATGTGCTGCATTGTAGGCCAGATGTTATCTTAGTTCCATCAGCTAAGACACCTTTTAAACTTCAGAAGGAGTTGAGGAGGGGGGAGTGTGATAGGGAAAGGCCAGATTATAAATGAGTTGGATCGGTTGTTTGAGATAATCTTGGATCTATAATGGTTTCTCACGACTTCCCTTCCACCTGGGGCTGCACACCCAGCATATAAGGAAAGTAGCCTCTTTAGATTAAACAATTTCTAATCAGCTTTATCACTCATATCTGAATTTATCTTATTTGAGGAAAATGCCAATATATTAGCAGGCATGTATGATACACAAGGTGACCCTAGCAACTTAATGACATAATACATTATCCTTAATGAAGTCAATATCTTGTCTTTTAGCTGTCTGTCTATTGGGGCGATTAATTGCAATGTCATTAAAGTTAGCTCTCTTTTCATTTGAGCTTGACAAGTCGCATAAAACTAATGTTCTTAGTTATCAGCCACTGGAATAGGATGGAGGATGGAGGAAATTGTAGGACAAATAAGGGGGTACTGCTACAGCTAACTTGGAGGACTTTTTCCAATGACTGTTTCCTTCCAAAGGTTCCTTCTGCCCTGGATGCTGTGATTAGCTGAAATTTGAGGCAACGGTAAACTGAGCAAGGAAGAGAGAGGGAGGAAGGCAGAGAGGAAAGAGAAAGGTGGCAGACAATTACCTTTGAATTAGGGGATTCTGAGCAATTTGATAAACAGAAATTCTCTTTTCACAAAGGGCACCACCCTTCGTGGACACATGCACACATGCACACAAATACACAGACACACACACATAGTCACATTCATCTTCTGAGTCGATGTAAATGAGATTATAGACCATATATCGGTATAATAAATAAAACTCCAACATACATTTTCATCCAAATGCAAAGTTTCCTTCATTTAATGGGCTTGCAGGATGACAGCAGATATAGGAAGATATGTGTTTGTGCCTGAAACATACTTTGCAAATGGTTCTAATAACCAGCCTCTTGTTGGTGGCAGCTAGAAGGCTCTGAAGTACGGGAGGGAGGCAGGCCAACGCTAATTGTGGAGCACAGCATCACTCCCTGCCTTCCCCCTACCTCAGCAACTACAAGACAGGATGGCTGTAATTTACAGTGTGTTATCTTTGTCTATAGCGGCAAGATGATATGAAGTAAATCAAGGTACGAGTAATGAAAGACTGAGAATTTATTCCTTGGAGCACACTTTAAAGTGTAGTATCTGTTATAGTGGCACTGCCTGAAGACCCTGAAATGAGAGTTGGATGAAGGGCAATAAAGAAACATAGAGGCTCATGTTAATGTTGTTTGTCTGAGGTTAGTAATTGGGTTCCACTGATGAGTTGTGTGAAGACAAAGCGAGAATCTGAGCTGGTATTGTAAATCTTACATTGTTGGAACAAGAAGCAATCCTAACAAATATTGATCCTCCCTGTGCCCAGAGGCGAGGGAGAAAGCCGCATGCTGCTGAGCACAGTGTTGTTTCAATAGCACCAATTACCTCCGCAAAGCCCGCGCTCTGCATGAAATCCCAGTGCGCCCACAAATGGCGAATTATCCATGATTAGGCCTTTCGATGCATCCTTGAACCCCACCCCCAAAAAAATCATGCTGGCTTAACCTTCTGGCTCAATTTTCCTTTGGGGCCTCAAAAAGTCTTTCATAGATGTAGGTCTGTCCAGTTATACAGGTAAAAGGATGTTACCATCTACTTTTAAAAAAGCAGAAGGAACATGTGTGTGCGTAGAGGGGAGAGACCAGTTGGAAAGAGCAAATGAAGGCTTAAGAATAAAAAGAAACCTCCAAGATTAAGCTAGATACCCACAAATTGATCTTAGAAATCTGAAAAAGTGTGGTACAGTAGAAAAGACATCCAGGGACAGAGAATCATCGAGGGGAAAGGAGAGAAGGGAAACAAGCGTTTATTATACACCTACTATGTGCCAAGCACTATGCTAAACGCTTTACAAATATTATCTCATTTGATTGTCATAATAACCCTGTGAGGTAGGTGCTATTATGACTCCATTTTATAGTGGAGGAAACTGAGGTAGACAGTGACTTGCGTGGGGTCACACAGCTGGTGTCTGTGACAGGATTTGAACTCAGGTCTTCCTGACTCTAGAATTCTATGTATTATGATGCTTGGCTGACTTAAGAGATCATATACTTCAACATTCTCATTTTACAGACAAAGATACTTGAGGTCCAGAGAATGGAGACCTGGGTTCATTTTCATTTTTTGCAACTCAGTAGTCATATGACCTCATACAAGTCATGTCCACTCTGTAGACCTTTCTGCCTCTTTACTTGTAATGGGTGGTATGGGACAAAATACTCCCTTGTGATTTTTCTGGTGTTGTCTCCATCTTGTAGTTGATATCAATTTATCATTGGTGACTCTGGCAGAATACTGAGTTGGGTACAAATCCATATTAGCCTATGGAACTTTAAGGTTTCTCTTTCAATTGAAGATACTTTTTGTGTTTTCCTGGCTAGGGCATCTTTCCCTGTAGTGCTAGAAAGAGGAGATGTGGTTTGTTAGAAATATAGTAGACTCAGTTACTTACAGTAGTAGACTTAGTTCCATTGTCCAGCTCTGTGTTTTGGGGTAGGTTGCTCTCCATATCTGACATGCATACCCTCCCCACCCTTAACTCTTAAAAGTCCTCATTTCCCTCCAGACAGAGCTCAAATGTCAATTCCTATGTGAGAAACTCCAGATATAATATGTATGTAGATATATAGATAGATAGTATGGATGTATTTTTGTATGTATATATAGTATATATACACACGTATATATATGTGGGTGTGGTTATGTAAGCACATATAAAATTGCATATTACATAATAAAATATATGCTATTATGTAATATGAATTATATATTAGAGATAGTAGGTATTTATTATATATGTAATTTTATATAATAGATACTTTACACATATATCATGTGTGTATATATTATATAGGCTTATGTGTGTATATGTCTCCTTTATAAAATGTATCTCCATTGAGGGTAGGAAGTGTTTTATTTTTATTTTTGTATTCCTGGTGGTTAGAACCATGCCTAATGACTGACTATTGATTGGTTGAGCTGCATCAAGGTTTTAGCACACACACAGACACACATGCACACACGCACACACGCACACATGCACACACGTGTGCGAGTGCACGCGCGCGCACACACACACTCTCCCCTTACACCTCCTTCCCAGGTCATGACCCCAGACTCTCACTGCAGCCAGGTGACAAGATTGGGGTGGTTCTACAAGGCAGCATCATAGCAGTTGAACTCTTCTAGGGATGTATAATCACTTGAGCAACTAATTAAAAATCTTAATAATAATACTTAAATCTCTTGCCTGACTGGCTGTCCCAAGGAAGGTACTTCGTAAACATGAAAGTGTGCTATAAATGTGAACTAATGTTATGATAACTACGATTCTTAGTCTCTGCTAAGGTCCCATTGGGTCAACTTGATGTAGTGGAGAGAGTCAGGAAGACCTGGTTTCAAATCCTGCCTTAGACGCTTGCTCTGCAAGTATAGACACATCACTGTCAGTCTGGGAAAATGAGGGGGTTGGACTCCCTTGGTCAGCCACTGGGGTCCTTTATAACGCTAGGATTCTATGAGCCTACATTTTGTGGGCACAGATGGATCAGAGATGTAGGATTGAGAGATGAAAGGGACTTTGGAGGTCCTCTGGTCCAGCTTCCCCATTTCACTGATGGGGAGCGGTATAAGACCCAGAGAAGGAGAAGGAAACTGCTTAAGGCTAATAAGTAGCAGAGCCAGGAATGGACCCCAGGTCCAGGGGAATCAAATTACATTCTTTTGTTCGCATGTTCTCTCCCTAAACCCCTCCAGGGCAAGGATGTTTTGTGCCTGTCTTTGTATCCCCAAAGCCAAGTGCCTGGCACATGGTTGGCATTAACTAAATGTTCATTGACTGACTGACTATAATCCCCTCCCTCACAATTTAAGGAAAGATTGGTGAGGTGGATGACTGCTAATATCTTAGGCTGAGAACAAGAGATCCCCTCTTACTTGTCTCTGAAGATCAGTTATTTTATCTCTTCCTTGACTTACCCCTGGTTCCTTTTCATCTCTTTGGGTTCTCAGACCTAGGCTTTTTCTCCATTTGTATGTTGGCCATCACACCCTAACTTTCAGTACTTCACATGCAGTATCTTCACTCCTAGGCTCACTGCCCCTTTCTGGAGGGACACCCTTCTTGCTAAAGAAGATTTCAGAGGATCTGGTCTGCATATAATGTAGCTATGCAGCTAACCAGCCTGCAAGCCTTGATCATGAACCAGGTTTGTCCTTAGAAAGATTAGACATTGGGAGAATAGGATTCTTTTCTTTTTTTAATAAAAATTTATTTATTTAACTTTTTACATTCATTTTCACAAAATTTTGGGTTCCAAATTTTCTCCCCTTTTATCCCCTCCCCCCACCCCAGTACACCAAGCATTCTAATTTTCTGTATCACCAATCTGCCCTCTCTTCTATCATCCCTCCCTTCTCTTCTCCCCATCTTCTCTTTTCTCCTGTAGGGCCAGATGACTTTCTATTCCCCATTAACTGTATGTTTTCTTTCCTAGTAGCAACAATACTAAACAGTTGTTCCTAAAACTTTGAGTTCCAAATTCTCCCCATCCCTTCCTCCGCACCCATTCCCTTTGGGAAGGCAGGCAATTCAATATAGGCCATATCTGTGTAGTTTTGCAAATGACTTCCATGATAGTCGTGTTGTGTAAGACTAACTGTATTTCCCTCCATCCTATCCTGCCCCCCATTGTCTCTATTCTGTCTTTTGATTCTGCCCCTCCCCAAGTGTTGACTTCAAATTGCTTCTTCCTCCCATTGCCCTCCCTCCCATCATCCCCCCCCCCCTTGCTATTCTCCTTCTCCCCCACATTCCTGTATTGTAAGATAGGTTTTCATACCAAAATGAGTGTGCATTTTATTCCTTCCTTTAGTCGAATGTGATGAGGGTAAACTTCTTGTTTTTTTCTCAGCTCTCCTCTTTTTCCCTCCAATAAAAAGTCTCCTGCTTGCCTCTTGATTGAGATATAATTTACCTGATTCCATTTCACCCTCTTTCCTCCCACTACATTTCTCTCTCACCATTTACCTTAATTTCTTTTAAGATATGGTCCATCCTACTCAATTCACTCTGTGCTCTCTGTCTCTGTGTGTGCGTGCATGTGTGTATGTGTGTGTGCATGCACGTGTGTACGTGTGTGTGTGTGTGTGTGTGTGTGTGTGTGTGTGTGTGGTCCCACCAACTACCCAGATACTGAAAAGTTTTAAGAGTTACAAATATTGTCTTTCCATGTAGGAATGTAAACAGTTCACCTTTGGTAAGTCCCTTCTGACTTCTCTTTGCTGTTTACTTTTTCATGCTTCTTCTCATTCTTATGTTTGAAAGTCAAATTTTCTTTTCAGCTCTGGTCTTTTCATCAAGAATGCTTGAAAGTCCTCTGTTTCATTGAAAGACCATAGTTTCCCCTGAAGTATTATACTCAGTTTTGCTGGGTAGGTGATTCTTGGTTTGAGTCCTAGTTCCTTTGACTTCTGGAATATCCTATTCCATGCCCTTCGATCCCTTAATGTAGAAGCTGCTAGATCTTGAGTTATCCTGATTGTATTTCCACAATACTGGAATTGTTTCTTTCTAGCTGCTTGCAATATTTTCTCCTTGACCTGGGAATTCTGGAATTTGGCCACAATGTTCCTAGGAGTTTCTCTTTTTGGATCTCTTTCAGGCGGTGATCAATGGATTCTTTCAATACTTATTTTGCCCTCTGGTTGTAGAATATCAGGGAAGTTTTCCTCGATGATTTCATGGAAGATGATGTCTAGGCTCTTTTTTTGATCATGACTTTCAGGTAGTCCCATAATTTTTAAATTGCCTCTCCTGGATCTATTTTCCAGGTCAGTTGTTTTTCCAATGAGATATTTCACATTCTCTTGCATTTTTTCATTCTTTTGGTTTTGTTTTATGATTTGAGCTCTTCCATGGCCTGAGCCCACTGGACATCCCCCTGGGATGTCTGGGATACAGAGGTGACCTCCACATCTTTCCCTGATGGTAAGAATAGTTCCTCGTCATCAGAATTGAAAGCTGGGAACATCTGTACCCCAACAAAGTAGCTTTCTATAGTCTTATTTTTCTTCCCTTTTCTGGGCATTTTCCCAGTCAGTTACTTGACTTCTGAGATTCCTGTCCACCCCCGCCTAGATCTGCCCAGCTAGTGCTTGGGGTCTCAGATTCAAATAGGCGTGGCTGCTATTCAATGTGAGCTTAAGTTCTGGTGCTGGGGTGGGGGCAGGGTCTCCGCCCAGGCTCAGTTCCCTCAGGGGCTTTATGCAGAGACCTTCAGTAATGGCCCTGAACTTCTGCCTGCTGCTTGGGGAGTCCCGGGCCACCGCTGCTGCCTCTCCCGCTCCCTCTGCCGCTGCCTCCCAAGGGGGCCCGAGTCTCGGAGACACCCTGCTCCCCTCTCGGCCAGCCCAGACATCTCCCTTACTGACCTGTAGTGTCTGTGGGTGGAGTGACCTTCCTGGCTGCCGGAGATTCTGTCCCTGAAGCCTGCTTGGATCTGCTCCTCTGGGGCCGCGTGGCCAGGGCAGCTCAGGGGTGGACTCCGCTGTCTGGGGTGCGGTGGACCTCTGGGGACAGCTCTCCAGGTCTCTCTGGAAGGGAAATATTTTCCACTGTGTTTCTGCGCACCTTGCAGTGCTCCAGAATTTGTGGGGAGTTCTTCTTGCCGAATATATGTGCTGTGGGTTTGGAGCTAGCATACGTGAGTCTTTCTACTCCGCCATCTTGGCTCCACCCAAGAATAGGATTCTTACTAACGCACAAAAGTACATTCCTTAGTAGTGACACTGGCCATGAGACCATCCCCTTAGGTGCCTGGGGATTGTTGAGGGTCCTGGTAAGGACTGGGAGAGGAAGGGGAATGAGAAGGAATAAGCATTTTCTATGTGCAGTCACTGTGCTAAGCATTTTGTGAATATTATCTCATTCTATCCTCATGACAACCCTGTGAGTTAGGTGCTCTTATCACCCTCATTTTAGAGATGAGGAAACTGAGGCAAACAAGGGTTAAGTGACTTGCTCAGGGTCACATGGCTAGTATGTGTCTGAGGCTGGATTTGAGCTCAGGTCTTCTTGTCTCCAGATCCAGTGCTCTATCCACTCCACCATTCAGCTGCTTCTTAATTCGTTTCACTCTAGTCATGTGTGGAAGGGGAAATGCATTGGCACATGTTGAGATGTTTCACTCCTTGAATGAATGGTGGTATGGGGATGCTGGATGGAGACTCAGAAATCAAATTCTCTTTATATTGTCCTGCTGTATGACCTGAGGCAAGTCACCTGACTTCTCTGAATCTGTTTCCTCATCTGTAAAATGGGCATAATAATCATCCCTTTATTTATCTCACATAGTTTTCATGTAGACAATATTTTCGAAGCTGTAAAAAAAACTAAATTAATTTACATTATTATGATTATCATTATAAACATTCTATATACTATTTAAACAAATATCAACTATTGGAGAAGATTACAACAATTCATTTAAATTCAATAAGCATTTGTTTAGCCCTTGCCAGACACAGTGCTAGGCACTGGGGAGGGAGAGGGGGGCAGCAAAAAAAGAATCAAAAGAGAGACCCTGCCCTCAAGGAGTTTACATTTTATTGGGGACTGTGGAGAAGAACTGAGGTCTAGAACGTGATATCAAACATGACGCATACTCCTGGGAGGGCTTTTGTAAAGCGTTGGGTTATCTAGAATTACAGAACTGAAAGGGACCATAAGTGATCAGACCCAGGTTTTAATAATGTCAATTTGGCAGCTGTGTAGACACTGGAAAATGAAATAAAACAGTAGCAAGCAACATGCAACAAGAGAGGACGTGTTGAGAAGAGAGAGATATGAAAATGCTCTGCAAAAAGAAAAAAATTCAACAAATATTTAACCAACATTTACTAAGCATCTACTGTAGACTTACTGCTATGAGCGATTATTATTTTGTGGTTATCACTTAGATTTCATATGTAACAGATGATCTCTAGTTATGTGTATCTTATTATATTCTACTACAGGGAAAGAAATTTCCAGGTAAAAGACTGGTATCAAAGATAATTACAGTAGCTCGCACACTGTGCTTACAAATCCTTTACATAGATTATCATGTTTGATGCTAAACCAATTCTGTGAAGTAGTTACCCTATTGTTTTACACATATGCAGACAGAAGAAACTGAGACTCAGAGATGGTAAATGACTTATCCAGGGAATGACTTTACCCAGTTAGTAAAAGTCTTAGGCAAGATTTAAACCTAGGTCTTCTTAATTGTGAGTCATGTAACACTGCCCTTTGAACTGTACCAAAACATACTAGAATGTCACCTCTATAAAATGTCACTCACCTCTATAAAGTGTGTGGCTTACATAATTAAAAATAAAATAATAACAAGTGTAGATCATATTTATGTGATACTTTCACTGAAGAGATTAAGAATGTTTATTATTAAAATAATGAAGAATTCTATAATAATGGAGCAGAGGCAGCATCACATAGTGGACAGAGAACTAGCTTTGGAGTCAAGAAGACCTATGTTTAAATCTCACTTCAGGCACATGTTAGTTACCTAACAATGGGCAAGCTACTTAACTTTTCATTACCCTGGGCAACTCGCTAGAAGTTACAGGTAAGGTGTCTATCTGCACCAGTGGAGAGAGTTTTCATATTGAAAATCTCCTATGTGGATGAAATGATGATGATGATGATGACGACAGTGATGATGATGGCTAGCTTTGGTTCATGTCCTTAAGATCTGCAGAGTATTTTCCAGATGTTATCTCACTTGATTTAACAGTACCTCCATGAGGCAGGTGATATTATTCTCAGTTTCCTTCTTGAAGGAACTGAGACTGACAGATAAAGTGATTTCCCTAGAGTCACAGAGTTGGTTGGTAATTGACTGAAGAAGTATTTGAACTGAGGTTCCTGACTCCAAATCCAGCACTCTCTCTACTATGCTACCAATTTGCCTAAAATCACATCTGGATAAAAAATGGAGAGAAACATAGAATAAATAGGTTACAATATATTACCAGGAACAAATTACATATCATGAAAGGCATAAAAAATATCATGAAAGATGTGTGACAGGAAGAGAATGTGAACAAGTAGCAAGAATAAGAAATAGTATTTGGACAGCCAATCCAATCCATTAGTATACAAGAGGTCTTGGTCCAGAGGTCAGTCTCCATTGGTCTAGGGATCTAAAGGAAGGTCTTTGGCACATTTAGTGGGCCATTGTAGAAGACATGGAGAAGAGCTATATTATATGAGTAGGTAAGGTTGGAATGTCATCTGCAAGGTTTGTACTCCTGTATCAGGGAGATCATAGACCCATCAAAGTATGGAAGGAATGCCCACTCACTTTATATCAAGCTTTATGGTTTGTAAAGCATTTTTCTTGCCACAGTCCTGTGAGGCAGGCAATACGTTATCATTTTATGGCAAAAACTAGATGATATGGTGGATAGTTTTGGACATGGAGTTGGGAAAACCTAAGTTCAGATCCCACCTCAGATACCTATTAGCTTTGTGACCCTAGGCAAGTCACTTAATCTTTCTCAGTCTCAATTTCCTCATCTGTAAAATGGGGATATTATGACATCTAACTTACAAGATTATTTTGAGGATCAAATGTAATAAGATGTGTAATATACTTTATAAACTATGTAAATACTAGCTGTCATTGTTGTCATCATTGTCATTATTGTCCCCAATTAGAAAAGAGAAAATTAAGACACTGAGGAGGTGAGATGACTTATCTATGCCTACTTAACTAGTAAGTGATTAAAGTTGGATTTGAATCCACATCTCTTAACTCTAAATCTTGCACCCTTTGTGTTATGCCACGCTGCCTTTATTTTTTCTTCTTTGTTCCTTGATTCTGTAATTTATTAAGCTTTACATATGTTAACAGGTTATCAAATACCCACTATGTAACATGGATCATATGCCACCATCTTGCAAAATAAAATTGATAAAACTGACTTATAGATTCCAACTCTGGAAGTTTGGGTTTGGGGCCTTCATTGAAACCTTCTGACTTGCCACCAATTTACTGAATATCTTTGAGCTTCATTGTCACCTGCCCTCCGGGAGTCTCTTCTTCTATGCCAGGAGGAGGGGGTAAATGTGTCCTTAGCTTGGCTACTTCCTGGGGCCCCCCATGCAGATGGAATAACTAATGACTATAAAGTGCCCAGAGAAAGCAGAATACTCCATAAAGTGTTATTGTTGATGGTGTTAAGAAAAAAAAGGTGGAGAACAGGCCACTTAAGGAGGGAGGGAGTCATAAAGATTTTATCACCACTTGGGTTTTCCATAGTTTTCCTGGCTTTGGGGTTTATGTAGTGCCTTTCTTTCCTGGTGATTATATGGCTCATCCTTCAGTCTAGACGACATGCTTTCGCCCCCAATTTCCTCTATACCCAAAGACTGGCACAACTTGCTATTTCTCCTTCACCAAGCAGACTCGATTCCAAATCGTTGATGCTCCTCAATGAGAATAGTAGTGGAAATAATTTCCAGGAATCAACCAATCAGCCTCTCCTTGGGACAAATGGAATTACAGACTAATCTAGGAGTGGTTTTAGACCAAGGATCCTGTGTCAATCAATGAACCAATCAACAAGATTTATTAAATGCCCACTATGTGGCAAGCATGGTGCTAGGCTCTGCAAAAATGAAAGAATTCCTGCTCATAAAATTGCATTCTATCAGGGAAGATAATGTGTATATGTGTGTGTGTGTGTATACATACATACACAAATGCATGCCTATATACACAAACATATATATGTGCATGTACATATGCACCCACCTATGTGTACATGTACAGATGTATATATACATGCATATACAATTATACAGTATAAAACCAAGGTAACTGGTTGTAAGAAGGCACTGACAGTTAAGTGGGATCAACAATGACTTAACAAGTCTTGAAGGAGGCTAAGGATTTCAAGAGACAGAGATGAAGAAGAATTGTATTCCAGACATGGTAGCTGGATGGATGGGCAAAGGCTTGGTGTTAGGAGGTGAAATTTCAGGTAGGGGGAACAGTTAGTAGGTCAGTTTGATAACAGTAGACTGTGAAGAAGAATAAGAATAAGGTATAATATGTTTGGAAAGGTGGGTTAGGGCCAGGTCATGAAGGACTTTAAATATGACATGGGAAATGTTTATATTTGATCTTGTGAGTAGTAGGGAGGCTCTGGACTTTACTGAGCAATCACTTGGACAACTGTTTCAAGGTTGGCTTGGAGAGGAGAAAGACTTGAGGTTGGGAGACCCATTAGGAGGTAAGTGGGCCTATGGCAACGTTCCATTTGTAACAATGCCCTTATTGATAGAGACCTTTGATCACCTTATAATAATTTAGGTTTTCCCCCTATTCAGTTTCAGTTGACCTTCTTCAGAAACAGAATTTCTAAGTTTTCTGAGGGGATTTTTGTTCTTTGTGTTTTTTATTTGTCTCTCCCCATCTACTTTGTGTTGATGTTCGAGTCTATTTGTCTGTCTGTCTATCTATCTACCTATCTGTCTGTCTAACTACCTACTGATAGTATACACACAGAGATTATATAAGTGGGTATTATATATATGGATATTATGTGTATGTCTACATATAATTTGGATGTAAGATCTGTTTAAGTATGTTGCCCTTTCTTACTTCCCTAGGGTGAGTGGGAAGACTTTTTGTCTCCTGGGTATCCCATGCTTCTGGATGTGATGAGCTCTCCCACTGAGGTTACTATGGAATGGTACCATCCAAGATACATCTTTATTGGGTTTATTCACCCACTGCTCCCCTTTACCAACCCTAGGAAAAAGCTGGCCAATTCCTCTAGGAAATGAGAAGCTTATAACCCATAAACTATGTATTTGTAATTGCAGATGTGGTGATAGTTTTATATTTTTATGAGTCTGCTAAGTGGTGAGTGTTTATCTGTGCCTGTTCACCCTAGATGCCCATCATAAGCTGAGAGCTATTTGTCATGACCACATCTCCTTCCCAAAGACCAAACAAGAAGCTGGGGACCGCTAAACACAGGTTCCCTTTCATTAAAGAGGGAATTATTACCATGTACTTTTATAATAACCAATAACATTTCAAATTGCTCATAGTTATAGCTTAGGATCAGGTTTATGTTTAACCTCTAATCTCTGCGAAGCCAGTAATAACCAGTTTGTTAGTTAACCACTATCAAGGAAGTTCAAGGCAGGTATAATCAGCCAAAATAGCAATTAAGGGGGGGGAGCAACTCATTTCCAAGGTCAGGATTATAAAGTCTATTCTTGGTTTATTCTCTGTTAACCACATGCCTTGGGTATGAGAGTCAAGCTCCATTGGATCTGCCATGATGAATTTCATAAGTTGACCCCTTCCTACTTATTAGTGGTAGAGGTTCTCACTAGCCAGAAGTGTTCCAGAAGATGAGAAAAATGGATTGGCTGAACTCCTTTTTAGTAGGAACCAGGTATTTAATAAGATTAGTTGAGACATATGTAGACAAGTAAGGTCTGAAATGGTTCTGTGTGAGATTTCCTGCTGGTAGGTAAATATGTCCTCCCTCTGTAGCACTCACTAGCCTGTAGCCACAATGTCATGGTGCTAGTGTATTGTGATATAAATCATACTGATGCAGCGTGACAGGTGTTTTGATTACGTTTTAAGTTTAAGCACTCACTAGAAGGCGAAGCCCATGTGACAAAGTGGGCCACTTCATGCCTGATGGGTTGGGGAGTGCAAGGTGCCGCTGGCAAGCAGCTTGGCTCTGGGATGGTCTGCCCTTGCCTTGGGGGGCAGCCAGAGGGTCTGGCATGAGGCAGCCTGGCTGTATCACTCATTGCGATGTTGAGTGAAAGAGCCCGATAGGGTATATGGTCCTAAGTCAGATGCAGTCAGATCTCATTTATCTGCTTTGTGGGTTATCAGCTTCATGAATGTTTAATCACCAAATGGTCTCTCCATGTCCCCCCAGCGTGGCTCTTGGATTTCCGTCAGTTGATGGGAACTCAGGGAATGCCAATTAACTGATTTGAATATCACTCTCTATAAAACATAATTAAGAAGTTAGTTACAGCACGATGGAAGTGAGTGTATCAGTTAACAAATATTTATTGAACACCAAATATTTATTGTGGGATCCAAAGAAGGATATGTATAGGAAATTTTTGGTTTCTCTGTTGTTTTAAACTATTCTATTACTTCACCCCATTGATTTAAAAAAGAGAGAGTTTAAATTAGGTTCCTCTACTTAGCAGACCAGGTATGATCTACCACTAGTTACACTAGGCTCACTAGTGGATGGTTGGTTCATAGGTCATGTAGGTGGTGCAGTGGATAGAGTGCCAGGCCTGGAGTCAGGAAGACTCGTCTTTGTGAGTTCAGATTTGACCTCAGTCACTTACTATCTGTGTGACCTGGGCAAGTTGTTTAACCCTGTTTGCCTTAGTTTTCTCATCTGTAAAATGAGTTGGAAAAGGAAATGGCAAACCATTAAAGTATCTCTGCCAAGAAAGCTCCAAATGGAATCGCGAAGAGTTACTGAACAGCAACTACGGGCCAGGAGGTAAATAATTTGTGATTACCTGTGTCACAGAATTACTGAGGATTCCATCTCCTCTAATACTTATTTGAACCGTCTACAATGTCCCTCTCATAAGAGGACATCTGGTTTTCACTTAACTCCACTGAAGGGCAAGTCATTACTTTGGAGGCTGTGCATCCAATTTTGGATAGCTCTAATTCTTAGCAACTTTTGCCATATATCCAACCTAAAGGAGCCTTTTTTTGTCATTTTCACCCAGTTTTGTCCTCAGTGGCCAAGCAGAACACATCTAATCTCTCTTCCGTATCACATCCCCTTAATGACTGGAAAATATTGGATCCATTTTCCTTCTTTTATCCCCAATTCAGTGCCAGTGCTAGGACAAGTTGGTGGCAGGATTCCATGGTAGACTATTACCCCTCCCTGGCCTCTCCCTCCCTTCCCATCTACATGTGAATGCCTTCAGGGCTTGATTTGAGCTCCTCAGAGAATCAGTGAAGCTTTCTCAGGGCTGCTTATCTGTTAGTGTGTCCAAAAGAATGGCTTATGGAGGGGGGGAAACTGAGGAACCAAACTGGAACTTTTCTCCTGAGCTATAGAGTCACCTGTGCTATTCCAAGGCAGGAAGTTGAATTGGAATGAGTCTTTGGACTGTTATCTGCCATGAGGAGGGCAATGACCTCATTTTCTTGCGTGACAAATCAGATCAGTCTCTGGAATTTAATTTGAGAGAGGAATTGAAGACAAGGAAACCTCCTGTAGAAAGTGGGGAGGGAGTGAGAAGGGGTTGGTTGAGACTATCTTCCCCAATTCTGTTACTTTCCTTTGATCAGTTGCGTTAGAACATTAAGTACAGGGGATAGAATGACTTCTTTTGTCTTGTACGCAAAATGCATGTCTGTAAATTTAGAGGCACCAGCCTCTCCTTTCCACATTTTTTTTTCCCTTTCTCTGTGATACTGTCTCTTGCAATTCTAGTTTTCTGGTGTCCACATATTCTTTCCTCCCATTATCAGTGGGAAAGATTCTGATACCTATCCACCTTAAAATATGGACTTGACAGCTGGAGGGGACTTTGAAGATAAACTAGTTCAACCCATTTATTCCTTAGATGAAGAAACTCAGGTGTAGAGCCAGGAAGTGACCTGGCCCAGAGGTCTGTCTAAATGATTGTCCTCCCATCTATTGCCTCATGTAGCCCGTGGTTCTTCCCTTTCCCTGCTTGCTCAACCTTGGGTGTATCCTCAGTTCTAAAGCCCAATAATCTCTCTGGATGAGAGAGTTATCTTCTGTGTGTGTGTGTGTGTGTGTGTGAGTGTGTGTCTGTGTGTGTGTGTCTGTGTCTGTGTGTCTGTGACTGGTATTCCCATAATTAAAGTAACCACCCTTCACTATATATTGGCCATTGCACCAGTAATTTAATTCAATGTAGTAAGCATTTATTTAGCACCTACTCAATCTATGTGTTTACTAAGTTCTTAGTATGTGTCAGGCACAAAGATAAAACAATCCCAACTACCTGGGAGCTTTTATTCTAATAGATGTTTACATTTTGTCCTAGTAACAACTTAAGATTTTTGAGATTTCATAAAGGAATGACATGGTCAGGCATGGTAAGGAATGTTAATTTGATCAGTTGTGTGGAGGATGTATTCGAGAATGCAATGAGTGGAAAAAGAGAGACGTATCAGTAGACTTAAGAAAGCAGTGGAGAACGTATTACTATATATCTACATATAATGTATGTGTGTGTGTGTTGTGTGTGTGTGTGTATGTATGATGCAGAACTTTAAACAAGTCATGCTTTGAGGTGATCCAGTTGTTAAACTTTAACCAGTACATCTCTGAGTATTCCCTGCCTTCAAGGAGCTTATTCCTTGTTCCTTGGGAACAAGGAAATAGAATGTACTTAAACAGAAGTAACTTATCTGAGTGAGAGAGAAGGCGGACCTAACCTAGTATGGTTGTATGCATGGAGAGAAGGGGAGAGATGTGAAAGATAGAATTGGCAAGGCTTTATCACTGATTGGACTTGGGGCATGAAAGAACAGTGAAGATCCAGGGATGACTCTGAGGTTGTGAACCTGAGACTTGGAGGACAGTGGGGTCATCAATAGAATAAAGGAAGTTAAGATGGGTTTGGGAGATAAGATAATGAGTTAAGTTGTAGACATGTTGAGTTTCATATACTTATAGGACATCCCACAGGAAATGTCTAGTAGGCAATTGTTGATTTGAGACTGGAATTCAGGATAGAAATAAAGGCTAGATATATAGAAATGGAAGTCACCTACCTAGAACTGATAATTAAAACATGAGAGTAGATGAGAAAGTGGGTACACATGGAGAAAAGAAGAGGATCAGAACCCTGGTGTTTATTGACTCGTGATGGGGTAACAAGAGTGGTTATCTAGAATAGGAGATTCTTGTGAAAGGTTAGTCAGGTTAATTCAAAAGAGGAAGTCGGCACAGCATTGTCATGAAAATCAAAGGAGGAAAAAAGCCAAAGAGGGCGTGGGGAGGGGTCAACAGTGTCAGATGCTGCAGAAAGCTCAAGAAAGATGGAGACTCAAATAAGGCCACTGGATTCAACAAGTAAGAGATTGTTGATAACCGTGGACAGATGCATTTTATTCATGTAGGAGGGGTTGGGAGAAGTTCTGGGTTATCTGTGGGTCTGAAACACCCAAATTCTCTCTGTCTTCTCTTACCTAGAATAATTAAGAATTGGTGTTTGTGAGACCATTTAAAATAAAAGAGGTCAGGGTCATGGTTTGGATCCCTTGGGTAGCACCAGACTGCGTCCCCTAACTCCAATCATTTATCTCAATAGCTTTCTTATAGGTACGTACAGAGTGTCCCAGGATCTAAAGAGTACAGATAGACCAGCATAAATGATATATGACTTATGCATCATCACACTTGTCTGTCCTACAGATTTGTTCACTTGATTATATTCTGAATGACCATGAGCAAGTCACTTTCCCTCTGAGTTGTAGACATCTCCTCTGGAAAATGGGTGTAACAATATTTACCTACCCAGCAGGGCTGTTGTGAGCAAAGTGTTTTATAGTCCTAAAGAAATCAGAGGAGGAGGCATAATTGTTCTTTTAGTTATTATTTTATTAGACCTGTTATTTGATTCCCATGGAAAGTTCCTCCATTAAGGCCTATTGGCAACTCATCTATAATATGTAGTCTCAGTGAGTTGTCTGAGGCACCAAAGGTTTAAAAGATGAGCCCAAGATCATATAATCAGTATGTGTCGGAGGTAAGACTTGAACTCAGGTCTTTCTCATTTCTTATCATCTTACCCTGGCTGTTTCCTTTGTATGTACATTTTGTCCATTAAAGTAGAAGGGCATCCACTTCCATTCTGTAACCATACTAAGAACTTTCTTTATGTGAAGCAAAAAAAGGAAATACGAAAACTTAATCCCCAGAGTGTATTAGAGCCAGTACTAAATTTCAAGCTGATTGTTAAATTTTCGTTGTGAGCATTTACACCTCAGAAATTAATATATGCTATAAAACAGGGCTCAATTTATTATTTTGTTGGCTGGCTAGACTATGGAGGAAGTCTTACTATATCTCCACATATATGTATATATAATTCAGGTTAAAAAAATCATACCTTGAGGTGATACAATTTTGTCAAACTTTTACCAGTACATCCCTGAGTAATCCCTATCATGAAGGATCTTACATTCTCCTTGGGAATACAAAATGTACTTCAGGACATACAAAGAATATACAAAGTAGTGCAAAGTAATTTCCAGTGGGGGAAAGTCTCAGCAACTGGGGAGGGTGGGTCAGGAAAGGTCTCTTAGGTGAGAGCATCCAAGCTATGCTTTGAAGGAAGCTAGAAATCCCTCTGAGGGTAAAACGTTTTTCTCTGTCTTCTATCATACCTTCATAGTCTAAAGCATCCAGTAACCTAGGGGTTGAGATTTGAAATATATATTTTTAAAAAGTCATGCATATGTATACATGTGGTGATTGTAGCTACAGGTACACATGTTAATCTAGAAAACAGAATTCCTCTAAGAGCCATTTGCATAATAGAGCCTAATTCTTGTGTTCCCCAAGACCATTGGTGATTGTGTGGGTTAAAGGTGGCTTTTTTTAAAATGGTAGTTTTGCTGTTGTATAGCCTGACATTTATGCCGTGTGTCCTTTGGGGGGAAATGCTGCTTCCAAGTACCGATTATCAGGGAATCCCAGCCAAGTTCCAATTGCCTTGTGATAATGCAGCACTTTGTTAGCGAGCAGGTTCAGAACTGATATCCCCATTATGGAGCATATCACGGAATGAATGTTATTGTTAAGTATACGGACAGGACATATTAGTGGTATCTTTTATTACACAGTCTTCATTATAAGGGAACAGCTCTTGCTAAAACGTTCTCTGCTTGATAGGTGGAGGAACATTGTTCTTGAGCTGTTGGCTCTGATTAAGGCTGGGATAATGCACAGCCTCTGCCTTTAATGTCCGTCAGGAGGCAAGACAGACCAAGGTAAAATAGATGAGCATATGTTGGCAACAGATTAAAAAGGCCAGTGTAAAGTCCATTAATAATTCTCATATTTAGGATTTGCTCCATACTGTACTTAGCGCATCTGCACCATTTAATCTCCTCTCAGAGAGACCAGCTGAGAGAACCTTTTTCCCCCCTCTGAGCGATAGGCCTGGATTTTCTGAGGCAGCACATTTGTCTGTCAGCGCCGTGGGCTGCTTGGTGATTTACTTTCCGTCAGATGATGTTGGTGTCCGGTTGATGATATAGCCTTGCTGGATATGGGGAAATTTGTTACCTTTAGCTTTGACAGGAAGATAATTGCTGATGGTTAACAGAACTGAGCAGAATCCATTGGTTTTCTAGTAACACAAGCCATGGCATCGGCTTTGAGGACCTAGTCTTTCCCCCAGATAAACTTCCATACCGGGTGTTTTCACAGAATGCATGTTTTTATTTCATTTTGCACCTTGGTGGAACTGATGGACATCTGAAAAAAATTTTTTAAATGACTGATGTTGAAAAACATAAGCTCACAAAGACAGGTAGGGGTTGTTCTTTGAAAGGAAAAAAGAAAGCAAGCAACGGACACCATGTGTTGAGTCAAGTTGGTATCTCTTCAAATACTTCTTTTGTAATTGCCATTTCCCAAAATGCAATGCAGTTTCATAAGGGGACCTTGATCACCTCTTCTGAGAGTACATAAATCCTGACTACAAATCATATAGCAGCGTTGGTTTTCTTCCTACGCTGTGATGGGGGTGACAGTGACAGTCTTAATATTCTAGCCTCAAGGGCCTCTTCTGAAGACCTTAGGGGGAAAAACATATATGCTATAGTCAAGGGAAAGAATATGCTTCTGAGAAGAACAGTTTCAGGCAACCTAGTCTCATATACTGAATAGAAAAGGGCAGTAGGAAATGAAGCATTGGGAGTGCCATGCGGCCTCTGTGGCCAGGGAAAGGGGACTTTTGTAGACCAGAGAGAACAGGATTTAACTCTTGTCCCCTGTTTTTTTTTTAATATTGTGCTAAATTCTAGGAGATAAATACAAGCAAACAAGTCAGTCCCTGGCCTAAAGGGACAAGACAGTAATTAAATGGGAGCACAAAGGAGGGGTAACTATGCATATAGTCGTGATCTGGAGGGGGCAAGAATAGAAATGAAAGTGCAGTTGAGGCTTAGATAAGGTTTAGTCACTCCCCAGTGGAGTTCAAAGCTACTCTGGGGAACAAGTGGAGATGATAGTCTCGGTAAAGAAGGCTGAGTATGGAGATGACCTAGGGAGGTTTTGATGACATCCTGCACCCTGTCAAATTAAGGCCAAAGCTCCTCTGTTAATGGGCTTCTGTGAGGAAATGGGCTAGGTGGTGGTACCAGTAAGCAGTGAAAATTCCTCATCAACTACTAACAGTAACATTGTGCCCCTTTCTGGGGAACCAGATAATAAATTCTTGAATAAAAGAATATATATTTCTTTTAATTTAGATAAGTCTTGGATTTTTAATCTTATAGGGAATGTTTCTTTAGGTTATCTTGTGGCCAAGAGAAATGGGAAGGCCAGTGTTAGGAACAATCTTTTGTAGACAGACAGAGAGAGACAGAGACAGACAGAAAGACAGAGCCAGAAAGAGATAGAGACAGAAAGAAAGACAAACTCAGAGACAGAGATCAACAGACAGACAGACAGACGGACACACAAACACAGATAGAAGCCTGGATTTTACTCCCATCTCATTAAGCCAAAGATGCAAAATATCCTGACTTTTGCCAACAGTTACCCAACCTGTAATGGCTAGAACCTATGGTCGCCGGGTTTTATGGTATTGGAACTTGGTGATAGACGTAGGGACTGTTGGTTGGTTGGTTTTTTGTTTTACTAATATCTACAGTGGTAGTAATTCATTCTGTGAGTATTTATTGAGTGTGAAGACACAAAATTAACTAGCGGAAAAGGCTCTGGATGTGAAATTGAAAGGTATGGTATCAGTACATGACTGCTATTTATTAGCTATGTGACCAGGAGCAAGTAACTTAAAATCGCAGGGTCTCATGCAAATATGCACAGGGTCTCATGTAAAATCAGTGGATTAGAGAGATTATCTCTATCATCCCTCTCATGCTCTAAACATGATTATATTTCGACCCTACCATGAACTATGGGAGGCAGAAGATACTACCTCAAAGAAGATAGACCTCAAAGAGCTTCCATTCTTGGCTGGAGGCAAGGCTAATCTATACTTACTATATTTAATGTTTTTATATAAATTATTATAATATATTCTTATTGTAATATTATATATTATTATAATATACTATATAATATAATATGTTATATATTATTGTTGTTATTAAATATTTAATAAAATCCTTACTATATTTAATGTTTTTATTATAATAATAATAATGATAAATACAAGATGGTATGGGATTCAAAGTAAGAATAGGTAGTAATAAAGTATTGCATAAATGACTTGGTTTTTTGTTACATAGATTTTTATCTTTTGTTTTTATTTCACATTTATTTTCCATTATATCCCTTTGTCCTACCCTAGAGGGCAATCTCTTGTGTAAGAAAATTTTAAAAATCGCAAATTTTTGAGAGTATATAGGAAAACTAGTATGTCAGTGTATCATTGGTAGAGTTGTAAATCAATTCAGCCATTCTGGAAAACAATTTGGAATTGTGCCCCCAAGTACCAAATTCTGCAAATCTGTTGACACAGAAAAACCATTCCTAGGTCTAGTCCCAATTAAGATCAAAGAAAGAAGAAAAGAATTCATATGTGCAAAAAATATTCATAGCAGTTCTTTTTGAAGTGGCAAAGAACTAGAAATTTAAGGGCTACCCATCATTTGGAGTATGGAAAAATAAATTATGCCATGTGAATGTAATAGAATACTCTGTTGCTGTTGTTTAGTTGATCAGGCGTGTCTAACTCTATGACTCCATTTAGGGTTTTCTTGGCAAGGATGCTGGAGTGATTTGCCATTTCCTTCTCTAACTCATTTTACAGACAAGGAAACTGAGGCAAACAGGGTTAAGTGACTTGCTCAGGGTCACACAACTAGTGTCTGAGGTCAGATTTGAACACAAGTCCTCCTGACTTTAGGGCCAGCACTTTATCTACTGCACCACCTAACTGTCCTCAAGGTAATATTATTGTACCATAAAAAATGATGAAAGGAACCATTTCAGAGCAATCTGGGAAGCCTTCTCTAAAGTGATGTGGAATTAAGTGATCAAAACAAGGAGATCAATATACACAACAATATCAACATTGTTTAACAAACACCTTAGAAAGACATGAACATCAATCAACACAAGCCACACACCTCTGTGGCCTCATTGTACACAGTTATACTTATGTTTATTATATTGCATTACATTATATTATACTATACTGTATCATATCATATACTAATATACACATATATGATATAGCCAATGTCAGAATTTATTTTACTTTGCTGTGCATAGTTAGAAGAACCCTCACTCCTCTACCACCTTACTTTTGTCAATGTTGGCAGATATGTATGAGAGAGAAAAATGAATGTTTGTTCATAAATACATATTATAAAGTTAAAGAAAAAGGAAGAAAAGTTTTAGTTTATTTTTTTTAGATATTCACATTTTTTAATTTTTTTATCTTAATAAAAAATTTGTTTATTTAACTTTTTACATTCATTTTCACAAAATTTGGGGTTCCAAATTTTCTCTCCTTTTATCCCCTCCCCCCACTCCAATATACCGAGCAATCTAATTTTCCCTATCACCAATCTGCCCTCTCTTCTATCATCCCTCCCTTCTCTTCTCCCCATCTTCTCTTTTGTCCTGTAGAGCCAGACGACTTTCTATTCCCAATTAACTGTATTTCTTATTTCCTAGTAGCAAGAACAATACTCAACAGTTGTTCCTAAAACTTTGAGTTCCAACTTCTCCCCATCCCTCCCTCCCCACCCATTCCCTTTGGGAAGGCAGGCAATTCAATATAGGTCATATCTGTGTAGTTTTGCAAATGACTTCCATGATAGTCGTGTGGTGTAAGACTAACTGTATTTCCCTCCATCCTATCCTGCCCCCCATTGTTTCTATTCTGTCTTTTGATCCTGTCCCTCCCCAAGTGTTGACTTCAAATTGCTCCCTCCTCCCATTGCCCTCCCTTCCATCATCCCCCCCACCTTGCTTATCTCTTTCTCCCCCACTTTCCTGTATTGTAAGATAGGTTTTCATACCAAAATGAGTGTGCATTTTATTCCTTCCTTTAATCGAATGTGATGAGGGTAAACTTCATGTTTTTTTCTCAGCTCTCCTCTTTTTCCCTCCACTAAAAAGTCTCCTGCTTGCCTCTTGAATGAGATACAGTTTACCGCATTCCATTTCACCCTCTTTCCTCCCACTGCATTTCTCTCTCACCGTTTACCTTAATTTCTTTTAAGATATGGTCCCATCCTATTCAATTCACTCTGTGCTCTCTGTCTCTGTATGTGTGTGCATGTGTGTATGTGTGTGTGCATGCATGCGTGTACATGTGTGTGTGTATATGTGTGTGTGTGGTCCCACCAACTACCCAGATACTGAAAAGTTTTAAGAGTTACAAATATTGTCTTTCCATGTAGGAATGTAAACAGTTCACCTTTGGTAAGTCCCTTCTGACTTCTCTTTGCTGTTTACTTTTTCATGCTTCTTCTCATTCTTGTGTTTGAAAGTCAAATTTTCTTTTCAGCTCTGGTCTTTTCATCAAGAATGCTTGAAAGTCCTCTGTTTCATTGAAAGACCATAGTTTCCCCTGAAGTATTATACTCAGTTTTGCTGGGTAGGTGATTCTTGGTTTGAGTCCTAGTTCCTTTGACTTCTGGAATATCCTATTCCATGCCCTTCGATCCCTTAATGTAGAAGCTGCTAGATCTTGAGTTATCCTGATTGTATTTCCACAATACTGGAATTGTTTCTTTCGAGCTGCTTGAAATATTTTCTCCTTGACCTGGGAATTCTGGAATTTGGCCACAATGTTCCTAGGAGTTTCTCTTTTTGGAACTCTTTCAGGTGGTGATCAATGGATTCTTTCAATACTTATTTTGCCCTCTGGTTCTAGAATCTCAGGGCAGTTTTCCTCGATAATTTCATGGAAGATGATGTCTAGGCTCTTTTTTTGATCATGACTTTCAGGTAGTCCCATAATTTTTAAATTGTCTCTCCTGGATCTATTTTCCAGGTCAGTTGTTTTTCCAATGAGATATTTCACATTCTCTTGCATCTTTTCATTCTTTTGGTTTTGTTTGGTGATTTCTTGGTTTCTCAGAAAGTCATTATACTCCATCTGTTCTGTTCTAATTTTGAGAGAACTATTCTCTTCAGTGAGCTTTTGAACCTCTTTTTCCATTTGGCTAATTCTGCTTTTGAAAGCATTCTTCTCCTCATTGGCTTTTTGAACCTCTTTTGCCAATTGAGTGAGCCTATTTTTCAAGGTGTTATTTTCTTCAGCATTTTTTTGGGTCTCCTTTACCAAGGATTGACCTGTTTTTCATGCTTTTCTTGCATTACTCTCATTTCTCTTCCCAGTTTTTCCTCCACCTGTCTGACTTGATTTTCAAAATCCTTTTTGAGCTCTTCCATGGCCTGAGCTCACCGGACGTCCCCCCGGGATGTCTGGGATACAGAGGCCCCGACCTCCACGTCTTTCCCTGATGGTAAGAATCGTTCCTTGTCATCAGAATTGAAAGCTGGGAACATCTGTACCCCATCAAAGTAGCTTTCTATAGTCTTATTTTTCTTCCCTTTTCTGGGCATTTTCCCAGCCAGTTACTTTACTTCTGAGATTCCTGTCCACCCCCACCTTGATCCACCCAGCTAGTGCTTGGGGTCTGAGATTCAAATGGGCTTTCCGTGGAGGCGTGGCTGCTATTCAATGTGAGCTTAAGTTCTGGTGCTGGGGTGGGGGCAGGGCCTCCTCCCAGGCTCAGTTCCCTCAGGGGGTTTATTCAGAGACCTTCAGTAATGGCCCTGAACTTCTGCTTGCTGCTCAGGGAGTCCCGAGTCCTGGTCCACCACCGCTGCTGCCTCTGCCGCTCCCTCTGCCGCTGCCTCCCAAGGGGGCCCGAGTCATGGAGACACCCCACTCCTGTCTTGGCCAGCCCAGACGTCTCTCTCGCTGACCTGTAGCGTCTGTGGGTGGAGTGACCTTCCTGGCCGCTGGAGATTCCATCCCTGAAGCCTGCTTGGATCTGCTCCTCTGGGGCTGCGTGGCCAGGGAGGCTCAGGGGTGGACTCCGCTGTCCAGAGTGTGATGGACCCCTGGGGACGGAAATATTTTCCACTGTGTTTCTGCGTGCCTTGCAGTGCTCCAGAATTTGTGGGGAGTTCTTCTTGTAGGAAATATATGGGCTGTGGGTTCAGAGCTAGCATACGTGTGTCTTTCTACTCCACCATCTTGGCTCCACCCCTGAAAAGTATTAGTTTAAGGCATCAGTCATATGTGATAGTACATTAGATATTCCATACCAATAGTTTTCCATCCATGCAATTCTCAACTCTTTCTTGAGGCCAAACCTTGTCATTATAATTCTATAATGTTCAAATTTTAAATTCTTGTTTCCATTTACATTGTTATAATCAATGTGTGTATCATATTCCTGGTTCTGCTTATTTCACTCTCTTTTTTTCCTTTAGTTTATGGTTAAATAGCTGTCCATGAGAAGAGAGATTCCCTGTGAGTTGGAGTAGTTAGGCAGGATCCAAAGAGAAAAGGGTACTTGGATCTAGACCTCAAAGGATGGAGTTCTTGGCTAGGCAGAGAGGAAGAGGAAGAACATTCCCAGTGGGAGGCCAGAATAAAGTAAAGTTGCACATTGTTCAGAAAATAGCATGATAGAAAAAGTGAGTAAGGAGGAAATGAAACTGATGAGTATGGAAGAATAATAGATATTGTCAACCTTCTAAGATATGGTCAGACCCTTCCCTACTCACCAAGATCTGGGGGTTTGGAGGATGCTGGGGGATTGCAAAGTAACACAAGTTACTAGCCTTTTCTAATCATCTCTTGGTTCTGGTAATTGGTACATATTTTTGAGAATGGCCTTTTTCAATCCTTTATGTGAAAGGCCATTTAAACATATCTCATTCTCATTTTTCCTCTTACCTGTATTATTGTCATTATTATTGGGGAGGCTGGGAATACTACAGAGTTGGAAAACTTGAAACCTACTTCAATGATATTTCCCTTCTGTGATGAACCTCTTTCCCTCTGTGATAATACACATTTAAAAATATTGATTCTCTGCTACTCTCTTTGAAACCTTAAGAAGGCTGACCTCTGACTTGACAGTCTATGGGTTGAATTTTTCAAACTAACTCATCGACTCCTAGGCTAGGAGATCTAACCTGCGTGAGGGGTAGAGTGGGTTCTGGACAGTCATTTAAATATCCCAAAGAACCAGACACAAGGAGGAAGGGATTTTTCATGAAATCCTGTGTGGCAGAGGTTCCATTTTAATGACTTTTAAATAGCTCATAGGAAGGGAGGTGATTCCATTGCCGAGTCATACAGAGTAGCCCCCTGGGAGCTCAATGAGGGTACGTATCTCAGGGACTCAGGTTGCTGCCCAGACCTGAGAACCCAGAAACTGTAGGTTGTGTCTCAAAGTTTAGTTTAAGTTTCTCCTCCCACCTTACTCCCCCCCTCCCCAACACCGAATGTGCATCGTTTTCTTTTCTTTCCTTGGTTTTACCACTGTGTGACCTCGTGTTGTATTTTTTCTGAATGACAATGAAAGTAATTGAAAATATTGATTGGCAGTACAGTTAAGTTGTCAACACAACCATTTAATTTGTCAGGAGGACTTGTTAAATTGTCAAAAATCATATAAAAAAACTCCTTCAGTCACTGATGATATACATTAGAGATGTTCATGAATCAAATGGGCCATTTTGGAGATAAGTGTTGGAGAAAAATTCTGAAATGGTTTTCTTCAGATATGTCGTGTTTCTATCTTTCTCTCTCTCTCCCTCTCTCCTTTCTTTATCTTTCTTTCCCTCTTATATTAGGTTCATAGGTTTTTTAATTTCAAGGATATTCCTGATATAACCCTATCCTCTAGAATAAATGAGGAATATTTTGGGTGAAAGCATTTACCAGGTGTACAAGGTGTTAGATGCATGGTAAATAACCCAGATTTAATATAAGCCAAAAAATTGGAGAGAAAATTTTTCTCAATTTTCCTAAATATTAAAATATTTTAAGGAAGTTTAGGGGGATTTTCCCCCCAGATGCCCCTTGAATAAATGGTTTTGGTGTCCAACTTCACTGATAACAAAAAGAGAAATCAGTCCTGGCTTCTTGCCTTGAGGACAATGGGGACTTTACTCCTTTGCTTCTGCAACCCTTCTATGCTTTTTCACTTTCTCATCCCTTTCCTGGTTTCCTGGTTTTCAAAGACCTTAATCTGCCAACTGGAATGTGCATTAGTCTGATTTAGATTAATTTTCTTATAGTTCTTTCTGCTGCCCTATCCTCAAGATGGGGCAGATCACCCCCATAAATAGCCCTGACATGCTGCATCTTCAGCTCTCTATATTTACTACAATAATAATTTGTAATCTAACACATTGGATAATATGCCTCACATACTGGAGTATGACATTGGGACATTTTATTGGAGGAACTAAGATCAGATTTCTAGAATAAAGAATCAGAATGATTATAACTCAAGAGTTTTTGAGGTCTGGTTTCACTGTTCCCAGCAAGAACAGACCAAGAAACTGGGGTTACTATGAGATAGCTGCCCCTTGTTGCCTTAGAATGACCTAGGAACTCTTGGGTTCTCAAAAGGAGATTGTGGTCAGAGATCGGTGGTTTGCCACATGTAGTTTAAGGACCACTGAAGATTCAGAAAGGTCCTCAAGCTGGAGGAGGCCATTAATGTTCATGAAATGACATTGCCCTGCCATTTGCTTCTGCCATGAGTTAGTGTGGGAGGTTTACCCAGGGTTCATCTTCTAGCTTTGAAGCTAGCTCACTGATTGACCTTAGACAAGTCACTTTACCTCTTTCAGCTTACTTCCTAGTCAAGCAAGCAAGCAATCAACGTTTTTTAAGAGCCTATCATGTGCTAGTACTTTACTAAGTGCTTGTGTTACGATGACAAAAAGAAATTAGCCCTGGTCTTCAAGGAACTTGCATTTAAATGTGAGAGATGTGCATACATGGATACGTACATATATACACATGTGTATATACATGTAAGTGGATCTATAGCTCATGTATGTGTATATATTTGCTATATACATATATGTAAATATAATAGATGCAAGCTAATTTGGAGAGGTAGTGCATCAGCAGTTTGGGGGAATCAAGAAACATTCATGTAGAAGGTGGTGCTTGAGCTGAGCCTTGAAAGAAAGCAAGAAATCTATTACCCAAGTTCGGTCCTTTACCATCTCTCACCTGGACCATCTCAATAACCTTCTGACTGAAACATTCTGCTCAAAAAGATTCAATGGCTTTCTCTTGCCTCTACAATAAACTAAAAACTCCATTTTGGAATTTAAGACTTACACAATTGTGCTTTTTAAATAAGCCTTTAAAAGCTTATCACGTATTACTTTCTGTGATGCACTCTACATTCAAATCAAACCAACCCACTCACTGTCATCTGTACCCAACATTCTGCTTCTTGTCTCTGAGTACAGACCAATCCCATTCTTGGAATTCTCTTCCTTCTCACCTCCCACCCCCATTTTTCTTCAAGGTTAGGCTCAGTTGCCACTTCTTTCCTTATCTTCTTTCCTGTTTTTCATCCTTTTCTTCTCAAAATTACCTTGTATTTCCTTTGCTGCCTGTGCTGGTCTGCTGACTACAAAGCTGGCCTCCATACTCTCCCTCTGCCACATAGTAACTCTGTGACCCTGAGCAAGTCACTTAACCATGATCTCTCAGCAGCGCCCCGAAAAGGACAAACAAGTAATCTAGGTGGATAGAAGCATTTCCTCACCAGGGAGATCCTCATATCAGTAAAATCACTGGCTTATTTTTGCATTTACTTATATACTTTGTGTCCCCCCAGTAGAAATCACCAGTCCAGCCTGTGCTATTTTTGACATTTATTAATCTGTGTATACTTTGTATCTCCCAGTAGATTGTAAGGTTTCCTGAGGGAAGGGACTGTTTCTTTCCTGGCACCTAACACCATCCCTGTAATAGTAAGGATTTAATAGATGCTTGTTGAATGAAAGAATGACTTGATTCAAGACAATGAGTATTGATTTAATGAGCATCTGTTATGAACTTTGCCCTGTGACAGGTGCTTTAGGACAGGAAGGTAGGAGACAGGAGGTCATATTACTGGTTGATGAAGGCACAGGTTTATGTGAAATGATGAGCCATCCAAAATCCACGTTAAGTGCCAGAATGAAGAGATTTATCATTCTTTTTTTTGAAGGTGTATTTTGTAAGCAGAAAATGGGGATAAAAAGAATAGGTGGTCTATGAACTAAAAAAATGCCCATTTGTGGTCTAGAGGATGAAGGCAGTGTCAGGATCTACCTTTATTTGGCATACCTCCCCATGTAATAGAACTTCCCTATCCTGGATCTCTGAGTCTGAGTAAGAACAGGTGCAAATAGTATCTTAAAAAGCCATTGAAACAAAAAACAGATAACCTGTAGCTCAAGACTTCCTTCCCAAATCAGGTTTACCACCTCCAAATGTCTACTGAGGCCTGAAGCCAGGGAGGAGACATAGTCTTCTGAAGGTTTGGCAAGGCCAGTTCCAAGGTAGGATTTGGCAGAAATGGTTTGTGAGACTGGATGCTTAGATGTTCAAAGAATTCCCCTCTTGGCAGGAAGTAGTATTATTGGAGGAAAGATGACTGATAAGAATATATTTATCAGTCAGTTAACAGACATTTATTAGACACTGACTAGGTAAGGCACTCTGCTAGGTATTGGGGAAACTGTCACTGTCCTGAAGGATCCTACGTTCTGTTGGGTGGATATATGTATGTGTACATACTGTACAAGTGTGTACAGAATAAATACAGAATACAAAGTGTAGTTTAGGGCAAGACAGCACTGGTGGGTGGGTGGAGACATCAGGAAAGAGACTATCTAGAAGATTAGGCTAGAACTAATTTTTGAAGTGAGGAAAGCAGGGGTGATAGTTGGAGTTCAATATGTGCATTGGCTCTTTTTGATGGGGTCATGCATTCTGTTGCCTTGATAAAGGGGATACATGACACAGAAAGGAGCATGTGCACATGTCCAACATCAGATATTACCCTTGTTGCAGAATCAAGGAATTATATGAAATAGAAGTAGGGAGGCATGGCATTCCAGGCATAGGGCACAGCCAATGCAAAGGCATGGGAAATGGAATGTTACATATGAAGAAGACCAAAAAGGGCAAATTGTTTCCAAGTTTCTAAGTACAAACTCAATTTAACAAATATGTATTAAATACCTGCTGTATACAGAGTACTGTTCTAGGTCCTGGGGATGATGGGTGAAAAAAGACAGAATTCCTGTCAGTGACATATTTAGCATATTTGACCCCTGTCCCCCAGAAGCAAATTATATTTAACATGCCCTTCTCTGCATGACAGTTATTTTCAGTAGTAATCAAGAAATGAAACAAATAATAATAATGGCATGAAAAAATATAGGGAGTAAAAAAATTTCTTTTATTAAAAATCATATACATGATTATAGCAATAGAAATTTTAAAAATCACAGTATGAAAAAGAGAGGGGAAAGTAATGGATTAATACTTTTGAATTGTATTAAAGTAACTAATGTCTTAGGGTTGTTCCATCCACTAAGAAGCTCATCCAGATTCCATGGAAGTCTGTGAGGCTAGGTCTCGAAATAGTGTCTTCTCCTGTGAAGCTGCTTCCGTTTCCTTCATCTCAATTTTTGGGGTGCGGCTTTAGCTCTTCCCCTATGCCAGAACCCTCAGCAGTGCTCCCTGAGACCAAGGCACATTGTGTCTTGAGTTCTTTTAGCCCAGAGGCTGCACCTGCCTCAATCTCCACAATTCATTCCTGATACTTTCCCCAGAGACCTGCTGGGAAGATGGTTCCTTGTTGGAGCACTCTGCCCTTTCCTCTGGGGCCATCTCCCCAGGATACCTCCTTGCTGCCCGCACGGGTGCCAGCCTGCTCCACAGGCCTGCCCTTGATAGTGACACATTAGCACCTGTGCAAGGCCCTGTGCTAAGTAGTGTACTATACAAAGACAAACATAAACTCTTTCTTTCCTTAAAGAGCTTCTGTCCAATTGGGTACAAAGGAAAGCGCAATGGATTTGGAATCAGAGAACCTAGATACAAATCTCATTCTTCCTCCTCTCTCCTATTATCACTTAATTTCTCTGCACTCACCTCATTCTCCTCATCTGTAAAATGAGGGGTTTGGATTGGATGGCCTCTGAGGTTCCTTGCAGCTCTAAATTTGTGATCATACATAGCCAGAGAAGTGAATACAGCATGTCTGTGAAGTTCTATAAAATGTTTTCAAAATGAGGAAAGCTCTGAGAAGATCGATGAAGGCTTCATTTAGGAGGTGGCAACTGAGTTAGATTGAAAGCAAGTGAGGAATTCTAAGAAGCAAAGGTGAGGAGAGTGCATACCAGGCAGGGGGACTAACTTGTTCAAAGTCATGGAGGTAGGAGATTGAATGTTGTGTTTGGAGTATAACAGGCTAGTTAGACTGAAACGGAGAGTGAATGACAGAGTAAATGTGAAACAAAGTTCTAAAGGCAGGTGGGGGCCAGATGGTGGAGGGCTTTAAAAGGCGGACTGAGGATTCACGTGACATAAACATTGGAGAGGTGTGAACAGACTGCTAAGTGAGATCTCCAAGGAGATTGGTCAGACCACAAACCACTGAGGGAGTCCAGGAAGGCTTCCTCAAGGAAGGGGCCTTTGGAGTAGTCTTTAAAGGCTTTGTTGGAATTCAGCGAGTGCCGAAAAGGAGAGAGGGTATTCAAAGGCATTAAGGTGGGAAAATGCACACTTTGGGGGAAAATGTATGGAGCTGGAGTAATGGAAATAACACAGAGATGGAAGTAACATAGAATAAGACTGGGGTTGTAGGGTGACCCCAGATTGCTGATTCTACCTCCACATTTCCCTCCTCCATCCCCTTTTATTTTCTCTGCCTTAGTGGTCACTAAAATAGTCAAGGGCCCTGTCACCTCTTGCCTGTACTATTAAAAGTCTTCTCATTGATTTCCCTGCTTCCAATCTCTCCCTATTCCCATTCATCTTCCATACAGATGCCAATCATGATCTTTCTAAGAAATAGCTATGACTGTGATATTCACTTGCTCAAAAACAGACTGGGGCTTCCTGTTGCTTCTAGGATAAAATATTGGCATTTTAAGCCCTCCACTATCTGCCTCTAATTAAGCTTTCTTATTTCATATTACTGCCCTTCACTCACTTTGCTGTTCCTGCAAATGGGAATATTAAAGGTTCCATCTTTCACCACTGTCCTTTTAGCCAACTGGCCCCCATGCTCAGGGATAATGCTTCTACATCTCTACCTCTCATAATCATTATTTGATTTCCAGGCTTAATTAATATGCCATGCCTTCTATGAAGTTTTTTGTGATTCCCCCAATTGCAAATGTTCATACTCTCCTCAAAATCAATCTCTTTTTTCTTCTTGTATTTATTTCTCTGACTTCATGTGGTAGCCCTCAGTAGAATGTAAGCCTCTTAACAACAGGAGCTATTCTGGTTTGGCTTTGCATTCCTAAGTATTTGCCATCATGCCTTACAGAGAGCAAACACTAAATAAAATCATCAATACATTGGGAGGCCTTGAAGGACAAGCAAAGAATACTGGGCTTTAATTGATAGACAGTAGAAATCCCCCAAAGGTTTCTGAGCAGAGGAGAGGCATTGCCAAATCTATGTACAATGACCAGATAGGGAGCTCTGAAATCTTGGAGAGAAACCCCATTTTTCTAATGTTCTTACCTCTTTACTCTGTCCACTGTAACTATTCTGACTATGTTACTGTGATAAGGCTTTTTACCTTCACTTATAAAAAAAATATTCTAAATTTCGTAGTGGATGGATTTTGCTATTTTCTTCCTTTCCTTTCTGGAGACTTGATGGGATCTTAGTATTGCTCTTTACATCACTGTTATCAAATTCAAATAAAAATATAGGCCACTAATTTGCGTGTTGACTTAGAAAACCATGTTTTCTAGCTAGGTTAACATTATATTCTATTGTGTTTTTGTATATTTTGGTAAATATTTTCCAATAACATTTTTATCTGGTTTGGGCTTCATTGGATGGTGTTGCTCATATATTAGGCACCTCTGCTCTTGTTCATGGAGACAGAGCAAGAAGAGGACTTTCGAGGTTACTGGTCCATACTTGGTTCCTAGGCAAAAGCTATCTGAAAAACAGACCCATCCCCAAAGACTTTCAGGTGTAGAGATAGTAGAGTTTCTTCCCCCCACCCCTTGCTTGCCCTTTTGAAATAGTTTGCAAAAGAACTGGGTTCTTTCAACTCAGGAAATGGAGACTTTTAGGGAGTTGACTTAGACCTCCATGATCCCTTTTAGCTTTAAATCTATGAGTAGTTGTTGTTGCAGAAATGTCTTTCCTTGTCAGTAGATACTGGCTAGCCTATCATTGAAGGTGGGCCATAAATCAATGATGGTATTCCTAGCCTCCATTACATTCCAATTGCTTCTTGAAAAATGACCTCCCTACCTGCGTCTTCCTTGCCCAGACTACAAATGTCTACGTGTGGCACTCTGAGAGAGGATACTTGCCTGATCTTGCCACCACAGCCTTTGAACCCAGAACTCGGGCAACAGAGGAATATTACATTAATCCTTGCACCATTTACCCTCCTTATCTAATAGTCCAGGCCTATTCTTTGTTACTAACAACAATGAAGAGTGCCTTTAAGAAATCTCCAGTGAGCACCGAGGCATTGCAGATTAGGTCAGTGGAACTGCTGCTAGGTTGAGCATGATGGATGAGCAGGAGAATGAGTTTCTGCTGCACGCCTTTGTGAAATCTTTTCATTGTCACCAACGGGCCTATGAGGAACTGATGAATGAGGGAGCAAGTGTCAGAAACGCCCTTCTTTGCCCCGGTACAGTTTTAATATCTCCCCGAGCTACGGGATGAGTATTGATAAAAGTAAAGTTTAAAAATAGCCACGAAGTGATGGGTAGTGATTTAAGGAGAACAGCAATGGGGTTAGAGAGGGTTCATTTTCTGAAAGTGCATGGAAGAGAGAGGAGAGAGAGACAGAGGGAGAGAGGAGGAGGAGGAGGACAGAGAAGGAGATAGAGGGAGTGAGAACTGGACTGTGGGGGAAAGAGCAGGAGGCTTTTTATAAGAAGCTAATGTGATGAGGATGACGAGTTCTTTGATGGATGATGTTAGTTCCATCTGGTTGCAGTAGATGTAATAAATAGCCATGCTCATGTTTGACCTCTCCCACTTACCAGACACATCTTTCTCTTTGGGGATATCCAGGAGGGAGCTTCCATTAGGAAAAAAAAAGAATGGGCATGATACAGAGCTCGGATGTTTATGGTCTTATGCAGAGGGCAAAAGGGAGACGGTATCGGAGTTACAGGTTTATAAACTGAAAAATGCTGCCTGCGCTGCTTGGTAAAGATGATGTTTTGTTACAGAAACACATTTTAAAAGCTTCTATTGTGTTTGGCAGAAAAGGAAATGGAGCTGAAGGATCATCTATCATGAAAGGATTATGGAATCTCAGCCCTAGAAAGGACCTTAGAGATCAGGAAGATGAAGGGAGGCATGTGCAGTGGTCCATCCTGTGGTTACTCTGGGAAGCATCTCTGCCTCTATCTCTGTCTCTAGGCACACTCTGCCAGATCAATTGTCCTCTTTGTACAAATATTAAATTAACCCAGAATCAAATGTGAATGACAGTAAAGCCTTGATTAACCAGAATGCTGGGGGAATGGCGTATTCTAGTTAATTCAATTTTCTGGTTGACCTGTAACAGATCTTTTAAAAATGTACATGCTAGTATGTTCTCCTGCCTTAGTAAATACAGTATGGTGAACTTTATTTTTAAGATTGAGATGTCCATTGGCTATGAGGTCAACATTCTGTGGACTCATCTCCAGCATTTAGCATTATAGCTAAAAAAGGCATAGGAGACTAAGTTGACTGTATCCAGAATCCAGGACATACCTTCATCTTCTTCTTCCTCCTTTTTAACAAAATAAATGTTTATTTAAAAAGAAAATTCTTGCTCTGAATGGGTTTTGTTTTCCTTCACTTTTTTCTTTCCAGTTGAGTGCACCTTCTGTTTGTGCTGGAAGGGTATGGGCCATGGGGATGGATTGTTGCATACACTGTCAAACATGGCTGCCCTCTTAACTATTTTTTTCTTTGCATTTTTCTTTGTTATGAGAGAAAGCTCATAAGGTGATGATGAATATATTCAGAAAGGACTGTGATGTAATAACTCAAGCCATTAATAAACTTGAAAATAAAACTGAAGGTCGAGTATAGGGTAAAAAATATAGTCATGCAAACATTCTTATTCTTTCAAGGCTGAAGTTATATGTGTCCTGGTTAATTGACATTTTACTGTTATTAATAATTTGCAGGAAGTAACACATGGCCTTAATTGTAGAAATAGTAGCAAAATGGGGAAGATTATGTGAACAATAGCTTGTTAAAAGAGGAAGCAGTGTACAGTAGGGGATCTTCCCACTGGACCTAGGGTCAGAAGTCCCCGGTTCACCTGCTCAGTGATTCTGTATCAATCAGTGTTCTTGTGAGGTTAAGCTTTCATTCCCTGAAAGCTGTAAGGCAGAATACAAATATGAAAAATGATGATCAATGATATGAGCATAATTATTCTTAAGGAAAAACATGTCTCTAAGACCATAGGATTTTAGAACTTTAAGGGACCTTAAGGATCATCTAATCTAATCCCCTCATTTTGTAAGTGAAGAAAAAGGTCCATCAAGTAGATATGACTTGTCCAAGGTCACATAGATAATAAGGGGCAGAGTTGGCATTCAAATATTGGGCTTTAGGCTGTAAATCCAATGTTCTTTTTGCTACGCTAAATTGTCTTATGCTTTATTTTTGAGGGTTTTTTTTTGTTGCATTGAAACTTCCTTAGTGGAAACCTGGAAAGCTGCTTTGCCTCTTCCCTCCCTCCCTCCCTTTCTTCACTTTCCTTTAGGAAAAGGTCCTTAGAATACCGAGCTGGGGACTTTAAGTAGTAGAATGCCTTCTGAACTCCACCAGGTGTATTAAAGGTTCTACACCTCCTGAACGTCCAGGTCAGTGTGCCCCTGGCTTTCTTTGTTGTGACAAAGAGCAGGTTGGATAAGGTGGCTGACATTCTCAACCCTCCCAGGGGTATTTACATTTTAAAAGTAGGCCAGCTTGTTAACTCAGATGAATCTGGTAGAGTTTCAGGCGGTGTGACAAAGTAAAGCGTTTCAATCTGAGTGAAGAAACTGTGAACCCAAGAAAGAGAACATTTAAGAAGGGATGATAAATGTGTGCTGTGGATCTGCATGGGAAAGATGTTTCAGAAGGCTTTAACAGAGACATAAGGGAGCTGACCTCAGGGGCAGGAGGCAGAAATCTAATACAGAGATTTGGGGAAAGCATTGTCTGGTTCCTCAAAGTTAGAAGGTGATGACAAAGGCAATCCTGCCCCCTACCCCAGATCTGAGAGAACCAGCCCCTAAAGAACCATTCTTCCTGAGCAGTTGGAAAGAACATCTCTAAGGACCTTCTAGTACTAAAATACTTTGATAGTAGGATTTTCTAGTGACCAAAGCGGTGATAGTAATGTATCCATCTTGGGCTATGACTGAAAGTAAGGGGCATCCTAAGATAGAGATGACCCACAGCCTTAGTTCATAGGAGAACTCAGTTTTCCTGGGCCTGTTCCAAAGAACAACAAGAAACATGGACTCATACATCACTTGAGGATCTCACGTTATAGCGCTTATGATTAATTTGGTCAAAGGAATCACAGTGGAGATAGTTGTAGTAGCTTATAGACCAGTATCTTTTGGAAAGGATGAGGAATTAGGAAATTCTACAAAGGATTTGACAAGATCTTTCAATCTATATCAGTATCCATTGATACTGGCACTTCCAGGGAAAGATCAAATATAGGAGAGAAAAGGAAATATGATTTGGGATTAAGAAATAGAGAGCCCAAAGAGTTGTAGATTTCTCTCTCTCTCTCATATAAGTCATGCCTAGAAGCTTCACATATGTATATACACACATACATATATAATATATGTATATATGTGTATGTATATGTGTGTATGTATGCTATGTTTATATAAATCATGCATATATCTATTTATATGTCATGACCATATGTGTGTGTGTGTTTACGTATAGGTGTAAATATGTTGAATGCTTCCTTCAAGAAAACATTTGGAAAAACATTAAACATGGAGAGCATTAAACTTTATCACACACAAACACATACACGTCTATACACAAAGATGCAATTGACTATATCTTAACTGGTAGAGAATGTAATCAGCTGGTAGAGCATAAATTCTTTAGAGGAAGGGTCACCAATAGTACCAAATTAGAAGAAAGAATATAGTTTATAATTATGACAAATATGCCAACTAATTTCTTTTCTTTTTAAAAGCTTAAGTTATATAACAGGCAAAGGAGACCTCAGCCAGCAAACCCTTATCTTGTTGCCAAGTAGGGAGACATGGAGACATGGCAGCCAAAAGCAACACTGACTTAGAGCAAAAGCTTATTTGAAAAACATTTTGGAGGAGAATAATTGACAATTGAAATCACTGTTGTCTCACCCAACTGTGAAAAACACTGGAAAGGAAAATAAGCATAAATAAAAATAAGAATTCTTGAGCTGGGAACCAACTAAGTCAAATAATAAATATATAGAACTGGAAGCAGGACAACAAACAGATGTGAAATGGAATAGATCTGCTTTTGTTTATTGTTTTCTTGTTATAAGAAAACCAAGAGCCTTTGAGCTGCCACAATATTGTATGACCTTTTTATAACTGAGTTGAGTATTTTTTGGATATAGTCTAACCTTGATTTCTACCACTGATTTTTCCATTTTCCCTGTAATTGTTAATAAATAAGGAATTATTGCCTTAATAGTTTCTTTCCTTGGGTCATTTGAAAATTAGCATTCTCTCACTCTCATTCTGTGTGACTCCCCTCCCCCTATATTCTCCCACAAATCCTGAACAAGGAGTATACACAGTGTGCTGGTGGTCTTCATTTTTTCTCTTGACATTGTGTGGACAACAATGGAACCTCCAGGGTGCCCACTGGTTGCTCTCTCACTCTCTCAGTGATTCTACAATGGAACACCGTGGGCATTGGCAGTCATCCAGTAGACACTGGAAAAGAGTGTGCTTGTAAGTAGGCAGTAGAAGGTTGCCACTGACTACTTGGGTTTCGAAAGTGGCATAAAAAACACTATCATTGCTGACATATATAAAAGAAGAAGAGGTGGAAACCAATCATGCAGTGAGACTGCTAGGTCTGATCTGTATGGTCTGAGTACAAACCATTAAAAGAATCACACCTCCAACAGTGTTGGCTAGATCCTCTGTAGAGGATTTGTGAGAAGAGACAAATTGGGGCTACATAAGAGCAGAAGGTTTGGCGGGATTTTGATTTATACAAGTGAAAGGAGTACATACAAAAATGAGATCACATATAGTATCTGTATATATCTTATTTCCTTCTACTAGATTGTAAAGTCCATGAATACAGGGATGCTAATCTTTTCTGAACCCTATGTCTCTTATAATTCATAGCACACTAGTGGAGACACAGTTTAACAGATGAGGCAGTGAGGTGAAGTGGGAAGGAAACTGGATTTGGAGTCTGACATCAGGTAGAATGCCAGCCCTGTGTAACCTTGAGCAGGTCACTCTCTATGCCTCAGTGTCCTCAAAGAAAAAGTAATGCATTGGACTAGCCGAGCACTAAAAGGCTTGCTTACATGGGTACTAGCAATTGTGCACCCTCCATCCTCTACAAATAGAAAGAACTAAGCTCCTTGAGGGCAAGAACTACTGTTTTCATCTTCATCTCTATCACCTGGTTTGTTGAATTATATCAAATTTATTAAATGAGTCACCATAGGTTATTACTTATAAATTGGTATTGAACTCAGAGCCAACCCACCTTCTTTATTAGTCAAATCAATCCAACAATAAGCATTTGGTAAGAGTTCATTAGGTGTTAGGGGTACAAAGGAGAATAAAGAGAATCAGCTTTTTCCCTCAAGGATTTTAATGGTTTTGGAGGAGTGGCAGGGAGGGAACAACACATACACAGATAAATAAGTGTGAAATATACAGGCTGCTAGCTCCTTCGTGGTACGTGGCTTAGGTGACTTCCGATTTTTTCATCCAAGTTCTATGGAGGTTGGTAGAGAAACTGACTGCCAGACACTAAACCTTGTGGAGTTGCAATCTCTTCATCTGTGAGGGAATCAAATAGATAATCTCTAAGGTTCTTTCCAGTTTGAACAGCCTATACTTTCTACCTCTTGAATGAACACATATGATATATATAACGTAATATGTTATCTATGATTTTTTCTTTCTTTTTCTCTTTCTCCCTCCTTCCTTCCTTCCTTCCTTCCTTCCTTCCTTCCTTCCTTCCTTCCTTCCTTCCTTCCTTCCTTCCTTCCTTCCTTCCTTCCTTCCTTCCTTCCTTCCTTCCTTCCTTCCTTCCTTCCTTCCTTCCTTCCTTCCTTCCTTCCTTTCTCCCTATAGACTGACCTTCTTCCTAAGTCAAACACATTAAACTCTGGTATTTTTCTAGTCTAAATAATTTCTTTCCCTGGGCAAGTAGAAGGGTGGTTACTTGAATAATATTCACATGGTCCCTATATACTATGTCTGCATGCTTCATTTACACTTAGATGTACAGAAAGATGTGAGGGGTTCTTAGGTGCATGGGTGAGGAGGATGGTAAAAAAAACATCAAAATAATGGTACATCATTCTGGTTCTAACAATCTATTTTTGAATCATTCGGCAGTGGCATAGCATGGGTTTATATCTATTTCAGTGTTTGGTTGAGAACAAGTACAAGGGATAGAGAGCTGGCCTTAGAGTCAGGATAGTCTGGGTGTGAGTCCTACCCCCACCCACACTGCTGGCTGAGTGACCCCAAGAAAACTGTGTACCAGCTCAATGTACCAGACTGTACTCCAAGATGATTAGTGGCAGCACAGATGCTGATTTGCATTGGTATGGGGAGATTCCTTCCTTCAGTTTCCCTATACTTTAAAAATCAGAGGTCCTAAAATCTAAACAAAAAATTCCCCAATATTTGCAATTTCAGTGACTCAAGCTAAAAGTCTACATGTTAGCATCACATGTCATACCTTCCTATTGGCAAATGCAGATACATGTTGGGACCTTTTTTTCTTACTCCTTTACTTTTCTTATTCATTATAGGTCTAGAACATCCTCTCAGGCATCTATTCCAACTTCCACCTAATGAGTCAGATTCTTGGGACTTGGCTACAGCAACACTGCAGGATCCTAGATAGGCTTGAGAGGTTGGAGAGTGTTTTATTTTCTAGTGCTACGTAGCTATGAGCCCCCATCAATATGCTTTCCACTAGAATTGCCTATTGAGAATCATTTAGTCATCCAGACTTAATTAATCTTTAGAAGGGAGTGTTTACTAAGGTGCTATAGTTCTGTACCAAACATTTCCCCCACAACCTGTGACACACTCTTCTAGAGAGGTTCCTACATAATCTGGGAGAAAATGGACTCAATATTAGAGAGAATTTATGACAAAAAGATAGCTCACAGATTCTGAAAGTACTTTGCTGGCATTTAAATAGGTCTTTAAGATTTGCAAAACACTTCACAAAAATTATCTGTTTCTCAAAACAACCTTCGAGGGAAAATGCTTTAATTATCCACATTTCACAGATGAGACAACTGAGGCAGACTGAGGTTAAGTGACTTGCCCCTAGTAAGTATTTGAGGCTGGATTTGAATTCTGATCTTCCTGACTCAGTGTTGAGTGCTCTATCCACCCGTCCACCTAGGTGTCTCTTTTTCGTTCCTGTTGTTCCCTTAGTTATGGCACAGTTTTTGCCTGGGTGTTTTGTAGAACTGTGAATCTCCCTATGAAGCTGCTGCACTCAACTGTTCCAGGGATGCTGATGGGAAGATGGGAAATCCTTCAGACCTCCAAAGGTCAAGAGGTCCTCCTTTAGTCAGTATTGGAGGGGTAGGGGTAGGAGATCAAGGCTAAAGTTGAAGTTCTTTCCTCCTTCCCCACTCCCAATTCACTTCTCAGGGGCTTTCCTGGAAGCCATCTTATCTTATCAGCACTTGCTGATATCTCTACTGTCAGGTTTTTCATTGGTCTTATATTTTATAGAAGACAGGGCATAGTCAAGATTCCACAACCTATTCACTCATTCCTCCTGTATAGCGTCACTCCATGGGCTCATCAGAGACATCTAAATTGATCAAAGCCTTTTCACTTTTCATTGTAATACCTATGATTAATTCAATCAAGATGTGTTCTTACTTGGTTAAAGTTTAAAGGAATATAGCACTTGACCATTTACTTAAGGAAGAATGGGATGTTTTGATTTATTTATTCAGTGAGCCTCACCCTTAACAAAGACAATCAGAGATACCTTGTGGGATCCAGAAACACAAATATTGGTCTACGTATACATATGTCATGGCTCAGTCTCAGCAGGAGCTAACAGATAATCAGTCAGGTGTAGGAGAAGAAATTCTGAGTCTAGGGTCAGAATGGACTGCATTCAGATCCTGCCTTTTCTATTGATGTGATCTTGGGAAAATCACTTCCTTTCTTTGTGACTTGGATTTTTCATCCCTGAAAGGAGTCTATAAGACCTTGAAGGTCCCTTCCAACTTTCCACGAACCAACAATCTGAATCAAAAGTGATCCTTTGTGAAATTCATTCAAGTATCATTTTCTTTAACCCCAATTGTGTTTGTTTGGTCTAAAAATCTTGCTGACCTTACCATTATTACTGATGACTGTCACTGGATAGTAATGTGTTTGAATTTTCTTAAACATGCTAGAATTTCAGATTTCTTCCATCACTATTGTCATGTATTGCCACCTGTTATCCATATCTATGGTCTTTCTTTAGCCAATGAAGAATTATGCCTCATAATAGAATTATAAGCAGAGCTTGGATTCATGCAGTATCTTATAAATTGTTCCTGTTGCTGACATCAGATGATGCTTGTATTTGATCTATATCATTCAATTCAATTTAACAAATATTTCTCAAGTGCCTACTGGCTACAAGAAACTTTGTATGGTATTGGGGAATAGAAAAATAAAACAAAATTTTCTTTCAGGAAACATATTCTGCTATTGAAATGCCATAGAAGTTCATGTCTGTATCATAAGATAGGATCAAAGAAATGGGAGGGATCTTAGAGGCCAAATAATTCATAGGACCCCCTCATTTTACAGATGAAGAAACTGAGGCCCAGAGAATGAAGTAACTTGCCTATATTCACACAACTAGTTAAGTATCACAGACAGGATTTGAACTCAGATCTTCCTGATTTCAAGGCCCAGTTCTTTATCCTCTCTACCACCTAGTTACCTCAGAATATTTTAATGAGAAGATCACCTTGCTGGTCAGTCATTCAGTCAACAAACATTAAGCACTTACTAGGAGTCAATAAATGTGAGTTCAATCTCAGTGGTCAATGAGTTCAGTGACCACAAAGAGGTCATATCATCTCTCTGTGTTCCAATTTCCTTCTCTGTTACTTGCAGTTAAAACTCACCCTTTCTTTCTCTCCCTTTGCTTTTTCTCCAAGCAATTGTGAAGATCAAGTGAAATATAATAGGACTGTGTTTATAAAAGTACAATGTTATAGGTTTACGAGGTTTAGAGCTAGAAGGCATCTCAGAGGTCATTGGTCCAACTCACTTGTTTTATAGATGAGGAAACTGAGGACCAGAGAATTCACATGACTAGCTCATGATCATACAGATAGTGTCTGGATTTTAATTCCAGTTTCCTCATGCTGAGCCAAGGACTTTTGCTACATGTTGTACAAATGCACAGTTTTATATGCATATCCACGTACATTTGAAAATTTTGCCAACTTGATTTGAAAGCCAACTTTTTTTTTTAATTTGCTTACTGAGCAAATATGCTAATATATATGTATTTAATAGCAGCAGGCTCACTTTAATCATTCATGCTTTGGTGTCCTGCATTTCATTTTCTGGCAATGTAGGCCTGGGTAATGATCACCACTGATATTTACCACGTTTTATTAATGTTCTTTTTATGATCATGCAGGAGATAATTAGTATTAAGTTTGTTTCTTCTTCTGGATATTGTGAAATTCTGAGCTTCATAGTGACATTTCTTTGGGGGGAAGGATGAAAATCTCTGAGAAAATGAGGGTATATCTGTGTGTGTGTGTGACAAGTGTAGTAAG
>JAJHZJ010000027.1:12520365-12523145 GCA_023548195.1 Bettongia penicillata ogilbyi
GAGACCTGCCTCCTCCTAAGCAGAACTCAACCTGTATAGAACTTAGTAGACAAATCCTAGGGAGTTGCTTAAGGCACAGAGATGTTGTGACATGCCACAGACACACAGTTAGTATGTTTCAGAGGTGAAATTTGAATGCAGGATTTTCTGAATATAATCCCAGCACCCTTTCCATTATATTGTGCTTTCCCTTCCTGGGCAGTTTCTACCATCAAAGAGCTCATGCCCTCCCTGGATCCAATTACCTATAGTAATTGGAGATACCCCCTTCATCATCACCTTCATTTCCCTCCTCCTGCCCTGCACCCCCTGCAATCCTGAAACTTAGAAGAAGAGGTGAACTGTGGTTCAGCCCTAGTGCTTGGTACAATAAGTAGGCATTTGTTAAGCACACACCAAGTACCATGCACCAAATACTATGTTAGCTACTGGGGCTACAAAGGGAAACATGAAAATTATCTCTACTGTCAAGGAGCCCCATTTTGTTGGCGATTGGTGAAGACTGTCTTTTCCCTACATCTGGGGCCCATAGAAGTAGTTCGTTGTCTGAAGCAGCTACTCAAAGTGGATCTTATGTAATTTTAAGACAACATCAGAATATAGATGTTCACATGCTCACACTTGCAGCACATAGATTTTCCATGTTTACTTTGCATTCTTGAAAGGAACTTTAAATCTGCTTCAAAATCTTTATCTTCTTCAGAATCGTGCATGATCTAGTTTCTTTGAATATTTCCATCTGAAGGATAGTAGGAAAGCCCATGTTGGACCATGTTACAATGTAACTGCATAATGGGTTAGAAAGGCATTAGAGAGCTAATGAGGAAATTTACCTGTTAAGTAAGAACATTGTTTCCAGTGAAGAATCTATTATAGATACTAAACAACCTATTAAAAATTAGTTCCTAAATTGAGGGCCTCCAACCTTTTCTTTAAGAGCCAACTCAAATGTAATCTCCTTGATGAAGTATTCCTTGATACTTTTTGTTGCCAATTATGTTTCTTCATATAACACTTTGCTGGTACCTTTTTTTGTGGGTTGAGGTAGTCAGGGTTAAGTGACTTGCCCAGGGTCACACAGCCAGTAAGTGTCAGTTGTCTAAGGGTAGTGTTTGAATTCAGATCCTCCTGACTCCAGGACCTGTGCTGTATGCACTGCACCACCTAGCTGCCCCTACTGGTACTTTTTAATGCCTGTATTACTTTATATTTTTTAACCTATAAAATCTTTGTGGGCAGGGGGCACTTCCTGTCTAAACTTTGCTATCTCCTCCAGTTCCTCGAATTCTGAATGTAAAAGTAGATTGAATGGAATTATTTAATTGCATATTATAGTGCTACTGTTGTGCTATTTGTTGTGGTCAGGAACATGCTGGGAAATGTTTAACAACTAATTCTCTCCCCACTCCCCCCCCAAATATGTACTTCTGCAAGAGATCTTTCCTGCCCCAACCCTCTTGCTGTTAGTGGCTGCTCTGAGGTTTCCTTTCATTTGCTTAATATATATATATTTATATTTATATATGTGTGTGTGTGTATATGTGTATATATATATATATATATGCTTCATAAAGGCAAGGACTGTACCTTCCCCTTTCTTTTGCACCCCAATGCTTAACACAGTGTCAAACATACAGTAAGCATTTTATAAATGCTTATTGCTGGACTGAAGAGAGATTAAACTTGTTCTGTGTGATCCCAAAGGAACAATTGCCACTGAAAAGGCAGAAGTTCTAGAGTAGAGGTGGAGAACCTGCGACTGTGTGACTTCAGTCAAAAGGCTGCACTTAAAGCCACATGTGACCTGAAGGCTGCAGGTTCCCCACCCCTGTTCTAGAAAGTAGAGGCCCACATCAAAATAAAAACAAATAAAACAAACACTTTCTAAATCTTCTGACCATCCCAAAATTTGCCCTGTTTTCCGTTTCTGGCATTCTTTAAAAAGAGGTAGCTAGATGATCACTTGTTGAAAATTTCATAAAAGGAACTCCTGCTCTGGGTATGTTAAATTACACACTACCTCACTTTATGTTTGGCAGCGAGGTGGTGCAATGGATGGAGAGCTAGGCCTGGAGTCAGAAAGACTCATCTTCCTGAGTTCAAATCTGGCCTCAGATCCTGAGCAAATCACTTACCCTTGTTTGCCTCAGTTTCCTCAGCTGTAAAACGAGCTGTAGAAGGAAATGGCAAACCAGTCCAGGACCTTTGCCAAGAAAATACCCACTGAGGTTACAAAGAGTTGGATATGACTGAAACGACTGAACAATAGAATGAGAGTTGATAACTTGGTGGGGGAAAGGGGTATAGCTGCATGAAGGCAGGTGTATGAAGAAACAATAGAAAACAAAAGCAATGGTACAAGGAGCTGTCCTTGGCCAACACTGCTACCTAGCAATAATCTTCCAGCCCCAAGTACGCTGACCTTGACTATAATCCCTCCAACTACTTCGGAGCTCACTGACTCACAGAAGTCCTTGCAAATAATAATATTAGTATAAGTTAATATGATCCTTCGTGGATTTGAAAGAGCTTTCACATACATCCTCTTTTCTGAGTCTTACAATAACTGTAAGCTTAAAATGATCCCTGTTTTACAGATGAGAAAATTAAGACCCAGAGAGGTTAAATTACTTTTCCAAGGTCATAAGGCTCAAATGATAGAACTAGAGCGAGAACCTCTATCACTTGACTCCTCGCCCTGTGTTCCTTCCATTTTCCACATTGCTATGAGTGGTCTATTAATAATCTACAATTAGTTCTGCTTGATCTAAGAACTCATT